>CALZFC010000009.1:4797500-4982500 GCA_945643635.1 Allodiplogaster sudhausi
AGTTGTCTCGCTCTGATTGCCATACCCTTAAGGAAGTCGCTCTGCTCCAGCGCATCTTGGTTGATGTCATCGAGGATGTTCGGTCCACTCTTGCCGCGTCCCTTCTTGCGTCTGAGCGCGCCCAATGCTGCGTTCCTCTGCTTGTTCCGCCGCTTCACGAGCTCAGCAATTGCGATTAGCTTTCCCCGACCTCCGTTGTACAGGAACGAGCGGACCTGGCAAAGTGAGGAATAAAATATTCATAATTAACCGCACGCCCTTGTGTTCTTTGCCCTTCTCGAGGACACTTTTTAGACCTAATATTCGCACAAACATGCGCTCTCATCAGGCGTTCTTGCCGCACTAATGAACCCCTCCTCAAGGGCGGAAAGCAATTGACTTGCGTTTTTATTGTTTAGTCTTTTAAGTTATTTACATTCATATTACCTTTCCTTTATGTCACACGCGGTTTTCTGCTTAAGCTATCTGTTCTTGCCATCTCGCGCGTCCTACCAGCTCGCTTTCTTCAGCTTTTCCAATTTATTTTATCTCAGCATTCGCTTTTTTCTCTCCGCTCTCTCGGTCTCTCTCTCTCTGTCTTTCTCTATTTGTCTCTCTCCCCGACTGCTCACCGCAGTGTCGCAGTACTCCTCGAGCACGCTGTAGTCGCCGGTGTTTCTCGCATATTTGAACCACGACACGAGAATGCCCGATGCGTGCTCATCGACCAGCCCGTACAGAGAGTAGCCAGCGGCTTCTGGCGTGCCAGCCGACATCTAGGAGAGAGGGAGAGAGAGCACTTCAAGGAGATATCGGAGGATTAGCGCAATTGAGTACTTTAATGTGACAATCATGAAATATAGGGAAATGAAGGAATGATAGCGGGTGTGAAACTTCTTGTTATTAGTCACAGAATGCATCTCATGACACATGCATAGTTGCCATTCATTACAAACCGTTTCACTCTTCTGAAGAGCTTGAGAATGCCGACGAGGAAGCTCTCCTCTGGTGACAGCTTGTTAGGTCGAGAGAAGAAGGCAGATTGTGAGCCCAAAGCAATTTCGCTTTCCTTGGTATTTTCACTGCCATCCACTACATCCTCGGAAATAAGGATTAACAATGAAGTAGCAATTACAATTTCGTTTCTACTGCCGCCTGTCGTGATTACCTTTTTTCTGATCTAAAAATCTGCTAATTCGTCGAAGACGCCTCCAGATAATGAAAAGAAAATGTCTCTGTACTGATTCAAATGGCTGTTAAGAATCGAGAGATATCTACGACAGCAATGTGATAGCCAGCTGTTTTGCAATTGTATCATGCATGTACAGTTTCCCTGCTCTCTTTAACCGGAACACATCCAACTACAACCGGGGGGGGGGGGGGGGGAAGGTGAGAGGAGTGTCCATTTGCATTTGCCCTTGCAATTGCTCATCCGCTGTTCGCAGAGAGCGAGGGAAACACCACTGATGGTCTGAAATGCATGCCACGCCATGCGTACACACAGAGAAACAGACGCGATTGTCGTGGAGTTCAAACTGGTTCGCGTGCTCTCTCTATCTTACCTCCCTATCTTTCTCTTTCACTCTCTCTATCTCTCCTCTCTCTCTCTCATTAAGATGCCACCCTTACTTTCATTTCTTTCGCTCTTCTTCTTTGTTGCTTTGCCCGCTGCAGTCTCTCTTCCCCTCTCTTTCTCTCTCGCAATTTATCGCCCCTCTCTCAGCTTCTCTCAGAACTGATCTGCCTTTACCATGCCTCCCTAGCTTCAACCGCAGTCCTATCACCCAATAGCTAGCTGGCATTTATAACTTCCGGGTGTGAGAAAGACATTTCAAATGAAGCATTTGACATTAGAAAATATTCGTTTCAAAAATATTTTCGCTTGTTTATTTATTTTCAATTGTTGGCCCAAGCAAGCCGTGGTGTTCTCTCTTCTTCAAAATTTCACCTTTTATTTATTTTTCTTAATTTTATTCATCCGCAAAGCGTCAGCGAAGATTACAGCACAATCGAGTTTGACCTTCTCATTTGGCATTCATTGCGAACGCCCGCAGTTGCAACGAGCGGCCCGCTCCTCTCCCAATCTCTCTCTCTCTCTCTCTCTCTCTCTCTCTCTCTCTCAATCTCTCTCTGCTTAATGTCCTCCATCCTCCAGTCACTGTGCAGTGACCAAGCAATCCTCTTTTGTCGATGTATCGTCGTTGCATATGTCATTCCAGTTGTTCATATTTTACTTAAACCTGGCCATTATCAATTTTATATTTATTTTCACGGATATGTCTTGAGAGCAGGCATTATGACAACTTTCTTGTCGGATGCTTTTCATTCCTCTCTCCATGCTCTCTCTCTCTCTCTCTCCGTTTCCCTCTGACTCTCTGTCTTCCTCTCAGTCTCTCACTGCTCGAGAGTGGTCGATGCGTGCGTCGTCGTGCGCGGACGCGGCGCTGCTGGCGCGCGCGACGCGGCTGCGTCGTCTGGCGGTGAGTGCAGTGGCCGCTTCGGTCGCGGCCGCCTTCTTCGTCCTCCTCACCGTCCCTCTCGCTTACAACTACGTCCAGCACGTCGAGACGCTTCTCCAGAATGAAGCTGACTTCTGCAGGGTCAGTAACGAATGTTTTTTTTTTATTTAATGCGTAAAATAAAATAATTATATGTCAATGTATTCCATTTTAAAAGGCTTTTTCATACTCATGTATCCCTTGCAAATTTGTTGGTCAATTGAATATATGTTATTTATTTAGAAAGACTGGCTATGTGCGCTAACGAGTTCCCACACGCTTTAAAAATCATTCCCTTTGTTTAGAAGTTACTTGATGTGTATAGCCTCAAAGCTTGGCATCATTCTGCTAAGACGGAATTTGCTTCATTTGAAAAGCGATTGTTAGGGCGCGCTCATGAGGTCACGCATTGCAAAACGACCGTTCGCGAGTTAATCCTATCAGCGAAATGCCCCCGACAACCCCCGATGGCTGATGTTATCCGATTGATGAGCGCTGGCCGGTGATAAGAATAGTTGCTCTCTATCTTCATTCTCTCTCTCTCTCTCTCTCTCTCTCTTTCTGTCTGTCGCCCTCGTTCTCTCTCTACTTCATCCTTCTCAGTACGCCCTCTTTGCTCACCCTCGCAGATCCCCTCCCCCGGCCGTTGTGGTGAATTCTCAAGCCCCTCCGGCTTAATACGCGCCAACGATGCTCTCATACACTCTCACCACACGTGTGATAGCGAGTTTTTTTGGACCACCAAACTCCCTCTTTCTCCCACTCTCGCGTTTCCCAACAGTCTCTAGCAATACGAATTTTTATCTCTAGCGGTCATTATCACCATTTCTTCTCACCGTCCAAACTCTATTAATTTTCGGCTGAGCGAAATCTCTCTTTCTACTTCTCTTAACCTCACATCCAATTGTTCCATGTACTGTGTATCTCCCACATCCTTATCTCTTTCTATATTTTCATATTCCAACGCATTTCAATTCAACACTCTCGTCACAGCATGGATTGTTGAAGGGGGGAAATAGAGAATGTGATGAGATAGGACCCCTGCAAAAGATGCAACAATTTTTGCTCAACGCGATATTTACGCTTCTCCCTTTGATACTTTCCAGCTAAACTTGCTGGTCTCCCAACTCATCTGCGCTTCAGTAGTTAGAATAGAATGTTATGATTACTGAAGCAGTCAGGAAGAACTAAAACGATGAATTATATTCAAAACGACATGAAGAAGATCCGTAAAGGGATATTGTGAGAACGAGAAACCAAATACTCCTCTGTCCAAGTTCATTCTGCAGCTCGCTAAATTTCGATATTCCTCTCTTTCTAGACACGTTCCTCTTTCTTCGTTCTTATAGTGGATATTCATTTCTTTCCAACGAAGACGCCGGGCCGTTAATGGGGATTTTTGACGCGTGACTCCTTCGCTAATAACGCTAATGTGAAGTGGCGGGCGGAAATTAAGTAGTGAGATGTATGACATAGTTAAAGATCGAATACAAAAAGCGACGAACGGAGATGTGAATCAGTTCCTTAAAAGCAAGGACAAAACGGCTAACATCAAAGGGTGACTGGTGTTTCCATGACGATCGTTCGATTTTTTTATATATTTATTTTGGGATAAAATCTTATTGCTGAAACAGCAACCGGACAAACTTGTGTTCCAAATGGGTATTGGAAAAAAAAAAGAAAAAAATTTATGTGGCTTTGGGAAAAGAAATTCTATTAAGAAATTCAAAAATGGTATAGTTAAACAATTTTAATTTCATGAAGATTTGTAGTCACGTTCTGTCTCGATTTGGGAGCAGCTGGATGTGGCGGCTCTGCCTTTGCCCGCCAATTCCGGCTCGACCGGAAGGCGCCGGCGCCAAGCTGGCTACTCGTTTGGCGGCTATGCTGCCAGCTACGGAGGCTATCAGAGTGTGCCGCTTCGTGAGTACGTCGAAAGCGAGACGGAAATGCTAGAGGTGTTCAATCTATTCTTGAACTGTTCTTGACTCATTTGCATTTTTTTGCTGTATGGATTTCAAACAACTTCAAAGTATAAACCATATGGCATGTTTTTGTTTTAATAAGAAATGATAATAATTGAGGTTTCTAAGAAGAAGCTCTCCCCAACGACGTCGCAGCCGACGAGGTCGTCGCAGCCTCAGCAGTCCTACAACGAGTACGTTCCGAAGCAGAAGCGGCCGCAGCCTCATCTGCAACCGACGACATACGCACAGCGAGAGCAGGCATACGAAACGCCGCCGAGCTGGCCGCAGAACGAGCAGAGGCCGACTCAGCAGACATCCGAACGGCCGAATACTTCAGAGTATCCGTCAAATCACGAAGATCAACCGCCAACTCGTTTCCACACGCCCCCAGAGCACGCGCAGCAAACACCCCCGCCTTCCACACCAGAGCAGCAATGTTCACTTTTTCGGAGCTTTTTTATTGTTTTCGACCCGATTTTCAAGGCGTTTATGTCATCCCCTTTGTAGGCTGTGGGTGCAACATCGGGCCGCCTGGGCCACCAGGTACTGACGGTGCAAACGGTGAGGACGGCCTAGACGGAGAGGAGGGCGCGGACGGGCCACCGGGCTACGACGCGCCAGAAGACGTGTCGGACACTCGGCCGCCCGAGTGGTGTTTCGAATGTCCGCCCGGTCCACCCGGCTATCCGGGAGAAGCCGGCATGCCAGGCGCACCTGGGAGAGACGGCCAGCCGGGCACATCCGCGACATACGGAGCCTCACGAGGACCGCCAGGACCGCCCGGACTCTCCGGACCACCGGTAGGACCATTTGTTTCCCTGCAAGCCAATAAAGATGCGCTTAAGAATAGAACAGCAATAACATCTCTATTAAATGTGGAAATAAACACATAATTTATAAAGAAAGAACTCTTTGACAGGGTCCTCCTGGAAATCCGGGCGGTCTCGGTGAGGGTGGACCGGACGGATATCTCATTGAGAAGCCAAGCCCACCAGGGCCACCAGGACCAGACGGTACATTTACTTCCGTTAGCCTAAGCCTATCATTTTAACGATTTCCCTACTACTGTTGGCAAAACTTATTATAGGAGAAATGGGACCACCAGGCGAACAAGGACGTGAGGGCCCGCACGGCAGGCAAGGTGTACCTGGTAAGGCGTGATGTTGTTTTTCAGCTTTGTGAGCTTTAAAAATTACGAGTAATCGGATTTCCAGGCCATGACGGCGCTCCGGGTGAGCCCGGTCGGCCCGGTCCGCCGGGTCGAGCTGGCATTCCGGGGCCAAGGGGCGCGAGCGGCTCGCGTGGAAATGGAGGCCAGTGCTCGCACTGCCCACAACCGAGGACGGCGCCCGGCTACTAATAGATCAAACGGTGCGAGAGGGTGAATGTCTTTGAATGCTTACCATTCTTTTATAACATCTTCCGTTACTCCATTCTGTGCAACTTTTTATGGCTGCAGTTTTAACACAACTTTCCCTTTAGCAGTCAAATATCCATTCTGGGTAGTGCCACCCTTCCAGTGGCTAATCAGTGTGAACTCTTGGACGGACTCTTCCGGTTTCCGCGCCCGATTACAACAGATCATCTCTCCCCTGTTCGACGTACGGGCAACATAACACTGCAAAAGATGAATCCCCTCTCTAAATGAAATGCATACTCTATCATTCGCTCGTTTTCCTGTGTCTGTATTTTCTGTTTCTCCGTCTTTCTCTAACTGTACGGAAATCGAATTGGTTCTTCAAAGCTTACACATATCTGTAATCATATCTTTCTCGGCATTGGAAAAGAAAATTATAGATACATATATCTAATTGTTACTCAACACTAGCGTGTCATAGAACTCGGATAGTTCTTGTACTCTTCTAGTATATTTGGTAGTAGCTTTTTTTAACGAATTTCTTTATCACAACGGTTCAAGTAACCGAAATGCCATGTCTTTCATATTTTTATTGGTGCAGCTTTGAACTTTTATAATATTGTTTATACTCGATTGTCACGTCACAATACTTGTGCATTTCTGTCGTGCATGAATTGTCAAAGACTTTACATAATAAGCATCATTTAAATGCTGTTATCTTCAAAACAATAAATTTGTTTGGCTCGATCTCCATGTTTACGGATTCCTAGAAGAATCTTGGCTGATTTTTTCGTGAATTTTGTTTAAAGGCGAAATGTGTCTACATACACACATATGTACATCTGTGTGCATCATTCATATATGTTCAATTTTACTTTTTTAAGAGTACAATGACATTTTCAAACATACAACTAATAGAACAATGGATTCAGAAGGTGTTGTGTATCTTCTGCAATATTATTATTCAATGGCGGTTGTGGCGACGTAAAGCAAAAGAAAGAAAAGGGAAACCATGTAACCGACTTTGCGAACCAGGCTGACTGACACATTATACATCATTGGAAACATCTAGCGTTGCATGCTGACGGGGGCTTATTCAGCAGAAATTACAAGAGTCGAATGACCATCGAAAGAAGTGAAGAAAAGAAACACAAAGGATATCAAGAGAACACCTCGTGTGGTATAATGGAAGCAAATTAGTAAGAAAGAAAAATATGTAGTATTGTAGACAAGGAGTAATGTTGTAGAGAAAAAATATAAAAAAGTGAGTAAACAATAAAAGTAACATAGGGCCTTTCAAACATATATATAAATGATTTGGCTCAATGAAAGGTCCTATTCAGATTTACACGATTAAGCAATGAAATGCAGTGGCTCATGCGTGGTTTCAGCGGAAGGGATGCTTGAACAAAGAATTATTTTAAATGCACAACGATCATCAGACAGGCAATTGATAAGCTTGGAAAGGCGATTGAAGTTGCTGAATTTTCCTGTCGTGGTCGCATTGAGTGAACAAGCAATGCTGTAGATTACAACATGGCAACGAATGAGGACACTGAGAGAGTTAAAAAGCGGATGAGCAATGGCGGGAGGATAAGGTAAAAGAGTAGATACTTTGTGGTCAAGAAATATTGACAACAAAGTAACAGCGAACATAGAAACTATGCATTTATTCCATGAGACAGGAAGTGGTAGTCTATATACATCAGCTAAAGTGTGAGATATCTTGAAAGTGTTTCGACTTTCTCAAAATTGTCTCAAGCCAGCTGACGGTTCTAAAAAAGTGCTACAGTCTTTAATTAATTATAAATCTGGCTGCGGCCACAACGAGCACGAGCAGCTGCAGCCATCGGCTGCAACTGCTGCCTGCCATTCCGCTGTCGTCTTCGTCTTCCTCGCCGTCAGCCGGCGGCAGCTTCTGTTTCCCGTCGGTGGCGGCGACCAACTCGACCGCCGGCCCAACGCCCGCCTCCGATTCCGCGCGGAATCGGAAGGCGTACGGAGTGTTCGTTCGCAAGCCGCCCATCTCGTAGCGACCGGAAGAATCTAGAGAAAAATTCACTTCAGTCATTTCACCATTTTCTTTCACAAAGGAGGCTAATATTTGTAGAGAGTCATTTTTCAACTTTATTAATGATAAATATAAAAAAAAGTTAGAGGTGCCAATCAGATCTTAACCTCCCCTACTAACCGATTGCCTTATGAATCTTGGAGGAATGATGAGTCCAGACGGCCTCGATCGCCGCGCTGTCACTCGGGTCCTGAAATAGGAGAAGCTTCTTTCCTGCCATCCTTGCTCCCCTGCCTTCCTTTCTCCTGGCCCTCATCGCCGGAACAGCGTCTGTCATTATACATGCCACATGCCATATGCATACTGCGGATGGCTGAATACCAGAGATACGACGTGGGAGATTATCGCATTGTCTCGGGTTGAAGCCTCATTCTCTGTCAGCGCTCTCTGCTCTCTTTCCATCTCTTGCTCTCTTCCTCTCTAGCTCTCTTCCCTTTCTCCTCTTTCCGCACTACTTCACATCTCTCTCTCTCTCTCTCTCTCTGTCCCATCAATTAAGAGCATGTTCTTCTGCTTTCTTCCCCTGTTCCACTTGCAATCTGTTGTGTTCGGCTGGCTATTGTGGTGGATGAATCAGCGGGCCAAGAGAAAGAGGACACCTGATCCGGTGCCATGACAGCCTTAGCCTCCCAAAAGCCATGAAACATTCATCGACGCCTCTCCTTCCGCCATATGGAGATATTGAACAAAAGGCGCAGATGGATAGAAATGCGCTCATTTTTTAAAGCTCGAAAATGTTGAGCTAAAGAGCAAGGATGGAAAATGGCTTCTTTGTATTAAACAATCCCGAAAGAGCACAACGAGAGAACGAGATAGATAAAAAGCGACAAAGAGAGAGAGAAACGAGTTTGACAAAGCAGTTTAGCTTACTTCCTTATCGAGCAGCTCCTGTCGAATGTAGCGGATGTCGAAATGCGTGGCCGGTAGCTCGTCGTCCGCGTCCGTCTGGATGCTCCACACGAGTCCGTTCCGCTTCACTTCCAGCAACTCGACCTTGACTTCGTCTGGGGGATCTGAAGACAATTCATACTTGTGCGTAATAATGTACCAATCGTTTAAATGGCGCAAACACGTCCAAATGATTATTTTATCTAGTAGCCAACAAATGCACGACTTACTGGCTTCCTTGAGATTGATGATTTGTGCACTCTTGGCCTTCCCGTTGTTCACCTCGCACCGATACTCGCCGAGGTCGCCTTCGTTCACTTCTTTGATCTGTCATTTACAGAGATGATTAGGTGATTTTGCGGGCTTAACAAGGTATCCCGTCGGCAGATTAACCTTAAGATAAGCCGAGTTCTCAAGAACGTCCATGACTTGCTCGTACTTCGCGACGTCGTTGAGCAGCACGTTGCTGCGGAAGAAGTTGAAGTGGCGAGCCGGTGGATTCGACGCAGTCACATTGCACGGGATGATTGCCTGAGCATTGGGGTTGTCTTCAGCTGCGATATATGGAATGTTGCCCAACGTTGTTTTAAAAAGATGTGATGCACTTACCGTTCTCTCGAGAACAGTGTGACGGTCAATTTTGGGATGGGTAAATTCGGGAGCATCTGAAAAAAAAAACATGAGAGATAAAACAGCATTATGTTAAGTGGAATCAATCTGTTTTAGAAACATAACATCAAATATAAATTCGTACACCAAACGTCGATGGTGACAGATCGCTGCTCGGTGGACGTGGTGTCCAGGTCTGTGAGCACCTGGAGTGCCATGCAGTTCACGACCTTGCCGTTGTACTCCTTGGTCAGCGCGCCTACCGTAACCTCGTTGCCAGCGATGGTGAAAAGATCTTCTAAAACGAGGAAAACGGTAAAATTGAAAGTGAGTAATGTTTATCTGTAAATGGCCAAGCAACGTGAACAACTGGCCATCTAGAGGCTCGCCCTCCTCGTCCGTGATTTGGATCTGCGGCTCCGGCCGTCCCTTCGCGTTGCAGTTGATGGTGAGCGGCTCGCCGACCAGGCCACCCGCGCGGCGCTCGTGGCTCGCCCAGTCAATCGGGTCTGCAAAGGAGAAAGTGGAATTACAGAAAGAGCGAAAGAGAGAGGTAGAGACCAAGTCTGAAAGGCATAGTCGTCGTCATGTTTTTCTTGTTAAAATAGATGAATGCATTAATGAATTATGCCGATTGGGCATGTCCTCTCTCTCTCTCTCTCTTCCTCTCTCTCTTTCTCTCTCTCTCTTTCTCTCTCTCTCTCTCTCTCTCTCTCTATGCTTGGCCAGCTGGTGCATCATCTCACCGAGCACGGAGACACGTGCCGTCTTCGTGAAGACTCTTCCGTCCCTCGTGCGTGCCTCGCATGTGTACGTGCCTTCGTCTCTCTTTGCAATTGCACTGAAGTGGAGCGTCTTCTTCGGATGCGCCGTTCCGTGCTCGTGCAGAGAAATCGTGAACACACTGCAAAAATGTACAATAACTAATGGTAAATAGATTATCGTTTGAAAAAACTATTCAATTAAAATATTATGATTCTATTGAATTATCGCAAAATAGGGTTCCGAGTAATCAACAAGGATCTGATGCGCGTGAAGCTAACAGTTGATCTTTCGTGTCCAACACAACTGGATTTTTGCTTAAATGTTTATTATTATTGCATTATGAGCGGCTCTTCCATTCTCTTCCTCGAATGTGAGAAGGTGTTTGATTACTCCTTGTTTTGTGTATGCTGACTTGGCTTCCTGCTAACGACCCATATCTGCTGAGAGTGGTCATCCGAGAGGACCGACGCGGACAGTCCCACGCCTCCCGCACTGGCCAAGCAGCCCTCTCCACGCATCCCAGGCTTCTCCTGTTTGCATAGCCGCATTTTGCTTGCACTGCTTCCCTCCTTCCATGCCCCCGCACTCCCTAATGTGGAATCGGCAATCAGAGGAACCTATCTCATTCTCTCTCTCTCTCTCTCTCTCTTCCACACTCTCTCTCTCTCTTTCTTTCTCGTCATCCCTCACATCCTTCCCAACTAAGTTTACCAATAGAATGCACGAGATCTGATTCGTCAGGATGAGAGAAGATTGCTCATTTCAAAACTCATTCTCGACCTCGGTACTCTTCGAGCCTTCTCAGACCTCGTCTTTTTTCTTTTATCCCTAAGATTCACACGCGCGTTCCCACCACGCGACTGACAATGAGAGAGAGAGAGAGAGAGAGTTCTGGCGGGCAAAATATTTATGAAAGTTTAGGTGGCAGCAGGCAACATTTGATGAGAGCGTATCTTTCTCTCCTCCCGCCATCTCTCTCTCTTTTTCTCTTTCGATTCGAGCGTCTTTCAACCGGGCCACGGTCGGTGACTCTCTACGGAAGTAGAGTGAAAAGGAGAAGAGAAAAGAGTGCAATGAATGCGGGAGGGGTATTGAAGCAAACTTTTACGCCTTCCTCTAAGAAGTGGCAGGGCGAGAGTCGTGGAAGGGGATTAAAAGTAAAGACAAAAGCAGACAGCCAAAGGAAAGATTGAGTAATAGGAAGAGGAGGAAGGAGGAGTAGAGATATGGAGAGAGAGAGAGAGAGAGAGTTAAAGAGAAGATCGCCTGCGTCAAGCGTCGGTTCCATTGCTCAAACAGAGCATTACTGTCGCCGGCCTGGGATCATCTCTGCGGTAGCCTAGGAGTGCCACCTTCTCTCTCCCTCTCGATATCTCTCTCTCTCTCTCTTTCTGTTCCGATCCTACTTTCCCTGTCTTTACCTGCCACTGTCAACCAAAGTTCAATATGTTGCATTATGCGAACGGCTGGCTGCTCTCTCCTATCATCTTCTTATGTCTATCCAAGAGGCATTCCTTCCATGTCGACAAGTCCTCTCTTCTTCCGTCATCTCTCACCCTCTCCATCTTACTCTCTAGCACTCTCTCTCTCTCTCAAGAAAAGTTCTCGTCTTCCGCTCCTCTTTTGTTTGCAACGCTAAAGCGTCGAATAGCGGTAGTCTTGTGTCACTGGCGCCGGAAGGAGGAGCACGATGAGCAGATCCTTTAGAAATAGCGAGCACGAGCTAGGAAAGCCCATCATAGGCCGTTCGGTCAGCCTTCACCCAAGGACTTTCCCGCCAATACGCCATCCTGGATTGGGAAGGAACGAGAGCCTCAATCGAAATGAAGACTGGAAGCGTGCTGTCAACAAAGTGCAATTGTATGTCGTGTGGCGGAACGGAGAAAAAAGATGTCCCTGCCATGGTAAGGAAACGGGGTGGATGGATACAAGCTGCAGAAACAGAGGACAACAGACAAAAGGGGTAGCAGAACAAAGAAAACGGAGATGCTGTGAGCGAGTGAGAAGACGGGAGGGAAAGAGAGAACGAGAGAGAGAGAGAGAGTGGGAAAGAGAGAGATGGAGAGAGAAACGAGAGAGACGAGAGACAAGATGAAAAAATAAATGCATGTATAGACATGTCGCCCGAAAAGTGACAAGTCATTGGTATTCAGGATGAGAGGCATTCAAGGCCGCTTCCATATGCACTTCGCAATCTGCCACTTTGGAGACACCGCTAGAAGATGCTCATTGCCTTCTTCTCCTTCTTATTCTTCTTCTTTTTCTTCTTATTCTTGCCTATTCCATACCCTCTGATTTCGTAAAGTAAAACCAACAACACAGACACCCAAACGCGCAAGCGAGGACGGCATCCCTCACAAGCGTTACCAACCACCTCCGCATATCTCACCATATTGGATTAATCAACACTGGAAAATCTTGAAATGCCGTCTAGTTTTAAACCAGTATCTCTCTCTCTCTCCATCTCTCTCTCTCCCGCTTTCAGTCAACTTTCACTCACAAACAGTCTACCGCAGCCCCTTCTTCTTCTTCTTCTTTGGTTCCCTGGCCCCCTTCAAGGGGCGCAAGCCACATCTTGGCCGTAGTAACAGTACTCGCTCCACCCGATAGGGGATTACGACCTGGCGTAAGAGGGCGCAGGTGGTGCGGCTGGCTACCGTCAAGAATACGCGCACATGATTAACGGAGGGTAAAGAGATAGAAAGTGAGAGTCATATAGACAGAGATAGAGAAAGAAAGAGCTATCTACATATAATGAAGCTGATGAAAAGGGTGGGATAATTTAGATACAGTTTTATTAGAGTTGAAAGTGAAAGTACAGCAAAATGGAAAGAATACCCACAAGAACATAAATATGAACAAAATATAAGAAATGATAACATAATGCCGGTGTTTGCATACCTAACAGAAGTCTCTCCATCGATGCGCTTGTGCCCGGAAGTGAGCCATTGCAGCCCGTGCGCGCCCTCCTTGAGGTCCTCGCCGCCGTACACGCACGGGATCATGAGCTTGTGCCCCTCGCGCACCACCAGATCGGCGTGTTCGAGGCGGAGCAGAGCCGCCGCTTCATCCGCCTCGCCCTCATCGTCCAGCAACACTTCTGAGCAGACAAAGGAGTATTTGTCTCTCCATTCAAGATATATTTACATTTTCAGCTTCAGGTAATGTGACTGCATTCCAAAGGAATAAAAGTGAAAACTAGAAGTAAACCATTAGGAATGTCTCTTTGCTTTATTAGACTTGTGAGTGCTTGCCTATCATCCAAGACATTTCAGATGATTTCTGCTCCTCTCTCGGTTCCTGCTTCATTTTACGGTCTCATAAAAAGTACATTGGAAAAGTGGGGAGGTAGGACAGCCTGTTTGGCATGCGGCTTAGCCGACCGCTTTACCGATGTACTTGTACCACCGGCATATTACCTGGAGCATGCGGATTATTGCCCCCCTCTCTCTCTTTCTCTTGCTTCCCCTCTCTCGCTCTCTTGATTTCTCTCACAATCTGTTTCCTCTCTCTCTCTGTCTTCGTTGGTCTCAAGCATCCTCATGCCACTTTCAGCGCTTCACCGTTCCAGAGCTATACAAACAAGTTGAAGGCATTCTATTCGTGTAAACGGCTCATTTTTATCACATTGTTTGATCATTTTAATGCTTAAGGAATACGTAACTTTAAAGTGAAGTGTACAATAGTGGGAGACATGAGATTTACTGCTCGTAAACATCTGCTGGCTTTCAGGCATGCAGCTATCGCAGTTGCATAACTTTGCTCCCTTAATCCGCTCACAACAAATGCAGACAGCCGCATGACAATGATAGCGTGCGGCTGTCTGTCATTCTCTCGCTCTCGCAACTCTCATTTTGTCACACACTCTCTCTCTCCATCTCACTTTCTCGGTCACTTCTCCAAATGCTCAAGGCATCATGGCTTAAAGCAATAGTGGAGTGCGCGACTGCGAGAGAGAGAGAGAGAGAGAGAGAGCCAAGAGGAGGAAGAGAAAAGGCCAAAGCAGAGGAGGCGCCTCCTCAGGCCTCCGGCGCCCTTTTTATCGCATCATGTTCGGCCCGTCAAAGCCTAATGGGAGACGAAGACAAGCGAGGGGATCTTGCCCCTGACCGGATAGCCAGCCGATTGGGAGAGGGGGTAAGAGGGGATGAATCAGTGGGGGGGGGGGGGGGGTTGATCTGCTGCATCCCTCTCTGTTGCACCACCCCGTGGTCTAGACCCAACGACCCGTAGACCCAACGACAGGCCAAGAAGGGGATGCTGCTGCTGCTTCAAGCTATTCCATCCTTGCCTTGTTTGCACAGCGGAAAGAACCACTTGACATATTGTTAGCAAGCAATGGAGCGGCAGCCTTCGCACCATCGATAGCAGAGGGAGAGGCCAGAGAGAGCCATCGCACACCTCTTGGCTAGCGAGAAAGGGAAAGTACAGAGACGGGTGGTGGGAGAGAGGGAGAGAGAAAGAGAGACAGAGAGAGAGAGAGAGAGAGAATGGGGGGGGGGGTGGATGAGGGATGAGTGTAAATGTTGAAAGATCGGGTATATGGAGAGGAAAGAAATAGAGAAATTAACCTTTTCGCATTGTCTCTTGGTTGGGTGTTTTTAATATTTGTTGAAATTCTGGATAGGGAAAGGTGGATCGAGTGATGTTTGTGATACCGTTAATCTTTCTAATCTCATAAACCCGCTCGAGCCAGCTTTGATCTACCACGGGTGGCCAACACACCGGGCACGCGAAATGGGAGAGAAAGGTCAAGAGACGATCGGTGGCGCTTGAGCGGAGGTAGAAAGCCGCTGCTGCCCCTGTTGGGACAATGGCTCAGAGGCTTTAGTAAACAACAGAAATAGAAGACGAAGAAGAAGACGGCCCCGGCCACGCGGACGCACCACAAATGCACACACACATACAGAGTAAAGCACAGAGTCCGCGCTGTCTTGCGTACTCAGTTGGTAAGTAAGCCATCCATACCCACGGGGCACACTAACTGTACAGTCAGAGGAGGCTTGCGAGACCGTTTGATTAGCGGAGCCCCGGAGAGTAAATCTGACACTGCAGTTATTTGGCCAGGCTACCGTCCATCCAAATATGTTCATTTGCTTGGGATCGAGATGAATATTTACATGATCGACTAGACAACTGAACGTAATTATTATGACCATTTTAAATGTCTATCTGCTTTTCGTCTTTTTGTAAAGAAGGCATCTGAGTTGTACGCGACATGCAATGCATTAGGGAATGCGCGAGGTAGGATCTATGTACATATTTGACATTTGCACTAGACACGTCAGCCGAGTGAGCCTTCATTAGAGTCGCCCGCTTGATTGGCGGACTGGCTTCGAACTCCGACGGAATCTTCGCAAGCCACTTGGCTTCGAGTGGTTTATCACTTTTTATAAGTGTCAAAAAAGGAAGAAAACAGTCCTACCCGCTTTCTGCTTCTGCTCGAGCTGATCAGCACAGAAAATGTATGGCATAAGCTGTTTGCCATCCACTTTTTTCTGTTCACCTTTTCAGAGATGAAAGCAAAGCGCTGTTGAAGAGGAACACATTGAGTAGGCAGAGAGAGAGATGGAAGAAAAGAGAGGGAGCGAGAGAGAGAGAGAGAATGATTATACAATCTCTTTGTGTTCATCATAAGAGAGCAGATAAAAACAGAAAGATGAAAAGGCGGAAGAAGATATTTTAATGCGGGAAGATGTCCCAGCGATTGCTTGATAAGAGAAGCCATGATCGAGTAAGCGAATGGCTGGGACTCGAATAAGAGACAACAACAATGAAGCGTATGGGAATGCACATGGGCGACATTGATGTACTGAATTAAAAGAGAAAGCAGAGTCAGCGCGAAAGACTACGGATGATCAAGATTAAGACTTACGATTATTCAGATGCTTTGGATTACAAGGAAACGAACAAATGACGCAAAGAGAGACTTTGGAATTATCATGTTTTTTATCTGAATAATATCCAAAGACTGTGTAATATCCAAAGATTTCTATATATATTTCCTAAAACCCTTTAAAATGCCAAAGATTAATACCTCGTCTTAGATGACGGCCCTCGACGGCGCAGACGACGAAGAGAATGAAGCAAATGAGGGCAGCCTTCATCGCTCTCTGCTCCCGCCTGATCCACTCTTCTGCCACTCTCCAACCACCGGCTCAGCTGGAAAGAGTCTCAGCCTTTCTCTGTCTGCGTTGCTGCAAGCATCAAAAGATAAGCACAGAGACAGTCGGGTGTCTCTAACAAGAGATGGGCGAGCAATATGGAAGCGTCGTCGCGGAGAAGAAAGGAATAGTGAAAAAAAAACAAATTTCTAATTTAAAAACAAAAAAGGCATAATTTTTATTTCTCGTTCAGTCCTGCGCACAAGCTTTAAACATCTCCCTCTCTCGCACTTTCTCTCTTGGCCTTCTCGCCAAGCTTCACTGTCGCCTTCCCAGTCAGCTTCTCTATCTCAGACTTTTCTTGTCATAAATCTCTCTCACTCCTACCCTATCAATTATTGCCAACTCTCTCCTCAATGTTCGATGGAGCTGCGCACTACGGATGCGCCTCAACAGCAGGAGGAAGAGCGGGAGGATGTGCTCCTCCGGATTGGAAGACCCCCCGGAAGCTCCGCCCACCCGGCCGATGACATGGCACAATAGCTGGCGCCGACCGTTTGCGGTTTCGTTCGGTAGAGAGATGTACATTGTTTGGGTGGAGAGCGAGAGAGATGGAAGAGAGAGGCAGAGAGGCAGAGACAGAACAGCGCGAAGGCAGAAGCTACACAGTCGCGCACTGTGCTACAGAAGTTGTTACTCGTTTCTCCCATTCTACCATTTCTCTCACTCTCCTCACCCCCTCTCCCTCCATCACTTTCCCTCTTTACCGTCTACCACTCTTCAAGCCTTGTACCTTTTTCATTCTGCTCTTCTCACATCTCGATAGTATCTCGTCTGTTTTCTTGCTTTTGCTAAAAAATTTTTTACTCGCTCTTCCATCTCCTTTTTTCCCTCTATTTCTTGCAATCGCTCTCTTTCTCTTCCTAGTTTTATCATTCTTCCTCCTTATTTCTAAAAGTCTCTCGAGACCTCTTTCTGCTTTGAATTTTCTGTACACATATTTTGAGAAGAAGCTTTCCAGCTCTTCCGTTTCTTTCCATTTAATCCTTATCTTTGCTTCTCTCTCTCCATATCTCTTTCACTAGTAATGTCAATTTGTTTCTCTCTCTCGCTTACTATATCCCTCTTTCTCTGGACTGCTCTCTCTTCTGCTGACTTTCTATCGAAGGGTCACAACAGTACGAATGCCTTCTCTCATAGAGTAGATGTGGTCGGCTGAGCACGCACGATCCCGCAAAGGACAGAGGAAACGGAGGCAGAAAGCAGAGAGAGTGAGAGTGAGAGAGAGAGAGAGAGCGATTGAACGAAAGGAGCTCCATGTTTAGGAAACAAGTGGATTGGATTTCCAAAAAGAGTATGACGACAACGAAGGCAATGAAGCCGCAGATAACGCTGCCAGAAAAATGAGACGGTTCGACCGTGAGTGTAAGCAGCGGCCACTACAAACGACGTATGGAGAGATACGAGCAGAGAAAAAGAGAGAGAGAAAGTTAGGGTGAGAGAGAATAAAAGAGAGAGAGAGAGAGAGAGAGAGACAGCCGGGTAATGACTATAGCGGTTAAGTGGAGAAGAACACTTCTCTAGGATATGCTGACAAGACGGATGAATAGAGATATTTTTAAGTAATTGGGATGCAAAGGATACGGAGAAGAACGCTGCAAGATAAGGGCAATGTTTAAGGAGACATACATATTTATATCAAATTAAGAGAGTGCTAATTGTAAGAAGAGAGACAAAAAAAGAAAGATATTGGAAGGGTTGAGTGTGAATAGAAGAGAAATCAGACGAGTAACCAAAAAATTGCAAGATCGCAGTACGAATCTTCCATGAGAAAGATAGTGGCCGCAGAGGACGGAAAATGACATTATCAGCCCCCACATCGCTGATTTCCTAGCCGATAGAAGTCGGCTGGGAGCGTCAAGCTACAACCGAGAAGAAGCAGGTGCGGGGAGATCGGAAAGGGTGGGAGAGAGAGAAGGAGAAAGAGAGAGGTAGAAAGAGAGAGAGAGAGAGATATGGAATGATAGAGAGAGAAAGAGGCAGACGATGTAAAGACCGTTATGAAGGGAAAGACTGTCGGAGAGATTACTAAGAAGAGCGAAAAATAGGCGAGAGATGAAGAAAGAGGGGGATATGGAGAAAGACTCAGACATGTATCAAGTGAAAGTATGCGTGGCACTGAAAAGAAAAGCCACGATGGGAATCGCCAAGTGTACAAGCCTTAGGGCAGGTGCAAAGCTCTTTCTCTCTCTCTCGCTCTCTCTCTCTCTGTCTCTCTCTCTCTCTCTCTGCCTCTCTCTCTCTCTCTGCCTCTGTCTCTCTCTCTCGCTCTCTCTCTAATTTTTTGGCAAGATGCTCCCAAGCTACAGATGCATGCAATTCGTCAGACATGACAATCAGGCACGACAAAGCCTTTTAGCACCTTTCCTTTCGAGGCCATAAACCGCTTGTTTATGTTTAGCCACTTCACATCATAAACAGAGTAAGTTGCATGCGCAACATCAATCTAGAAGAACTGCAAAGCAACTAAGCAAAATCTACTGAAAGACACCAATTTGAGGAGAGCTGAGATTAGTGGAAGAAAACAGATGAAGAAGGAGGATAAGGAGAAGCTGAAAAAGTAGACCCAGTGGATGAGCTGGCACTCCAAGGCGGTGGAGAGGGGCTCAGCGAACATACACATGGAGGAGGATGCGGGAAAAGGGGGATACTCTCGGGGAGGGGGCGGGGCTGCCGTCTGCAAAGAGAAGACTGCCTGCCTCTTCTGTCGCTGACGTGAACACCTCATTGCCAAGAGAGAGAAAGAGAGAGAGAGAGAGAAGGAGAAAGAGAGAGGTAGAAAGAGAGAGAGAGAGAGATATGGAATGATAGAGAGAGAAAGAGGCAGACGATGTAAAGACCGTTATGAAGGGAAAGACTGTCGGAGAGATTACTAAGAAGAGCGAAAAATAGGCGAGAGATGAAGAAAGAGGGGGATATGGAGAAAGACTCAGACATGTATCAAGTGAAAGTATGCGTGGCACTGAAAAGAAAAGCCACGATGGGAATCGCCAAGTGTACAAGCCTTAGGGCAGGTGCAAAGCTCTTTCTCTCTCTCTCGCTCTCTCTCTCTCTGTCTCTCTCTCTCTCTCTCTGCCTCTCTCTCTCTCTCTGCCTCTGTCTCTCTCTCTCGCTCTCTCTCTAATTTTTTGGCAAGATGCTCCCAAGCTACAGATGCATGCAATTCGTCAGACATGACAATCAGGCACGACAAAGCCTTTTAGCACCTTTCCTTTCGAGGCCATAAACCGCTTGTTTATGTTTAGCCACTTCACATCATAAACAGAGTAAGTTGCATGCGCAACATCAATCTAGAAGAACTGCAAAGCAACTAAGCAAAATCTACTGAAAGACACCAATTTGAGGAGAGCTGAGATTAGTGGAAGAAAACAGATGAAGAAGGAGGATAAGGAGAAGCTGAAAAAGTAGACCCAGTGGATGAGCTGGCACTCCAAGGCGGTGGAGAGGGGCTCAGCGAACATACACATGGAGGAGGATGCGGGAAAAGGGGGATACTCTCGGGGAGGGGGCGGGGCTGCCGTCTGCAAAGAGAAGACTGCCTGCCTCTTCTGTCGCTGACGTGAACACCTCATTGCCAAGAGAGAGAAAGAGAGAGAGAGAGAGAGAGAGAGAGAGAGAAAGTTGAAGAAGACAGTAGAAAACATATTCAGACGAGAACGCGAGAGGTGAATCGGAAGGCCAGAACTTAAGAAGACGATGGAGAGAAAAAGAGAAAGCTTGTAAGAGAATGAAAGAGAGACGAGAGTGAATGAAGTAGCGCCCAAAAGTTTTGTCCAGCAAGCTTCCAAACAACGACGTCGTCTCGTAAGTCACGCACCAAAGCATACGAGAGATATACGGCAGAATCAGTGAGGCGAGAATAAGGAGGGAAGGGGTTGTGGATGGATGGAGGGGACGCTCTTTTAAAGTAGCCAGACGAAGGAAGTAGAGGGAGAGAGGCTACAGAGAGACAGGGAGACAGAGAGAAAAGGGTGAAGAGAGAGAAGTACTGACCATTCCGAGACTCTCTCCCACCATCTCAATGCATGGCCGATTCCCACGCATATCACGATGGCTGCCCGTTTCTCTCTCACGATCCCCCGCAATCCTCTCAGATGAAGCCTGCTTTCAATGAAGCTTACATCCATAGCAGAGTACGCTCTGATTGTACTGGCGGAGGTTGCTGCCGCCAGTCGACTCGGCATAGCAGAGAAGCCACGCAAGCAGGCGACGTGCTGATGTTGGGACCTTCCAAGGAAGCGTCAAATCATCACTTCTGATGCGTCCCGGGAATTGTCCCGGGAAAACAACGTCATTTGAAAAGGAAGCCCCTGGGGAAGCTTCTTCCAACTCTCGCGTGTGCTTTGCCGCCCAGTCAACGACGACTGCACGAAGGAGTCGTCTCGGAAAGCCAAGTAATTTGGCATGAGGGCAAAGGAAGGAGATTTAGGGAGAGAGCGGAAGAGATAGGGACAAGGAGAGAGCGAAAGAGATAGGGAAAAGGGGAGAGCGAAAGAGATAGGGAAAAAGAGAGAGAGAGAGAGAGAGAGAGAGAGAGAGACACGAGTCAATTGCTGCTTGCGAATTTCGGCTTTGGCAGTTTCAGCACGCAGAAGCTTCGTTGCTCTCTTTATCTTTCTTCCTCCCTTTCCTGGCTTATCCTCGTTCTATTTCCTTCTTTCTCTCTTTCTCTCTCGCTGCATCTCAATTTTTTAAAAACTATCTTCTTCTCCTTGGTATTCCGTGCAAAAAGAAGGAATGAACAAAAACATTAGCTTGATATTTTAAATCGAATTGGTTGGTATTCTGAAAGGATTTGAATAAGAATGAAAAACTGCTAAGATTGCACGGAGCAATTGCATCAAATATTATAGCGAAAGGGGGCATCCAATTTCGGTATCAAGTCAGCAAAATTTTTGACAAATATTATAATGTTTAGATAAAACAGTAAAATATTTAAATAAGATCTAAAGATAACTTGAAAATAATAATAATTGTAACCATTTGTTCCAATCTGCTTCCCTGTTCGCGGTCATATTGGGTCGTTGGGTAAAGCGAAGCCTGGGAGGCCATAAACATCAGAATCATCTTCTCTTCGTTCCAGCGCGGTGCTTCATCCCCTTTTCGACTTGGCCATTCCTCTTTTTTTGCTTCTCTTCTCTTCTCCCTCTCTCACTCTTCTTGCACTCTCTCCTCCATTTCATTTCTCCTTCACTCTCCGTCTAGCACTCTCTCGCCTCTGTCAACAGAAACAATCCCCGGGCCAATGAAGCGGATGGCGGACGATGCGTCGCAACGAGTACATGAGAACGATATGAGAAGGAGAGAGAGAGAGAAAGAAGGAGAGAGAGAGAGAATGACAGAGATAGAGAACAGCCAATCAAGAAAAAAGAAGGAGGAGAAATGATAAATGAGTAAGTGGAAGGGAAATCTGGAGAGGTAGAGAAAACGAGAACCAGAGAGACAGTAAAGAGGAGTGTGGCAGAGAAAGAGACAAAATTCGGAGGCTCACTTTCAGCTTATGCGCTCTTCTGCCTACAAGTGGACTGTTATCCCCGCTGCCTTCTGCTCGGGCAAGCAGAGGCCACTTCTTCAGGAAGAGTAGCAAAAACGCCTCTTGGGTTTTGCAGGCAACCGAGGTTGAAGCTGAGCCGGCGAAGAGCCAAGGCGCATTAGAGAGGAAGTTTCCTCCGCTTGCGTCATCTTCTGTGTAAATATCCATGATAATATGCATTCATGTTTTCTTTGTCTTTCGCCTCTTCCTTTTATTCGCAAAAAGTCGCAAACGGAAAATCGCTCAATCACAAACAACAAATAATAAAAACGAAAAAAAAACAATATTTGGCGGGAGAAAAGGCGTGGAATTCGCCTGAGAAAAGATGTAAAAAAAATTTGGAATGGACTACTTGAAAAAGTGGACGAGCGAAAGAAAAAGAGAGATGGAAAGAAAAAGTTGAAATGTCGCCACTCCCCAAATTGCGCTTCGAAATTTGTCTGGGGGGTTTCATTGACATGAGAGAACGAAGATAAAGGACGGAGGAGATATGAAGAATCCATGCAGAGGGATAACGAAGCCAACAACTACATACATATGTACGTATTTTTATGTACAGCTGGAGCCAATCTTTGGCTCGCAACTCCCTCTCAAAAGTATACAATTTCAAGACAAATTAACCATAACAACAATTAATTTACATACATACATATTCCTGGCAGTCGGCAAACAATTGCACTGATGCATGCACTCAGTGAGAATATTCAGTAAATCAGAAGATCCAGACGCACGCCAAAGTGATGAGGAAATAAGCTTCATTTTCGGGCCATCCTTCCTGTTCCATCTTCCATCTCTTTCATTGCCTTATTCTATGTCTTACTCGGCTCACAAATTTCAACGAATGCATGTACTATGTATGAACATATCTCCCAAACACTCTCTCACTCATACTTTCTCCCTCTCTCACCCCTTTTCTCTATCAAAACTGAACTTGGGATCTTCCTCATTATCAGAAGCCAATTATGATTCATTGAGTCGCATGACATGATTTACTGCCCATGGTCACATTAACTCCCTTCCCTTTTTCACAAGCGCCACCAAATCATTGCTCGATCGTCAAGGAACGCCATGACAATGAAGAATATACCATTGATGCTAGACAGAAATAGAGAGAGAGATGAAGAGACAGGGCAGAGAGAGAAGGTAAGATAGAGGATGACAGGGTGGTAGAGAAGAAGGAGAGAGAGAGAGAGAGAGAGAGAGAGAGCGAGGCAGAGTGAGAAGTAAGGAGATGAAACGAGCATGGATTGTGACACTTGATACATAATTTTGACTAATGATTTCGATAGATCAAGTAATTTTTTTTTAATTTTACAAAATGCTGAAGTTTTAAAAAAAAAAAACGAAACAGAAGAACAAATATAGTTCGAACAGTATTCGATGCGACAACGGACATAATATACACACGGAGATACTAATTGAGACACCGGCTAGCGCCATGCATACATATATTATGAGAATTGTCCTATCTCAGCAGTCACAGCATGCAGCTGTCACACCGGGAATGCAGCCACGCCTCAGGAGGCAGAGAAGAAAGCCGCGCACCAGAGTCATTTGCATACGAGAGGGAGGGAGAGCGGAAGAGTAGCAGAGACAAATATGGAGTGAAAGATGAAGATGAACCGAGAGATGGTGAGATTGAGAGAGGAGAGAGAGAGGGATAAGAAGAGAGAGAGAGAGAGAGAGAGCGATTTGCAAGACATCCGCCCCGAGCTGCTAACGGACTGCCGCTGTGACAGAGACAGAGATTCCCTTCAAATCTGGTGGACAGCCGCGAAATCGACCCGAAGGCGGCGTCCGTTTTGTGCGCTCTTTTGCACACGCGACATGGGCAGATGTTTGGAGACGCAGTAAGTGGAAGATCATAAGGAGGAAGAAGGACGGAGCAAAAAAGGGGCTGGGGGGGGGGGGTGGACTTGTTCAAGTCTAGCGGAAGCGAGTCAGCAGCAGACTCACCACTCCTGCACTCCTTTCTTTCCCTCCAACCCGGAGAGCCCGTAATTATTCGCTGTCATTTCACCGCTGCAGCCTCCTTCACTAGCCATCTCCTCCTTCGCAGTCCGAGGGAGGTTCTTGCGATTTTCGCACCCGCTCATTCATTGTGCGAGTAGCTCAAAAGCCACCAGGCGGCCCGGTCAACACGGCTCCTTCCGCTTTCTTTCAACCAATGCGCATAAAAGAGAGTGAAGAGAGAGAGGGGAGGGAGAGAACGAAGGATATAAAGAGAGAGGAGAGAGAAAGAAACTGAGAATATACTTTCTATATAAGTACGTGAAGTGCTGTCGCCTTCAGCCTACGCCCCGCTTGCTTCGCACTTTAGATGTATTCCTCGTCATACCATTAGCTATCCCTGCAACAATTGTTTGTAGTTTTTATTGCGTAATTTCGGATATTTCGTTAATCTTCCATTTTAAAATAATACACAATAGATTTTCTTTAATAAACCCGCATTCTTATAATGTCAGACTCACAATGTAGTCTCTGTAAAACATCGTCCTATGAAGATGCCGAAGAAATGGAGCAATTGCGCAGCAGTTGAGTGACCTGCCAACCACTTGGCCAATTCGATCGCAACAGTCATGAAAAGTGAGAAGGAGAGAGAGGCTGAGAGAGTGCCTTTCAGTAGCATACTCAAAAGGAGAGCTGAAAATTGCCAAGGTAAGTTAGCCAGACACATACATATGTGTCAAAACTACTGAATTCGAAAAAAAACTTCAAAAGGACAAGCGAAAAGTCATTTTTATATTAAAATCACTAACTACTTTTCACGCAACAATATACGTGGGAACTTGGGAATATAAAAATTAAATTAAATTTGCGAGAGAAAACGCTTAACTTGTGCAAAATTATTATTCATATTCTATCTATAATTTGAACGGGTAGAATAACAGAAAACGAAAAAGCTAAACATAATTTTTACCTGTCAGTTCAACGACGCGCGGTGCTCGGCAGTGGTTGGCTTCTTCTAAGCTTCATTAGAGGTTGAATGGTCGTTCGTCACTCATCAAATATCCAATTCCATTTTCTTCCATGTTTGAGTCGATAGTTGCTGCATTATGTACGATATGGAAGAGTTGGTTAGACGAGAACACGAGGCAGACATGGAAGAGTTCACTTGTCTTCATCACGAGGCAGTCTCAGGTTGGCACAACATATCTTGCTTATGTTTTTGCTTCAATGACAAATTTTTTCTTATCCTGTCATTTATTGATTGTTATTAATGTTGAAAGTGGAGACACGTAGATACAAAGTGCGTCAATAATTTTTTTTTCTTGACTACCAATTGGATGACCTGATGCAATTAGTGAGAAAGGCAAATTGTAGTTGTACATATAAAAAAATATGAATGCTGTTTCCTTGTGGAGTTGTTCAGATGCTTCGGTTGAGACGCTTCTTCAGCATGGCTTGCGCATTGATGAGTGCGAAGAGTGGCTGGTTTCGTTTAGCTGTTTGCTGTCTCTGGCGGCCAGGCTGTTGCTGGCAGATCAGCACGGGCTACGTCGTGCCTTCGTAGGCATTTTTGATTGAGTGTTAAAAAATTTTTTTTATGTAAGAGCCTTTATCTTAAACTCTTATAAGTACCCATTACATGTGTTCGTGAAAACATGAGTGTTCAGGAGATCATCGCCCACTGGATTCCATCGCTATCCTCCTTCATGGCGCTCAGAAACGCGCCCGAGTATGCACGCATCTCGAGTAACGGCCGTCTTTATTTGCTCGAACTTGTTTTCGATAAGTTCCTGTAGTCTTCAAGCTTCTCTCACGACAAATCACCTCCCCTCAGCTCTTTGTGCAAATTATAAACAATGCTCTCGTTTCTTTCCTTGTGTTCCGCATATCTAATATAACAAAGACTAATAGTTTTATTGCATATTTACCATCTCGAAAGCGTACGGCAAAATCAACTGGCAATTGCATGAAATTTTGGCTGACCCCTATCTGGTAACTGCAGATTGACTGAAGACTGAAAACCATAACAGTTGGGACCATAATTCATAAATTCCTTTGAAATAAATTCCTCCCCGTCTGATATATTGATGTCCTACTCAAGAAAAAAATTTATCCAGCATATCCAGAAACGAAAAACACAAGATATACATTGTATGTAGAATGTTAATATAAAGAAATGACAGATAACCTTCTTTTATATTAAAAATATAGTATAAAAGGAGGCAACAGTAAATTATGCTATCTCAACAGTTTATATGAGGGCAATAAAATTATTAAAATTCTGGACAGAACGAAACAACTCATTTCGTAATCATCTGTGAGCTGAGCTGAAAACACGCTCGCATGGCAGTGTGAAAAGCATTTCCAAGAACGAAAGTAAAGCAGAAATGTGTCGATATACAAACAAAATATAGAATGATTACTCAAAGTAAAAAAAGAGTCAAACAATTGTTTATTCGTTCCAAAGTGAGTTCGGCAACGATTTTCAAGGCTGTGTTGTGTGGGCTTCTATTGGCAACTGACTAGATTCATGTCTTGTCACATGACAAGCAAGGTGTACTTTATGGCATTCGCGATGAGATTGTGCAGGCGTTGACCGTGTTTGTTAACAGGTGCAGATGGCAAGTTAGATATACACTTAACAAAGTAGACTAGAGTGGGAAAGTCTGCATGGCACAATCAGAAGATTTAGGTAAACAGCCCATCGAGGAAGAAATGAGGAAAGGACCCATTGCAGGGGGAGTGTGAAGTATAGAGAAAAAGAGCGGAAGAATGAGAGGGGGAGTGAACAGAACCGCTGAAAGAGATAATGAGAATGAGACAGTCAGACAGAGAGAGAGAGAGAGAGAGGGATGAATAAAACTTTGCAATAATGGAGCATGCAATAGCCGCCCAGATATGAGCTAACCGCATTGCCGAATTGGTAATGGCGATACAAGGACCAATAAAGTAGCCAGAATAACAACAAAAGACAATTTAAAAAAACTATTCTTAAATATTTTTGCCTTTATGTTTGCTCGAGCAGCCACCCATACTTGGCACGTGGCATGATCGGGGGTGCAATAAACAGTCTGAGGATGAGATGAGGCCAGAGGACGAGAGTCCGCTCTGAAAATGGCTTGCATCAAAGGGTATTGAGGTCACTCAGAGCAGGAATAGTGCTAGCAGCTGTTCATGTTAATCATTCAAAATTCCTAGTTAGAAAGAAGTCGGCAGGTCGCAAAGTTGGCATGCGTTGCATACAGAAAGATGCTAAGAAAGACACGGTAGGGCTATGATCAGTGTGTGTGGAAGAGAGAAAACGCTCTGCGGCACTATTAAATATTGGCTTGTTGACTCTTCTCGTTGCCAAGTTCGTGATAATTTAAGACTTTTAGAGAAGAAGAATATGCACGAACATGCAGCAATTATGACACAGTTTAGATATCATCTTCGTTTCGTAGTATTGCTCTTTCTGGCGCATAATTCACATCGCACAAGGGATCATCGAGGGGTGGTGTGGAACGGAAACTTCTTGGAAAGGGATGGACGCCGTATTTGGAGAGGAGGGAGAGAGCGGGACTTAGTAGATAAGCAGATGACGTCATTGATCATAGATCACACATCATGCATCTTGCCCTCCTTGTTGTCGCAGTAGTTGTTCCAGAGTGTCTTGGCGAGCTCGTAGCACGGTAGTTCGCCGGCGTGAGTGGCGACCATGCGAAGGAGGAAGACGCCGTCCTGGCGGAGGAAGTGGAAGACGAAGCGTCGCAGCGACTGCGAGTCCACCATCTTGTAGCCCTCGATGCCCGTCAGGTACTTCCCGACAAAGTTCAGCTGCCTGCAAACGACCATTTCACATTTTAAAATATTAAAAAAGAAATTACTTGTAAAATAAATACACTTTCCATTGTTCTGGATGGTCTTTTACGTTTTGGTGAAAGGAATGCGAAAAGACCATCTTTTACTCTTGATTTTTGCTATGTTGAATCAGATGAGGAACATGAAATTACTGCGAATGTTCATACTCAAGCTGCACGCCGCATTTTGTGATCCACAAATGTGTTCTAATTTGGATGGCGTCATGAAACGAAGAGTTCCTCTCCTTCTTCACCGCCTCTCACTTCTTCTGCTCAACTCCCACTTCTACGTGCCCGTATGTGGGAAACAAGGGAAGATGGGCTTGTTTACGGGCCCATCGTCGCTTCTCTACGCTGCATGCAGACGGATGGAGGGCGAATGCTGAGACGACCGCTGGGAATTGTGTGTCACAACAAGATGGCGAAAAACATGAGAGCACATCGGATATAAAAGCTATTAATAGCCTAAGGTATGCGATTAATAGTTAAGTGCCGCTTGCTTTATGCATTGCTGGCTGTCTAGGCAAATCGTGCAAGCTGGACTCATTCGTATTATCCAGCCCCATCACTGTTTCAGTCAAAATTACTTGAATGAAAAAAGTTTAAATTACCTGCTGGGCACCACCGAAATGTAAATCCAGTAGAAGAGCGAGCAGACGGTGGCTCCGGCAAGTAGAAAGTACCAGAACCAAAGGAAGAGGAAGATCTTCTCGTTGAACATGTTGATCATCAACACGCACTGCACCGTGTGCCGGTGTACGTTTCCGAGGACCTGGACATACAAGAAATATTTTATTTTGAAAATAAAATGGAATGATCATTCAAAATGCGCACCTTGACTTCGAAATCACAAAGTGTGACACGCGGGAAGTGACCCGACTCTTCCCACTCTCGGCCGTTCATCAGATCGTTCAACACCTCCAAATGAGAGAGTTTTTTTTTCAATTTACATAAAAAGAATTGGATGAAACTCTGAATACGAGGTTGTGAGAATTGGTAGGTTTAAAAACTGAAGTTGAAAGAATAGAAATAGAACTGACCGCGACGCCGTACCACTTGGAGCGGTTGCCGAGGAAGGTGTTGAGCAAGAAGATCTGGCCGACGATGTTGACGGTGTAGAGGATCTTCACGGAGATGTACAAGAAGGTCACGGCAGCGCCGCTGCTTCGCGTGCAGATGATCAGGTTCAGCAGCTTCAGCCGGTTCCCCGACATCTGCACGAATCATTTTTTTTAACTAAAATTTTTCAATAAAACAAAATTGTTCTTGCTGTGGAGAATTTAATAAAATAATTTTCAAAAGTATACTGTGATAGAGTGTTATTTGTAGAATTCAACGTCCTATGCGTACCACTTGATGCTTGACATGGAGTGCCTCCTCGACATTCGTCGCTATCGTCTGAAGGGCGCGATTCCGTGACTCGAGGTCGAGGAGTCGAGAATCGCACGCCATCTGCACTAACGACTGCACGTGGATGCCTAAGAAGAGCGGCAACTTAATTCTCAATCAACTAAACACAAGACAGGCTTTAAGAGGTACTACTAATAAGTGATTAAACAATTAGTCTTTTTTCAAATGTTCCACTGATTGCCTGTTTTTTTTAATGTTCCATTGAATTTCTTTTTGGTCGTTGCGATAACAAATAAAAGTGTGAATATGTCAGAAATATGTTCCTAATTTTCTCCTTTTTTCTGGCTTGCTTACAAGTGCTACCCCGCAGAGCTCATTTCTGGCAGAATACTACTCTCATCTCTATCTTCATCTAGTCCGAGGTAGACTGCTTCAATTCACCGCGAACTCTGTCTTCTGAATGAGCATTCAAGCAAGACAGAGAGGAATGGAGAGAGAAAAGAGAGAGAGAGAGAGTGAGAGAGAGAGATAGAGAGAAAGAGAGAGAGAGAGAGAGAGAGAGAGAGAGAGAGAAGGGGACAGAGAGCCCCAACGCCGCTTCTTCAGCCGTCGGCCTCATCTTCATTTTCATCAGCGTACATCCCTCTCGCGAATGCCCTCGCGCTCCATCGCACTCGCCGTGCACACACACAAGGGACATTTCCAGAGGTAGAGTCAGGTGGGGGAGAGAGACTGAGAGAAAGGGAGAGAGGGAGAGATGGAGAGAGGGAGAAAGGGAGGGAGGGAGAGATGGAGAGAGGGAGAAAGGGAGAGAGGGAGAGAGGGAGAAAGGGAGAGAGGGAGAGAAGGAGTGAGGGAGAGAGGGATGAGAGGGAGAGAGGGAGAGAGGGAGGGAGTTAGAGAGAAAAGAGAGACTGAGAGGGAGAGAGGGAGAGAGATGTCCAACCAGCTTCAGAGAGCGAGGAGAGACAAAAAAGGGAGGCATTTGGCAATACGAGGATATTTCCTTTATTGCTTCCTTCCCATCAACATATGTGCATAATTGTTTTTTTTTGTCTACTTTCCTCTCATTCTTTCTCTCATATTTAGCTTTCTTGCCTGTTTCAATTTTTGTTAAGCTTGTCTCAACAAGAAATTGCAGTTAATTTTGTGCAGTTGACATGAAGTGCTCGTCCTTCCTTCAATTCTTCCTCACTCTGTTTCACTCTTCCGCTCCCTCTCCAACAAGTCACTTATTCACTTCATCCTCACTCCTTTCCAAAGAGGGCCCATCACAACTTCATCGTTCGGGGTGCGAGCAGAAAGAGAGGACTTCTTCGTCTTCTTCGATTTTTCATCTATCTTCCTCTGCAGCGTCCTTGAGAGGAGAGAGTAAAAAGTGGGGCGTCTTTCGCTGCTTCTCCCCTGAAGAACCCATTGTACGAAGACTACTACGCACTCCTCTACGCCCACCCCCATTAGTACATCGTGCCACCACCCAGCCTGAGGCTCCGTCCCTGGCCACTACCAGGCCCTAGCCCGTGCTTTACTCGCCATAACGGCGCAGAGCCCCCGGGCACAAGCGAGAAGTGCAAGGGCTTAGGCTAGGACTTCCAGTGCAAGTGAGAAGCAGCATTACGTCATGATAAACGTGTTTCAGGGGCTTCTGCTCGGCTGCTCGGTTCTTTAATCTTTGTTAGAAAAAAATGGTTTCCAAGAATCATCGCTGAAGGACCGGACATGAAGTTAAAGAAGAGCTCTCTCTCTCTCTCCTTTCATTCTCGCTCTTGTCTCTTCACTCTCTCGCTCTCTCTCTCTCTCTCTCTCGCTATCTTGCCCAGCCTCTCTTGTCTCATGCCCGCTTCATTGGCCAGCAAGAATGCCGAAAGTGGCGGAAGCTGGTGAAAAGTCGGAGAGTATGGATGGTGGTTGGGGAGACAGAAGGTGGGAGAGAATGTAAGGGTCTCTCTTCCTCTATCAGAAGGGGCTTTTAGTGGAGCGGGAGAGTGGAATGACGCCCGAGGCACCCTTGGACGGTGACCACCACGGGAGACGCGTCACTCTCGGGATGATCGGCACAAACAACGAAGGAGAGAGAGAGAGAGCCTTCTAGTATTTCCAGACTAGCCAACAGACTCACTCAGCCACATTAGAGAAGAGAGAGAGAGAACGAGCGAGTGAGAGACACAGATGGCGAAAGAGAAGGGGTACAGAATGACATCACGCAAACGAAAAATATATTATAAAAATATAGGCTAAAATAGATGAGTGGATTGAGAGCCACAGAGATATTCTAGCCCAGACGGGCGAAATAATTTAGGAAGAACAATAGTAACAGAAGTGGAAAGAATGAGATAACAAACACATATTATATGAAATGCGGTTGATAGGCTACAAAGCAAAAATGGCTTATTTAATCTATTTGTGCTCTTATTAAAGCGTTGAAAATCATTACATCATCTAGGAAGTTTATTCGGGCAATATGACCATCAAGGATTTTCCTCTGGAGTCCTCCGCTCAAAGAAAAGTTGTAAGTAGTTGGGATTCAAAACAGTGCGCGTCATACTTGTGACGAGTTCCCATTGGTTGCCACTTGTATGAGAAGACGTTGAGTGTGTGTAACGGAGATCATTTAAGCTTCTCCATCAATCGTTTTTGAAGAGAGCAGAATGAGAGGATAAGCAGCGGATCAAGAAAGAACGACAGAGGACAAGAGAAAAAGTTTAAGTGAGAGAGAGAAAATCTGAAGAAAGAGAAGATGCAAAGTATACGCGTGAATTGTGTGGGATTGTGTTACAGCGAGAGAGTACAGTTGCTGCTGTACTTTGGAAGCTCTTTCTTTCCCCTGTTAAAATATTAGACCTGTGCCATTCCCCCAAACTCCTTCTCACTCATTCGCTGTCGCTCTCAGGATTCTGGAAAATAGGATACGAGATTTATGGACTGAGGACGACAGCTCTAAGCAGAACACCTGGTCCTAGAAAAAACTCATGGGAGAGGAGAGGGCCTGCTGAAGAAAAATGTTGTAAGTGTGTGGCATTGTTCAAGATTAGAAAGAGAAGAGATTCCAAATGCATATGCAAATATGTCTAGTGTTTTGTTGAAATTCGATACATAAAAAATGCTGAAAGTTAAATGAATTGCAAGAAACCTGATTGCCAGCTCAGCAGCCGCCAGACAATAGTAGGCACATAGAAGAGCAGCGCCTCCAGTGCGAGCACGAATGGAACCCATTGATAGTACCTGAAGGAATCAATAAGTAAGTTATCGTATTCAAATTCCATAGTTCGGCTTTGGCTTATTGTGAAAACACTCACCATCTAATTACCTATTTATATATTTGACCTATTCCCAGAGCAGTTCATCTTGTTTTTTTCAACTGTAGCACTTTCAGCACATCATTACAGGGACAGTAACAGTATAAAAAATGATTAAACACAAACCCAATCTGCCGATTCTCTCGCTCGGCGTAGTTGTGCGGGATGTAGTCGTGGAGTGGTAAGAAGTACGTGTTCTGCACCCAGCAGTAATTCTCCGTGTACTGCTCCATCGGCTCGGTGAACGTCGCCGGCACCCAGCATTGGATCGGGAAGCCTGTAAGTTCTTTTGACACCTCAATAAAGCTACTGAAATCATTTATCTTTTACAACATTTTCAAATTTACAACGATAGCGCAGAAGAAGAAAGATATTTAATCATTTTCGTGTTGGCCCAGAAATCTAGTGTGCCCCCCCCCGCTCCCATCCTGCGTGCCAAAAACGGCCTCCGTTGGCCATTGTTGAAGCTGCTCTGCTGTTCTCGCCTTTTTCGCAGCAACATCAATTGCATTCCGAAACTCCACCAAGCTCCTATCGGCATCCTCGAGCTGTCATATTGGAACATATCTATGTTCTTCTTCGCCCTTTCGCTCTTTATCTCTCTCTCTCTCTCTCTCTCTCTCTCTCTCTCTCTGTCTCTCTATCTCTCTGCCTCTTGTCCCTTTCATTTCTTTCTGCACTCTTCTCCTTATAGTCTTCTGCGAACTTTTAGAATGCTTGCTTGGCTGCCTGGATATGAGAGTCCCTTTGCGGGTCCGAGCGAGATTGTCCCCTTGGGGCATTCAAACGTCTCAAGCAGTTTGCGTCGTCTTTTCAAGGAAGAGACTACGCGAAAAGGAGAGGGAGAGAGAAAAACTATGAGAGAAGAGGGAATGGAGAGAAGAAGTCTTTCTCCAGTGGGGTTAAGACGTTAAATATCGTCATTTTCAACCTATGCCATCATGGCCTCCAACTGTCCGCGGCAGATCTCCCCAGATCCCTACGGCCACACTTACAGCAGCCATACTTCCGCTCTCTGTTTCTCTGTCTCCGTCTTTCTTTCTCTCCCTCTGACTTTATCTCAAGCACCTCGCATTTGCAACCACTTAATTCCTAACGAGAAGCGTTTTGATTGTGTTTAGGGTTTGGCACGAATCAATGGGAGAGAAGCAGCAAGAAGGCGACAAGAGGAAGCGGAGAGAATTCAAGCCTTCACTTACTCTTCAACGTAGTATCCCTCGTTCTAAGCATATTTCCCTCTCTCCATTCTCTCTCATCTCTCTCCCTATTCTCCCTTCTTTCTCTCTCACTTTCTCTCTTTTTCTCTCTCTCTTGCTCTTTCTCTTTTCCTCTACCTCTTTATCGAGAAGGCAATGCACCCTCCCTTCTCCTGCATCCTTTGGCACGCCTGATTTCATTGTCGGCACCGTTGGCGACGAAAACGGGGCGAAAGTGCGGGCCGGCAAGACTCGACGCGCGGTAGACCTCCCCTCTACGTCTTCTCCCCGCCCCCCCCCCCCCTCTTGATTACCTTCCACATCTCAAGCCAAGATCCTTGATCATCTATCTACTCATGGATATCTAACACATCAAGCTCACGTGTGGCAATAATTACTGCCAAACAACTTGATTATTGGCTGTAATACTCTCATTTAATCGCTCCAATACTTGAAGAATTGCTACGAAAATAGACAATCTCTATGCCCTCCTCTTCCCAACTTCTGCCTCTTCCCTTGGGATACACTTCAATGAGTGTAGAAGTTAAAGTGAATGATAGAAGAAAGGCAACGGCCGTCCACCCAATATAGACATGAACAGCAAAAGGAAAAAAGGCTTCAGATAACAAGTCACCGCCCATCAATATAATGCACACAGCAAAAAAAATAGATAGAAAAATAAAATCTTTCTCTTTCTCTTCTTCTAAAAAAAAAGAATTTAATAACTTTAAAGATAAGAATACAACTTTTTGGACCTACGTGCAACATACATATGTACATATACATATATAAACTAAAAAGAAATCATGACTCACCGACATACTGCTTGGCCGACACCAAGATCGCGAACACTGCAAAGATTAAAGCATTATTCGTTTCATTTTTTTTTGCTCTTTATTATTCCTGTATTGTTTTTTTAGATGAACAATGTTCTGCGCTGAAAGAATTCAATGGTGAATAAATGGCACAATATTTTTTTCATTTGTGGCGGAGTCGGTAAATACAGCAATGTATTTTTAATGCTATTACTTTAAGAAATAAATGGCTTTGTTTTCGTATCTTTATTACAAGAAGACTCTTCTTCGCGCTCATTTCAAAAGATCCATGGAAAACACTCTCTCTCCAAACAAATGAGGTGCGATGGATGCACTACTCACTACTCTTCTTTTCCTCATTGAGAAGTGGCTAGCAGCATTCATAATGACGGTGCTTTCAGAGAACAGAGGAAGCTCTCTCTCTCACACACTCTCTCGCTTTTCCCTAACTCCCTCGCAGTCTCACTCTCCCTCGCTATCTCGCCCATTCCCTACCTATTCTTTATTGCCAACTCCCTCCCTCCTACACCTGCCATTATTCAGTTTGTTCGGATACCTCAGCCCTTCGGCCAGTGCTCTCTGTTCTCTCGTTTCCCTTCTCGTACAGCCGGAAACAACAGATGGATGTGGGAAGCGAAGGCGAATGGGACGAAGTAATAGCAAGTTAGAGAAGAGAGAAGAGCAAGATGAATGGTCCTCTCAACCCGCCGACGTCATTCATTTCATGTTCCTCGCCTCGAAGTCCCTCTGGTCCCGTTGTTGTATTCCTTGCAGGCGAGGAGCATGGCCCCCCTCTATTGGATGCGAACATAAGGAACTGTTCGTCTCAAGCCCTCCCTGCTAATCCTCTTCTTCTCCAGGCCGGACCTCTGCGACTACGGCAACTGCTGCTGCTACACGAGCAAAGTTAATTTCCGCGCGGCGCTAGCTGATTGCCGCCGGCCCGTGTACTGGCGAGGTCTGACCGCCCGCCTCCCGCCGCGCACCCCGAAACGGGCCCTAGCAATGCGCGCGCTTCCGGAGAATAGGACAATGGCCTCTCTGCCTCCCTGCTCCCTTGTTCTGCAATAAGACTAACAAGCTCTTGACGATCTCCGTGCTGAGTTAACCTCATCTCGACACTTCCCCGAACCCTCTCCGCTTCAATCATTAGACGTGTGTGACAGACCGACTCATGAAACGTGGTATTTCCGTGCCGAATTTGCATCTGGCTGTCCTGCTGCTTCTTTTACTCGGTCTCTCTCTTTCACGGCAGAGGAGAGAGAGAGGGAGAGAGAGAGAGTGTTAGAGATGGAGAGAAAGAGTCTTTGTCAAAAGTGCAGATCGAATAGCTGTCTCGTTGGCGACAAGCCACTCTTGCACACGCCGGCCTGACGACTTCGTGACAGCCGAGCCGATCTAAGTGACAATTTCGCATTTGCCAATCGGACACGAAACATTGAGTGAGGCGGGAGAAGACCCCTTTCATGCAAAAGGACACGGGAGTACTCTAGAGAACAAATGTTGAGAAAGAAAAGAAGAGAGAGAGAGAGCGAGAGAGAGCGAGGGAGAGAAGAGAGAGAGAAGAGAGAGAGAGCGAGAGAGAGAGAGAGAGAGCGAGAGAGAGAGAGAGTCCTCGAGAAACCTCTCCAGGCTCCAAGTTCTTCTTTAGACAGCACGCACGCCGTCGGCCATCAACGCATGAGGGCGCAGGAACAAGGGCCAGAGCCGACTCGGCGAATGATAGAATCGCCCCCCCCTCCACTTCTTCTACTTCTTCTTCGCGCCACTGAGCACATTTGCAACGAGAGCATGCTAGAGGCAAGGGTAAAAAAAAGAGAGTAAAAAGTCTTCTCCTCCGAAGTCTATTCTCTAGTGCTGGCCCCCAGGCCGAAGAAGCCCTACACTCCTAACTCCACTCCCTCGGCATTCTGGAGAAAAAGCACGTCTCGCAAAGGTGTCCAATCGAGTAATTCTATTGATCCACACTATTCAGGTCTTTTATGGCTTTCCCTTGCATGACATGTTTGAAAAGTATGAAAGGGTTTCGTTCTTCCTGGTCGTCAATTTCAACGACGAAGGCGTTGGATTCCAAGCGAAAGGGAGAGAGGTAGAAAAGGTAGCCAGAGAGAGAAAGAGAGAGAGAGAGAGAGAGAGAGAGAGAGAGAGAGAGAGCTAAACATAGAGATAATAGAGAGGGACAGAAATCGAGAAGGAGAGGGAGAAGTGGAAAGCGCGAGAGAGGGAACATGGACTCGCTGATCATGAGCAGTAGCTGGAATTGTCATCCATCACGGATGGCCTTGTCGGCCGCAGCATGGCCTTATCTTTCTATACCCCCTCTCTCTCCCTCTCCTCCTTCTATTTTTCTCTCAAGCTCTCTCTGAATCGTTTTCACTATTTTTCTCCCTCTTTTCGCTTTCTCTCTCTCTCTCTGCCAAAGTGCACAAAGCACCCCTGCAGTGCCTGCATCTGACACCCTCCGCTCCGTCGCTGCAGGAACAGAAGAGCATACAGAATGGAGCTGGCACTCCTTGTTCATTCATCTCCTTCTTTCTTTCCTTCCCTTTGCGTCAAGTTCAGTATTTTTCATCATACTCTCTCTCTCTCTCTCTCTCTCTCTCTCTCTCTTTCTCTCTCTCTTTCCTTTTCTCTCTATTGCTTCCATCCCCTGAGGTCGTTTTCAGATGGCTGTTGTCGCCGTGTCGCTCATCTGGCTGAGAGGCGAACACGAAGGACGCTAGGACGCCAGGAAGCCAATGATGAATGAGGCGTGACGATAACCATTGACAGGAAGAGAGAGAGAGAGAGAGAGAGAGAGAGAGAGAGAGAAAGAGAGAAAGAGAGAGAGATAGAGAAAGAGGACGAAAGAAGGCTGGATACTATGAAGAACTAATGACATCCCCAACACCACAGTCCATTCGTGTCAGATGAACGAACATACGAACTACCTGCACCTTTGTTCCTCTCCGGTTCGTAAGAATTCTGTCGTCGACAAAATACCAGTAACCACAACCTTCATATACACTAATGGTAAGACAAGGAATGGACCGTAAGAGTACGCTAGGAGAGTTGTTATCCCGGCAGGATCGGCAAGTGATGCCGCTAAAGAAGCTGGGAAGTCTTACTACTTGCTCCCTCCCTATCTTCTTTCTCTCTCTCCCCAACTCTCTCCATCTCTCTCTACCTCTTCCCCTCATGCTCTCTCTCGCCATCTACTCCCTCCTCCTCCTGTTCAATGTCGTCATAGCGGCGCCAAATGGCCGTCGACCTATCATCGCAGACAGCATAACCTGCTTCGACCGATTGCCTTCATTTCTCTTCGGCCGGAGAAGAAGGAAAAGAAGGCAGTTTTAGAGAAGAGAAGGAAAAAAGGACCGTCAGCTATTTTTTGTGCTTCTTTGAGCAAACGCTCACTGTTGTTCGTCATGATTCTCTTAGGCGTCGTCTTCGAATACCCCCCCCCCCTCCCCCTTTGCACTCAACCGTCCCTTCTCTCCCCCCCCCCTCCTCCCGGTACGCACTTTAGTCCCAGAAGAGGCACACCGGAAATACACGGCTCCCTATCCATTGGGGCACGAAAGAAATGTCGATCTTAGTCATCAAAAAAGGCCTGCCAGCTGCAGAAGGCAATTGAGTGGAGTAACTGCTGAGACGAGACGCTACGAGAATAGCAGAACCATTGGGAGACAGGGCGAGCGAGAGGGGGGGGAAAGAGATGAGAATTGAGAAGTAGAACGAGAGAGAGGGAGGGAGAGGAAGGAGTAGGAGAAAGAAACAGAGATGAAGAGACAACTGGCATCAATCCTTCTTGTTTTCATAGTGAGTGTCCGCTGCTGGGAATACGAGCAGCAAAGGCTCCCTCGTCAGAGGGAAAGCAATGGGAGAGAGGAAAAAGGCCTGTCAAAAGTGCTCTGTGGTAGAGAAGCAGAGAAGGACAGGGAGAGAGACAACGAGAGGAAGATAAGCAGAGGAGGAAAGATATAATAAAACGAAGATCGGTAGAGATAATTCGAGATAAAGCCATGGACGGGTGATTCAATGAAAGTAGTAGATGGTGTCTACTTATTGGGGGGCATGTCTCTCTCCCTCGCTCTCTTCTCTTTGCCAGTACGCTTGTTGTGTTTATGCTCAAGTTCAGAGTCGGCTGCATGGATCGAGTGATATTAACAAAGTTACATGCTCGACCTACATTTGTAGTATGCATGTATGTGTGTATGTATGTATGAAGGCCGAGAACAATCTTATGAATCTCCAGCGCCTGGGGCAGTCTCAAGGGATCACTTTTTTCAGAAGAGTGCTATGATCCCATTCAACTCTGTACTTTCCATTCGCTTTTTGCCATCGGATGAGTCCTTTTATCAGCAGAGAACCACTCGACCCCTCCGGTCTATGCATGTATTATGAAAGTTGGCCTGCTTCATGCTTGCTCTTTCTCTTCTCTTTCATCTCTTCTCTCTCTCATTCTTTCTTTGGCTGCCAGAAAGAGAGCACAGAATGGACTCGGTCTTGTGTAGGAGAGAGGGGGGGGGGGGTTTCGATGGAGGGGCGCGGCAGAAGTCGTGCGCCCTGTGGCATCAAAAGTAGCCTCTGTAGGCACATGTCAATGTCGCAGACAATGAGGAAGAGAAGGAAAGAGAACGAACATAGAATGGAGTGAGAGAGAGAGGGAAAGCGAGAGAGAGAGATAGAGTGCGAGAAGCAGAGAACGAGAGAGACGGTGAGAAATGAAGAGAGCAGAGCATCACTTTCACACTTTTCCAGTGATCCCTGTGTTTCTGCGTCAGCTCGAGGCAGGCCCTCTATTGCAGTGTGCGTGCTTCTGCTACTAGGGAAGCATCCTCCCTCATTGCCACCCCATGAGACTTCTTCTCAGCCATTGTTGGAGTATTGGGAGGGTGGAGAGGGAGGAAGAGGCCTCTCGCGCTCTCTTATCCGCCTGCTTCTACAACAACACGCGCAGACGAAGCGACAAAAAGAGACGAGTTGTGAAATGTTGGATGAGAAGAGAGAGAGAGAGAGAGAGAGAGAGAGGGAGAGAAAGAGAGTTAGATAAAAGTATTCTAGTGTGGATACGACGAGTACCCTCCTGGGTCCTCGTCGCGAGATTCATTCATTTTCTGCCCGCAGGCACGAACAAGCAAGTCATCCACTGAGGAAAGAGTCTTTTTGGCCGCCTACACCGAACTCACTCCCATGCATATTCGCATGGAAAGACCTATTCCAGGGTCTTTCGACTGAAGAGAGAGAGAGAGAGAGAGAGAGAGAGAGAGAGAGAAAGATAGTGAAGAGAGAAGCGGAGAGCAGAACACCAATGAAGTTGTGATATTACTGCGCTCAACCTTTGCGACGCCTGATTACTTTCAGAGCTTAGAAAATATAGAAGAAGCAACTTTTTCTGTGTCAATGAGAATATCATTTTTAGAAGATTGTTAGTCATGTTATCCTGACGATTTAATGACACTCTGTTATTTTTTAAAGCCTGGCCGTCTAACTAGTGCCGAGTAATGGAATAAGCTCTGGAAGAAAAAGTGCCCACCAGTGATGATGGACGTGGTATAATAGTAGTTGAGCTTGTCGATGATGTCATCGTCCACGTGGAACTGGATGTTCTTGACGGCGCTGGCAAAGTAGTAGAGCAGCATGTTCGCCAGCTTGCCGTCTCAAGGGCCGCCGCGGTGCAGACCGAGCCACCGCCTGCTGGCGGTGGACCGGGCCGACCGGGCGTTGGGGTGCCGCGAGGGCTGACCGGCGAGGGTCCGGAGAGAGGAGGGAGAGGGAGCGAGAGGATCCACGAGTCTCGCGCGCTCTTCACCACGCTTCACTGGACGGCAGGCAAACGCGCCCTCAAAGAATTGAAAGATTTATCATCTGATCGATTATGATACGTAATAAATACTACATGTCTGTAGTATGAGTGACCTCGGGAGTGAATTATAGTGGGCCCTCACTGCTTGCTATCTTGTGCTTTTTTACTCAGGCAGATAGAAATAGCAGGCGAAAAAGGGAGATAGAAGCAGAAGGAAAGAAAGTGAGAAAAACAAGGAGTGAGAGAAAAGGAAGAAAGAAGGCTAGTGAATGAGAACGAGTAATTGAAAAAGTGAGCAAAATGAGTGTTGGAATCGCCCTCAACGGGGTCCCACGCTGTTTTCCAGCAGATGCGCTCACTTACTCTGTAATTTATCACGCCCTTCTTTTATTTTGAATGAGCCCCTCCATTTGATCAATATTGTCTTGCCGTCTCGGCCCGCGGCAAGTTCACTATTGTTTTTATGAATGATTCTGTCCATGAATTCGTCCTCAATCTTTAATTCGCACATTCTTTGTTGTCTGACCTCTCTGACTCTCTTCGTCTTTCGTGCTCTCTCTCTCTCTCACCCGATTCTCACGATGATGAATGCTTCTTGGCGTCTAACTTGCTCGGATGGAGAAGGGGAAGGGGGCAAGCACCAGCTGGCGGACCTCGCTCGGTTCCTCTCAGCTCTCTAAGGACGGACAAGAAGACGCCATGAGAGAAAGAGAGAGAGTGATTTAGAGAAGAGCGTTCGTCCCAGAGAGACCGAGCTGGTCCTTCCTCCTGCAACAGCCATTACGTTTTATGTACACGGTTGCATGTATGTGAATACATCTGCAATGGTATAGCAGAATTTCTGCTAGGATTTAAAATAATAAAAATTTTATGAGACGCGAATTTAGAACACCAACATTGCTATCACGGGAAAAGAGAATCATAAACAGAAATTTGCAACAAAAAAAAATTACTCCATCCTTTTCCTATGTCATTTTTTTAACGGAACGGACGTGTAAACAAAGATGGCAAGAGATGGCTTATTGAAGCGCACTGGGGCAGAAAATGCAGAATCGGCCACGCGGAGAGTTTCCAGTGTCAATCGTCCTTCAGGGGCAAGGAAGAAGAAAAGAACGGTTTAAGGCAGTCTTTTGCAGCATTATTAATATTAGAATTATATAACGAGGGAGAGAGAGGGAGAGAAAGAGAGACAAAGAGAGAAAGGGGACTCCGGGAAAGTGGCCGAGAGTAGCTGGAAATAAAGAGTACGAGAGAAGCCAGTCAAAAGGCACTCGGCCCGACCTCATGGCCACATAAGCAAGTTAATTATCGTGTGCTGCCCAAAGAAGACTCCAGCGGAAGGCAAGAAAACGGCCAGCGAAGGTAGCAACAAACGGGCGGCGGCGGCTGCGTCTCTTCTACTTTTGTCCCCTCCCCCTCTTCCATGTATTGCTCACTCTAACATCTCTTTATCTCTATCTCACTCTCTCGTTCTCTCTCTCCATTCACAAAATCTTATTTACTTTATCGCTTCCTCGACTCGGGCATCCTCTGCGCGGCACTCCGGCCGAGCACCTCGAAATTGTGCCTTCCGGAACTAATGATGCGCAGCACGAACATGAGAGGAAGAGTGACAAGGCCGAGAGAGGAAAAAGTGAGATGGAGAGGTGTGGAAGGGTTCGAGATAGGGCAAGAAAGAAAGATACTTTGTGGGAACGAAATTGGTGGACTCTGAGCTCCGGGAAAACATGAATTCAGCCAAAACCGTCAAAAAACATCACAACTTATTAATGACGTCTTGGAGGAAGGGAAGCGAAACTGAGTAAAAAGCATAATTTGTTGCCGTATGCTGTCGATCTGTTGCATTCGCAGACGCCTTGGGCAAAAAGACTCCTATGAAAGGCATGATGACTGTAGGGAGCAATTAGACCGGAACATATGAGAAGGGCTTCTCACTAGCCCTGAGGGTGTGAGAGAGAGAGAGCGAGAGAGAGGTAGAGAGGGGAAGCTTCTCACTAGAAGTGCGCATCCGAAACCGGAACGTACCCGTCTCGCGCAAGCAGCCAATCCGTGTGGGATCAACGAGCAATCATCTAAGGAATCGGGAACGTGAGAAGCCGGAGTGGGATAATGGCCTGTGGGGGAAAGAGGGTCATCGATGAGGCTGAGGCTTATTCTTTGTGCAACTGGCATCATTGGCAAACATTCACTCTGGCAATAAACTTTACTCAAATTACTACATCACTTCAAGAATAGTAGCGAAAAGAGTTAGAGGCGGCCCCGCCAAGCCACTCTAGGCAATTCTACGGGCCGGCTTGGGGGCGGCACGGACAAGCTCCATCAAAAGGCGGCCTCCGTCGAAGGGAGAAGAATGGCATGAAGTGAGAGAGAGAGAGAGGGCGGGAGGGCGAGAGAAATAAAGATAGCGACGTGTAAAGCGCGTGCAGTTTGCTCGGCTGAAGAATGGCTTCACTTCTGGCAAGCGACCATTAAAGTAATGTAAATGACGAGTGGTAAGGATATGTTTCTTATGTATTTCCTTGCATGATTCCATTCAAGCACAAAAACTTTATGAACAAATAAATAATAGAAAGCCCGAGAGGAAATAATGTTTACCATTAGTTGCCAGTTCAGAGCTTTGTATATTCCACTTTGCAGAAGGAAGCGTAGAACAATACGAGTGTGACATAATAGACAAAGAAAATAGGCGGATTTCTGCAAGAATGTTCCTGTTTCATTCTCTCTCTATCTCTCTCTCTCTCTCTCTCTCTTTTTCCATCTCTCTCACTCAATCGCGCTCACTTTCTCTGCATTGTCTCTCCCTTTCACTCTCGATCTCTCATTGTCTCTCGTGTGGTTTCCCACATTTATCTTTATGACTCTCTCGCGGAAGCAGAGAAGCTGAGAAATAGCCCGGAGGGGGAAAATGGCCCTCCGCCTGGCAGCGGCGGTGAGCCGCTGCTTCCCTGCCAGCCATGCACTCATTCTCCTACTCCTCCTCTCCCTCACTCCTTGTCTCCTCCCCCTCCGTGTGGTGCTACTTCCAGAGCTGAAGCTCCCTCTCCCCCTCTCTCTCTCCCTCTCTCTCTCACTCTCTCTCTCTCTCACTCTCTTTCCAGAGTCCCCTGGCAGTTCTCCTCTCCCGTTTGCCTCTTCTTTCACGAGCCTCTTTCTCTGGGTGGCTGAATCGATTCCGGAGCGAGGGCAGAGACGACGGCGGTGAAGAATAAGAAGAAGAAGAAGAAGAAGAAGCTGGAGAAGAAGCCGGCCGGACAAGTCGACAATGGCCGGGCCGCGCGAGAGTAGCAAAGGTGTCACGCGCCGAACTCGCGCGCGCATTCCCCAGAGGCGCCGCTCTGACAATTTGATGCCAACAACTCGTTTTCTCTCTCTCCTCTCTCTGCCTCACCCACTTTTATAACATACGATCATTCTAAGGCAAGAAAAAAAAGATGGGAGAAAAAGGGAACATCCTCATATGTCGACGCTTTGGGCACTGTTGCCTGTCAGAGAGCGTGAACTAGTGGCTTAAGGTTATTTATTTACATAGGTGAATTTAGGTATTATAATATCGGAATTTTTTGAGAGAGGGAGAGAGCGAGAGATTGAGAGAGAGAGAGTAAGAGAGTACATCTCCATGAAGGTGTCCTTTTTCATCGCGCCCTCCACGTGCCTTCGTCTACCTCGGGCACTGCTTCTTCATTTTGTATTCCTCACCCCCTCTCCGCAATCGGACACTGTCAACAAGAGTGCACACTACGCTTTCGTATCGAGACGCATGTACAAAGAATACTTCCGATTGCTCTTTTCTCTTTCTTCATTTCTTCGTTTCGCTGCAAGCAATAACAAGGATATCTTCCTTCGTTAGATATGAAAGAGAGAGGGCTAAACACCGGGCAGCGTTAAATGATCCAGTCTACTTCCTTTGACTTATTGTGGAAGATAATTAATACGAATGTAAAAAAAATTCGATGATTCTATACATAATATAATATGAAGATCCTAACGGACTTCATCTTCGCAAACTGTCGCATGCGTCAAATAGTTACGACTTTCGGTAAGCAGTTTTTTTCAGGTCGTTCATATGAGGTTTTTTTTGGACTTGTGTGGGAAATATTTAGTCAAAATGAGTTGGAAAGACCTCATTCAAACATGCTTCAGTTACATCCCGGCGTTCGTGGACTGAAAGTGGCATCCCGAAAAGGCAGAGAGAAAGAGAGACAGATACATTGAGAGCGAGAGAGAGGGAGATAGGAGGGAAGGAGTGAAAGAGCAAGATGGAGAGAGAAATATAGCGCAGGAAGATAGAGAGAGAGGAGGAAGGGAAGAAAAAAGTTGACAGCTGATAGGCGGCCATGCTGCAGTCACTGGATTAGCAAGCGCATCCTCTTCAGTCTAAAGCACGAAATGAAACAAAACGATCAAATGTCAGTTGAAGCCAAGTGAAAAGAACAAAAATTTCAAGCAGTACTTCGACTTCGCCTCGAGCGAAATTGATACACGGGCTTTTATTGTTTTACGACAGTGGTTCTTCGGATGCAGCTTCCATATTATCATTTCAGATCGGTCGGCTAAAAAGGAAGAAAGGAAGAGTTTTATAGACTAGGCTTTTTTAATGAAAAATAATAATAATAATAATTGTTCTAGAAGAACAGCGACGCTCATTTAAAATGTTTTCCATAAGGGAGAGAAGGTGTGAAAGGGAGAGAAGCGAAGGCCGTTTGGATGAAGGGGGGGGGCGATTCTAACGAGGGTTCCCCTTTGTATGGTAGAAGTGTTAGATGACACCGAATGATGTAGCTATGGAGGCAATCCCTGTATTCACTCCATCGCAACCATTACGAAGTAGCCAGTCTGCTTTCTTTCTCTCTCTGTTTTATCGCTCTTTCTCTCTCCCTCCCTTTCTCTTTCCCGTACAGACTCAATTAGAAGGAGACGAAAAAAGACAATAAGAGTGAATGAGACTGAGAGACATTGAGAGTGGGAGAAAGAGAAAGCATGACAAGGACATGGCAGGCCTATCATAAGTACATAGTTGAATCCAGAAGCAGAAGTATACAAAGACAAACGACTTGCTCCATTCTCCGTATCAAAATAGAATTAGCACAAGAATGTACGAATTCAGCCTTTGCCACTTTTTGTTTGCCCTTATACAGAATGAAAAAGCCAGTGACAAATGTTACTTGACTTATTGTTCATTACTAGCGGGGATTCTGCTATGAGCGGGAGATTCCGTCATACGTTGTTCCTTTCCCATTAACCGAGCGGAACGGCCCTTCGTCTAGCATGGCGACCTTGACATATATGCAAATGAACAGAGAAGAGGGGGGGGGCTCCTAGCACTGCTACGGGGGTCATAAGCCTATAGGAAGATATGGATGGCATGCTGAGAATGATGAGAGAGCAACCTAAATGGATGTCTTATTGTTAGAAGGGCTAGGAGAACATTACGCTCACCATTCCCCTTTTGCTCTCTACTCTCTCAATCCCACAATAAGTCTAGTCATATTCGACTTCGTTCACTTGGTCGCTCCTCTTCATCACCCTTTCTTCAACTGTCCCTTACTAAATCTCGCACTATTCCACTACCTCTCCGTCTCTCTCTCTCTCTCTCTCTCTCTCTCTCTCTCTCTTTCAGAGTCTCTCTCTCTCACTGTCTGGTCTTGTCCGCTTTTCCTCATACACGTGTCAACAAACTCGAACATCTTTGACACACTCCGCTGACTTTGTATGTCGTAACGCGTGTTTCCGAAATTTTTTTCGGAAGGAGTAGCAAGCAGTTTGTCTTGGAGTGGTGCAAATAGAAATAAATAATATTCATTCACAAAGACAAAGATAGTAACATTCCAATTCGTTTTTCAAACTCATAAATAATTAGAAATGGTAATAATAATAATAATAGCGAACCGTTTTTATGCTATTCTTAGGCATATGTCATGCTGGAAAGTAGCTGCCAAACAGAGAGCTCGTGCTTTTAATATTTTCTTCCCCTATTCGTTCACCATCCTTCTCTCAGCTGGCGTGCATGTACGACATCCTTCTTCATCCGGGTTTCTTTAGCTTCCTCCCATCCAAGAGACATTCGTGCTCGTCACTCTATTTTTAGCAGGCAAATGAACTCCGCCATGCAAAATAAAAAGATACTCCAATATAACAGCATTTCGCCACGTGCACAGAGCGCCCATACGGAGGAGGGAAAAGTGGATATATACATATGTGCCCTTCTGGTGACAGTTCATCAGAAAAAGGATTGAGCTGAGTGAGCAATAAAAGAACTATCGAAAAGAAATATGCGGGTACAAACAAATGAAGAACTTACATATATGGGAAGCATGGTGAAAAATAAAGCGAATGAGTGATTTCTTTGAGACGTATGTATGCATGTAAATAGTAAGAAAGAGAGAGGGAGACAGAGATAGAGAGACAGAGAGAGAGAGAGCGAGAGAAAAAGAGAGAGAGAGATAAGGAGACAGAAAGTGAGAATGTTGGAAAGACGGAGCGTTTGAAATATAGAGAAAGAAGAACTTTGAACGGGAAGGAACTACCAGCCAAATTGGAGTGAATCATCTGGGCAATCGACATCAGCACTTCGATGAGGATGGCTAAAGCATCCGGATAAGTCTTAGAAGGTAGTCGCCCCAAACTCGGCAAGAATCCAAAGAGAACGAATGCTTGAGGGGAAGACGGAGGGGACGTACAGAAGCATTCCATCAGAGGGAGAGATAAACGGAAAAAGAGGAGTAAAAAAGGAAGGAACGAGAATGATGCAGAGTTAGAGAAGGTAAGAGAGAGAGAGAGAGAGAAAGAGAGAGAGAGGCGGTGAGTGTGTATAAGCACGAGAAGGAATAGTTGACAGCACGCGACAAATGCCCACTCTGCCCTGGTGTCGCTCTCAATTACTTACTCCACTTCTTAGCCTTTCGCCATCGTCGTCTCTTAGTTTTCTTGCCTGGCGCGGCCCGGGAGGAGGGAGACGGCCAAAGTGAGTTAGGGCCTTGTATTCGAGTGTGTATGCATATGAATGTGTCTGTCGCGGAATGCGCGATGCGGAGGAACAAAATATTAGATTACTCGTAAGTTATACAGAAAGAGAGAGAGAGAGAGAGAGAGGGGGGGGAGAGAGAGGGAGAGAGAGAGAGAGGGAGAGAGAGGGAGAGAGAGAGAGAGAGAGAGAGAGAGAGAGCGAAGGTGAGCCACGTGCACACTCCGCATAAATATACAAGAAAAGTAATACGATAAGCGGCATTTAGAAGAGAAAAAAAAGACTGGGACGAAACATTCGATACGACCGGAAGCCGGGAAAGCCCCTCCAATACAAGTGGCAGGAGAAAGAATAAGCTGACTACAGGTGAAACTTACACCATCTCAGCCACTGCCGTTTGCGACACGCGCATAGAAAAAGAAAGAATTTAAAACAGTCGACTGCTCCCTTGCATCCTATAATAGTAAAGGAGAAGGGAAGCAGGGGCGAGCCAATGATAGTATGAAGCTGGAAGATAGATAATGATTGAAGGAGAATGGGAGAGAGGTGGAGACAGAGAGAGAGAGAGAGAGAGAGAGAGAGAGAGAGACAAAGAGAATCCAAAGGACAGACAGATTGCAGCGTCTTGCAGATGGCGCAGACGGCCTTGGGGATGGCGTGAAAATGGATGGAGGAGAAGAAATGGAGAGGGGAGGGGGAACTGAAATTAAGACGCCTAAAGCCTCCCTCCTGGCTGCTGCGGTGCACTTGGATTTTAAACACTAAAAAAAGAGGAGGACGAGTCTTCGACGGCGGACGCAACAGACCCGTCAGATCCACTTAATTGACCACAGATGTCATGTACACTCCGCCCACCCACTCTGTGCTCTCTCTTCATTCACTCCTTTTCCTCCAAATCACTCCCCCTCCCTCCACCGAACACAGTTACCCACAACAATACAACAACACTCTCCTTCGCGTTGGAAGATGTCACGGCGAAAGCGGACCCGATAGTCAGCCGGTTAGCCGCCCGGCTTTCTCGCCGGCCGTAACAAAACGGAGAAAACACATTCAAAAAAGTCACAAATGAGAGTTTGCAGGAGGTAGAGCGGTTTTATCCATTTTCATTCTTTCACATTCGAGCTGTTTACCCCATCAAAAATATGGTTCTAATAATACTCCGATACGCGTAATCAGGCGTTCGAAGATTTTGAGATTTTTGGTGTGGGTAGTTATTGTGTCATTTACTGTAAGGAAATTCTTTCCATGTTTGAATGCTTTCAGAAATGTGAGTTTTCCATGGCTTATTCTTTAGCTTTTGTTTTAGGATTTGATTTCGTTTTTCTTTAGTTTGTTGTTTCCAGAAAATGAGGAGGTCAGAGTCTCCCTGCCGCTACAACTTGAAGCGCGATGCGCTCGAGCAGGCAGAGGCATCCATCGCTAAAAGAAGAAGAACTACGGATGAAGAAGAAAAAGATCTCGAGGAGGATTTCGAAGAGGAGAACTACCAGTCTTCGTCAGATGAAACGGAGGAGCAAGGGACGATGACGCCAGATCCAGAGTGTAAGCAATATTTATGTTCTTTCCTTGATGCTCTTTATTTATTGGCATGTAATCTAATACTCGATTTTGTGCACTGTTCATCGCGACACTGACAACATTAATCTATAAGAGATATATTTTTAGTTACGCCGCTCGCTCTTCGCAGCCTTCAGCCCCTGGCCGAATCTTACTTCGAGCGAGAGGAGGTGCTTGCCATCACAGAACACGTCATGGTCTGGCGATCCCTTCACTGTGTGCGCGACGACTTCCCGGCAGCCTCGCTCCGTCTCCTCTCTTCGCCCTCCTCCGCCTTCTCGTACTTCATCACTCCGATCATCCCCATTCCTACTCACTACGCCACTTGCGTGTTGCCTCTGCACGAGACGTCGGATCTGCTGCTGCCGTCCATGTCGGCTGCCTTCGCCTCTCCTACCGAGCTCTTCATCGTGTTCAGGAGCCGCGACGAACTCGTGCGGGTGACTTCGTCATCGGTGCTCTTTGATGGTGATGTCAACACGGAAGTCTGTTTCCGCTTTGAGCACTTCCTCCTCAGCCCGCAGGTCTTCTCCATCACGTTTGATGACGAAGTCGGGCCAGACGATACGAAACTGTTCTTCTTTGTTTGCGAGCAGTGGAAGACTGGTCGAGCGGCGAAGAGATTCGTGTACCGCTTGAGTGTCGGTCGCGAAGGCGGTGCCGTAGCTGAGCTGTTAGATTACGTCTTCAACGAGCGCGAGGAACCACCCGAGGAGATATCTCCTATCGCTAGCCTAATTGCCCAGGCCCTCAGACGAGACGTCTTCATCGACGACGATCTCTACACTCTCGAGGAGGATGAGTGGCGCAGCCGTCCAATCGCCTTTCCACTTGAAGAGTGGACCGCTCCTTCCACGGACAACACCCGAGTCTTCGAGCCTTTCCAACTCCGCACCCAAGTCTCCTTACAATCCGCGTCCGTTTCCACTCTGCTCGTGGCCCCGAACGGTGGTGTTTCCGTGGTGAAAGGGTACCGCAATAACGGCACCAACGCAAGTGTCACTTCTTCCCGCAATGGGCGCGTTATCCTCCGCGTCGGCATCAACATCTACACGGTTAGAATCCTTAACCTTACATGGACTTGGATTGTTTAATTTTCTTACTTCAATCATAAATATCCTTCTATTTCCTATTAAAAAAATATTGTATGTTTCGAATTATTTTTCGTCCATTCTTTCTGTAAGGCTTGCACTACAATTTTTTATGGAAAACAATCCGTTAATATGCTGATGATAAAAATATCTAGGGCTTCACTGGTGCCGCGGTTCCTTCCCTGCTTGAACTCGCAAGAGGTGCCTTCTATTCGCTGCTGTCCGAGCAGCAGCAGTGGAAACTCCTCCGACTGCAGGCATTCGACTTTCAGTCATTCACCAACTTTTGTCTTCACCCATTCTGAACATTTATTAATTCAAGTTCTTGACAAACGATCTCCTGTACAAACATCTTCATTATCCTGATGTATTTCGCTTCATTTTTCTATTCTCATATCACTGGTATGCACTGATAGTAAACATTTCTTATTATTGTTGCAACTTATAAATGGAAAGAAACTACCGTTGTGTGACATCGAATCGAGTATAGTACTAGAGTAAATTTGGAGGGGGCTAGCCAACATAAGAACTGCTCGCACATTATTCGAGTTGAATGTTGTCCTAGCAACCTTCTCTTCCTAATGCTACATTCGTCAACTAGCCGGAACATTTAAATCGACTTCCGAGTGCAAGTTTGCGCACTGTCGTATTAGATTAGAAGTTGTTAACCTTGTCCGCCTTTTTGTCTTTTCTGTCGGGATATTTGCTTCACTTTCCAATGCATTTATTTCACTTGATCCATGCAAGCAGTCCTGAAAATATTCAGTAGAAACAGTTGCGATGGCCGCGGCGTCCTCGCCGATCCCTCCCGTCTCCTCCGTCGTCGAGTCCTCTTCGTCCGCGGCGTCCAGCCTGCTTGAGCTGGCGCAGAGTCGGCGCCATCAGACGGGGAAGGCGGCCGCCAACGATGACTTCCAGCCAGAGATTCTCATGGAGGTCTTCGTCTCTTCGCCAAAGCCACCTCTTCACCCATGCAAGGAGAGCCAGTTCAAAGTGCCCGACATTCCTCGCAAGCGGGTTAGTTTTTTTTTCTTCATCTACGGAGCTCATTAGTAAACAATTTACACACAAGGATAAATAAGTTAAGATATGATTTATTGCATTTGCAACCTGTGGTTGATATTAAAATGAACTGATTTTATTCTTTAATATGCCGATCTTTCTGCAACAATGTTTATTCCTTTGATTTTTTTTGTTAGATAACAGCAAAGTCTTTCATCAGAATTGCAAAAATCTCTGGCAGTTTCCTCATCTTGAGCTGCAAGAGACGCGCGAGCGGCTGAAGCATCTAGAAGCGGAAAGAGCGAACTCGCGCGAGGTGTCAAGGCGGAAGAAGAAGCGCGAGGGTGGCAGGGGCGGCTACTCGCGCTGGCTCTCTCTGTCGGACGCGGGGAGCGCGCGGCACGCCGCGCTGGATTCCTCCCGCGCCCTCTGCCCGCGCGTCTCCCTTTCGCATTCGAGGAGCACGAGGATGATGAGGAAGACAGCAGCTTCCATGATCATCGGCCGCCCGCACGCTTGCCCCAGTCAGCACTGCATACTTTTTCCCATTTTCAACCGAATGCCTATTAAATACACCTTAGTGTCTGGCATCTATGTAAATACCGTTATTTTACGCAGATTTTGTTATAATTATAATGAATACTAAAGTGGCTGCCATTTTGAGGAGTCTGGTGGCCGAGCTGGAGGCGCTGGAAGCGGAAGAACGAGCTGTGCTTGAGGGCACGCATCCCGATCTGTTGGATTTGCGGGAGCAACTTGCACAGCAAAGGGCCGACCACTACGAGCGCATCGAGCACATGATTAAGGCATTGCTTCTCTTCTTTCAACTTGTTTATGGTTTTAAATGCCTCTTTTTATGGTTAGTACTATGTGAAAGCACAAGATATATCACGATTGAGATATTTTCATTCTTTGTTCTCCACTAACGTCTCTCTAAAAGTTAGGTTCCACCGTATAAATTTAATGTCCTTTTCAGCACGAGCGCGACCAGATCCGGCGAACATTTGGAGCCGAGCGAGAGGCCATCGAGAAGGAGCGCGCGGATAAGAAGCGCGAGCTGCGCGCCACTATGCTGGCAGAGCTGGAGGAGAAGCTCAGAAAGGTACGGTAGAGTCCCTTGCTTGAGGTACTGTAGGTAAGCTGCCGACGATGAATATGTTCACCCACACACGCATTACACATGAACCATGCAGAACATTACTGAGAAGATCTAGATGCCAATAATCAAACGAATGTTTTGAGTGAAGTTAAGCAATTATTTCGCTTTTCGCTTTCCAGGTAGACGGCGAGGTCGCTGCGATGGACCTGAACGGCCCGCTTGGCCCGACCCCCACCATGAACAAGAAGAGTCTGCGAAGGTTTGTGCATCCTTATGCCGACTCTCTCGGCTCTGGTATACGGTCTTTCAGAGCAAAATATATTATGTCTCTTGTAGACGCGGCAATGAGCCAGCGACATCTTCCGACAAGAAGAAAGCGAAGCAGGCGCTGCCGCAGATCAACTATCTTCTTGCGGATGTCAGTTACTTGTATCATCAGTGTGATTTGACAGCACTTGGTGTGCCATTCCACGGAACGAGAGCATAGAAGAAACCACTTTGGATTTCAATGTTGTAGGCTGAAATCGCGCATGATCTCCGCTGCGTCGGGCACGTGGAAGTGACGCCGACCAAGAATCAGCATCTTCACAAGGTGTCACTCGATAACCAGCGACTCGTCTACGAGGGAAAATCGTAAGAACATTTCTTGGAATCCTCATTTATATGCTCGCATTTCGCAGTAGTTCGGTTCGCTGAACTTGTAGTTGAACAGGGTCAGAGTAATCCCTTATATGAGGTACCGAATATGTCTCGTACAGTATGCGTATAAAGTATACAACTGGAGCGATTATAAGCCGAACCATAAGCGTGTTTGAGATACACGCGTGGGCAGAACCTGTTCATCACGACGGCGGCGTACTCGCAGTTCGCAGCCGTGGTGCAGACGGTGTGCGAGCAGTTTGTGCACTTCAAGTCAACCATGGCCGGAGACACGCGCGCCGTCATGGCGACACTCGAGGATCTCGAGAGTGGACGAGTTGTCGTGAGCAGACGACTTCATGGAGACCATTGACATGGTCTGCTCATCTCCGAGTCCCTTCCATCCGTCTCTTTCTATCACAGGTGCACGTACCTTTCATTTCCTCATTCGCCTTTGTACAAACAAAAATATGTATGCCGATTTGAGCAATTCTTGTGCTACATTTCTCTTACGTCTGCGATAACATCTTCCCATCCATGATCTCATTCGCTCTCTCTCTCTCTCTCTATTTTTCTCTCATTATATGTATGCCATTCTCTTCTCTTATTGTTAGAAGTCGTTCCGAATCCAGTGATGATGCATCTTACTTTCATGATATAGTTGATGACGATGTAATACAATTGTAATTTCCTTATGGTCACCGAAACAGTCAATCTGTCTACGTCTAATATAGTGAACATTCTATTTTATCTTTTAATTTTATAAGTATCGCCACCGCTTTGTTGCTTGTTAAAGACCAGTTATTAAAAATAAATGTATCTTTTTTTTTTCGTTTACAGTTTATAATATATACCTTCTTCTAATTATAGATGCATCATTACCAGAAAAATGAGGGGTGAACGTGGAAGACAATTTGTGTTTCGTCGAATTGTTCGAAGATTTGGAGTAAGGGAATCTAAACTCTAAAAAGTTCCATTACTCTACAAACAGACGTTGAGTACAAGATGCACAGACACGATAAATAAAAGAGTGACTGGTGAAAGAATCTGAAAATCTTCCTTAAAGTGAGCGGAATTTTAATATAATCAGGAGTATATAAAGAGTAATATAAAGAGAGAGAGAGCGAGAGAGAGAAAGTGATCCGAGAGAAGGCCAGAAATGTTTGGAGCAATCTAAACAGCATTGTGCTGGCTGTCTGTTTATGATGGTAGGAGCAGATAAGCGACTAGAAGAGTGGGAATGACACGAGATGAGTAAGAGGGCTGTAATGACATCGACTAAGAAGCAATTGACATGGTTTTCAAGAGTGGAGTAGGCAGTGGAATTGTGAGAAATGCTATTCTTTCTTCTGGACTATACTCGGGGAACAAAGTAATAAACCTAGGATAATTGGAGATAAATAAGTCTCATTTGTCTTTAACATTTCTTCTTTTCCATTTTCATTTTCCACTTTCGCACTCTTCTTTCATTCTATCTTGTCTCTGAGCTATACCCTTTATGTCGGTCTGGCGCCCTCTGGCTGGTCTTACAGTGCCTTTCTCTTGCTTCTCTCAATCGATCAGCTCTCTCCGGTCAGTCTGAGACCCATTCCACCCAGCTCGGATCTCTCTTTTGTCGACTGTCCACGTGCTCAGGCGTCCTTTTACCTTTTTTATTCATGCACTTTCGTTATCTTTGTTTGCTTATATATTTGCTTAAGTTGTTTCTTCTTCCTTTCCACCGGTTGTGGTTTCTTATCCGTAATCGTTTCGTCGCATTGTAAGGTACATAGTAAGTATGTCCTCTCTTGGACAATCTGCATTTCATAATGACTCATTGAAGGATATTCTGCCTGCCGACATACACTCGGCATGCCAAGCACTCGTCACGTTCACTGACATCTCATCAACATCGATGACGATCAACGAATGAACTTAATGGTAGAATCTGGAAGGTACGAGGCTTACTTAGGTCCCTTACTCATTCAATGGAACCCAATTTTCTATGTGTGTATTTTATTTATTACTTGTATTTAGAAGTCCGATAAATTCTTCAATGGTTTATTGAATTTTTTTATTCGCTCCTGCTTTGAGTGTTGTCTTATGTAGATTTCGCTACTCTTTTCAATTAACTGTTTGCAAATAGATTGCTCAAGCTCTTCGATGGCCAATGCTGACTCGTACTCAAGCGGTCAAGCAGATCAAGCCCGAGAATTCCAAGCGTGCGAGATGTCGAGACAAGCAAGCCCATCACCAACTTAGTTATGGTAGAGACCCAAGTAGCGCGGATCCCCTTCGATCTCCGCACTCTCAGAAACTGATTAACAGTTTCTCCTTTTCTTTCTCGTGGCCCCAGTGTCGCGGAATCTTATTCAGATTTCGCTACTCGTTTCGATTAACTGTTTGCAAGTAGATTTGCTCCAATCTATTCAAAAGATTCATTCAAATGTACATCTTTCTCATGCTCCTATTTGTTGTCTCCATCTAGCATTTTCCCGCCGTGCCAGCCATCGGATGGTCATCCGGCATTTTGCACTTTGTTCTAAGGAAATAGTATGTGAGAGACAACTAGACGGTTCAGCTTTAGGATGAATAGTGTATGACAGATAGCGAAACAGTTACTTGCTCCTCCCCTTAAGTTGGTTTAAAAGGAGGACGAATCTGACTTAAGATGTCTCTTGTATAACTCGTCTCACTTGCTTCAACTTTTAACCTTACTATTGTTACCGATTACTACTTGCAGCTGCCTCATCGATAAATTGCTTAATAGTAACTTTCACTCTCTCTCTCACCAGATCAGAATATATAGGAGAGCAAAAAGCATTCTACTACTCATCCAATTCGCGACAAGTGTTATTTTATTCCTAAGATCTAGAAGCTCGCTTCCGGCAGCTGCTTGTCTAGTTCTATTGCATTTTCCCTTACCATAAGATATCTAGAAGATCTTCTCTGTCCTCCACTGCGAAGAAAATAGCACAGGACTAGAATTCTGCAAGGACTAGAATTCCGGCAGGTTGTTACAGTAATCCAAACTCCACCTCTTAGGACCCTTATCAACTGATAACCTGTGCCGCCTCAAGACTGCCACGGCCGACTCAACAGACGCGCTGACAGCGGCAATCGGGCGAGTCGATGAAGACGAAGTCAATCGTGTCACCAGGGTAAACAACTCGCTCGTACGACAGGTTAGCCAATATTTGGCAGGTATCACGAGAGAAGTGAATTCCAGCACTCCCACTGGCAAAACGTTTGACTACATTAGGAAGATAGATGTCTAACTCCCTTTTCAGGAGATGACGACCAGGACTTAGTCTCCTGGATTCGCCAGCTCGAAGACCTTCCAAATATGCGAATCTCGACTAGCAACGATGAAAAGGGTCGTACAATTCCGCGGCTGGAACTACTTGTTCTGCTGGCTTCTCTATAAACTCTCTCTGGGCAAACTCTTCCAAGTCTTCTCTTACAAATCCTCCCTTGAAGGAGAACAACAAGTGGCATTAGGCGAGCATCCCATCTTAGTAATGTGAAACGATCGCCCAGAGAGAGTTTACCACAATCCCATTAAAGGTAGCACAGACGACCATTTTTATTCGCTTATTTGTATTATTACTATACCATACGTAGATACTCCCGATATTGTACGACATTCGCCGGCCGCCAGTCTCCTGGCTAACCAAGGGCGGGGCATAGCTTACAATTAGCTCAAGGCCACGCCCAAAGGCTGGCTGTGCTTTCTAATCTTCACTACTTCACTCATTACATCCAATCCTTCATCTTCCAATGTGACTGTTGTTGATAAATGTGTTGTTGTCATTGAATTGTAATGCTCATATACAGCCAAAGAAAAGAACATGGTACACGCCAGCTGCCATGCGTGATAAGCGGAGAACGTCACCGTTTATTTGTGCACTGACAGAGTCTGAGTAGATGCACTGGAATTTCGAAGTTAAATTCCTCTTCCATAGAAAATGAAACCTTGTGCGAGGAAAATCAATGAAAGCAATATACTTTTGAATATGTGCTAGCAGTTACCGGGAGAAAAGCAAGCGAAAGTGATGAAAACAATGGAGAGCGTTTGACTCATGACACTCTTCTTCAGTATACATTATACAACGAGCTTTACAAGGGGTATATTCGAATCATGGTGGGAAATATTGTCAAGAAAGCATGCATATATTAATAAGCGCATTCTGTGGTGTGGGAATGAGAAGAAGGCTTCCAAACATGGATATCTAAGAGATTAGCGGATGGACGAAGTAATTCTAGGCCTTGGCCTGGAAGAAGTGATGCTGGCCGCTCTTCTGGTGGTACTGGAAGTGCGCAGTCTCGGAGCCCTTCTTCTGAATTGCCTCGACAAGCTCGCCCGCGATGCACTCCACGGGGTGGTGGGCAAAGTCCTGCGAAGAAGGAAGAATTTGGAAAGCCACTCTAAAACAAGAGGGATAGAGCGAGATGAAGAGTGAAAACAAGAATCGAAAAGAAAGTTGAAGATGTCATCGGCCATTGGCTACTTATTTCAGTATTTCAGACAAAGAAAAAGGATTATTAGCGACTATAACTAGCCATTTGATGGGTGCTGTCGAGAGCGCAATCCCCGCCCACGCGGAGGGAGAAAAGTGGCCGCGCCGCTGGCTGCCTCGCCGACGCTCCGTCGTGCACACGGAACGTCTCGCCGTAGATCGACGATGACCCGTGCCAATCACCGTCTGCAACTTTTATTTTTATCTCATTATCTGAGTAAAAAATAAGATTAAGTATTTCGTAAAAGTGAAAATGTGGCCTACCACCGCCGAGCGAGAGTTGGCTGGCATCTCGGGCATGCGAAAGGTTGTCATGAGAGCGTGAGAAACGAAGAGACTGAAGGAGTCAATTATGTGTGTACTGATATCGGATGTATCTGACTAATATCTACTGACCGGCACTAGCAATCCGCCTGCCGGGTGGCCGAAGTCTGCGGCGTGCTGTGACTGGCCACTGAACGAGCCGTCTCCGTAGAGAATGCCCTCGGGCGCGCGAGGCAGAGCTCGCGCGCGCGCTCCCGCGCTCGAAATCTCCTTGAAGTCGGCTCGAGATACAGTCTCAGCGTCCATTCGGCCCTCTGGCTAAAAAAACATAATATGATCAGAAAGCACGCAAAACTTGAGATATTACATATGAGTTCGAAAAGTCTAGAGAGTAAAATTGGAGTGAGTGATGAGAGTTCATCCAAGACGGTTCGTACCCGGAAGATCTCGCTGCTGTGATACTTAACGCGGTCGTAGCGGTCGCCTCTCTTTGCAAAGTACTCGCTGCGATGGATAGTGTCCCCATCCATCTTTCCGTCGGTCTGCAAATACTCTCTTTTTGACTAAGGAATATGGACTAGCCGATAGAAATAGTCTGAGAGAAAACTACTACATATGTACATACATATGTATTTATCTTTGCATTGATCACTCTTGCATACCTTCCAGATATCGGAGCTCTCGTGCTTGCGGGCGTCGAATCGTACGCCCCGACCGCCTCGGAAGTCCGCGTGGCTGGCGGTCTGCCCATCGAATGCGCCGTCTCCCTTGAGTATGTCCGAATCCCTCGGCCGCACCGCCTCGGCGCGTTCCGCTCGCTTTGGCGCAAACTCGCTCCGATGCATCGAATCGCCATCCATCTTTGCCTCTGTCTGAAAGTGACAGTCTCTCTCTTATTCTACCTCTTTTCGACTTCTTTCTAGCTGATTATATCTATCACTTTCGCACTCTGTCGCTCTCGATCTACTCATCGTTACAGTGATTAAGCATACATCTTTTTTTCATCCAAAATTCCCTTACTTCTAAGAAGACAAAGAGAATCGGAATAGCCCAACCTTCCAAATGTCTGAACTTTCATGTTTGATGGGATCGAATCGCTCTCCCTTCGCCGGCTGGAAGTCCTTCTGTTTCTGCGTCTCTGAGCCATCCCCCCGCAGAATGTCCGAGTCTACAGGGCGGACCGTGTCGAATCGCTCGCCTTTCTTCGCAGCAAAGTCTGCTCGATGCATCGTCTCCGACTCCACTTTGCCCTCTTGCTATAATAAAAACATTTGAGGTAATATTATTTATTCGCCTACGAATAGAATCTCTGACCGCATTCCTTCTTGACATTATCTCCAAACGACTTCTTACCCTCCAAATATCGGAGCTCTCCTGCTTCTTCAGGTCAAATCGCTCGCCCTTTCCTCCGGCATAGTCCGCCCGACTCTGACTCTCGCCCGCGAATGTGCCATCTCCCTTGAGGAGGTCCGAGTCCTTTGGCCGAATGACGTCATAGCGTTCACCCTTCGTTCCCGCGAACTCGCTGCGACTAACACTACTGCCATCCATGACACCCTCATTCTGGAAATGCAAATTGGACACCTATTCATTTCAATCTTTTCTTTCTTTCTCTCTCTCTTGAAGCACAGCAAGTAATAGTAAGTACTACTGACCTTCCAGATATCAGAGCTTCCCTGCTTCTTCGCATCGAATCTCTCTCCCTTGCCTCCCTGATAGTCTCTCTGCTTCTGTGTCTCTCCATCAAATGTTCCATCTCCCTTGAGTAGATCCGAGTCCTCTGGCCTCCTCATCTCGTATCGCTCTCCCTTTCCTCCGCGGTAGTCCGTTCTGTTCAGCGTCTCGCCAGCGAATGAACCATCTCCTCTCAGCAGATCAGAGTCCTCTGGTCTTCTCATCTCGAAGCGTTCTCCCTTGCCGCCCTGGTAGTCCGCTTGCTTTTGTGTCTCTCCGACGAAAGCGCCGTCCCCCTTTAGAAGATCCGAGTCCTTTGGTCGTACAACCTCGTTGCGCTCGCCATGTGTTTTGTTGTACTCGGAGCGGCTTACCGTATCCGAATCCATCTTGCCATCAGTCTATAAATATATCGTGTATCAATTAAAGTCACTGAAGAACAAACTGTTCCCGTTTGAGATCAATTTGTCAATTTTTTCACATGAACAATGTTGGTTGCTACATTTCACATTCAAACCTTCCAGATATCCGAGCTCCCTTGCTTCTTCGCATCGAATCGGTCGCCCTTTCCTCCGGCGTAGTCAGCCCTACTTTGGCTCTCGCCCGCAAACGAGCCATCTCCGCGCAGAAGATCCGAGTCCTTCGGCCGGATGACGTCATGTCGCTCTCCTCTCGTGGCTGTGTACTCCGATCGATTTATCGTGCTCGAGTCCATCTTTCCTTCGTTCTAAATGGAAAGCCGCAAATTTTTTTTACAAAGCTCAATTCGAACAATAACATTGAAGTACGTTAACTCTATGGTAACACTGAATCATAAACAACGAACTTTCCAAATATCGGAGCTCTCATGCTTCTTCGGGTCGAATCGTTCGCCCTTTCCTCCAGCGTAGTCCGCCCGACTCTGACTTTCCCCTGCGAATGCGCCATCTCCCTTGAGTAGGTCGGAGTCCTTCGGCCGGATTGCATCAAGGCGTTCGCCCTTCGTCCCCGCGAACTCGCGGCGGCTAACACTACTGCCATCCATGACACCCTCATTCTGGAAATGCAAATTGGACACCTCTTCATTCCAATCTTTACTCTCTCTCTATCTCACTCTTTCTTCAAACAAGAAACCAATAACATTAATCACCTTCCAAATGCCGGAGCTTTCATGTTTTTTCGCATCGAATCGTTCACCCTTGCCTCCTTGATAATCTCTCTGCTTCTGCGTCTCTCCATCAAATGCTCCATCTCCTCTGAGTAGATCCGAGTCCTCTGGCCTTCTCATCTCGAATCTCTCTCCCATGCCTCCTCTGTAGTCTGCTTGCTTCTGTGTCTCGCCAGCGAATGAACCATCTCCTCTCAGTAGATCAGAATCCTTCGGTCGAATGACATCATGGCGCTCGCCGCGCGTCGCAGCGTAATCGCTTCGGTTTACGGAGTCGCTGTCCATCTTGCCATCGGTCTGTTATAAGGAAACTATTATCCATTTCACATAGAAGGATCAAATATCGTTGTAACTAAATTTTCTTCTTTGTTATTAAAATTGAAAAATAAATAAAATTTCAATATGCATTAAAAATGAAGAGCTTAAAAAGTACATCGAACCTTCCAAATTTCAGAGCTTTCATGCTTCTTCGCATCGAATCGCTCTCCTTTGCCTCCTTGGTAGTCTCTCTGCTTCTGTGTCTCTCCTTCAAATGTTCCATCTCCCCTGAGAAGATCCGAGTCCTCTGGCCTCCTCATCTCGTATCGCTCTCCCTTTCCTCCTCGGAAGTCCGTTCTGTTCTGTGTCTCGCCAGCGAATGAACCATCTCCATGGAGCAGATCCGAATCCTTTGGCCTGACGACGTCGTGTCTCTCGCCGCGCGTCACCGTGTACTCACTGCGATTCACCGTATCGCTGCCCATCTTTCCGTCAGTCTAAAAATATATACAGAGAAACAATCATTTTTGCAGAGAAAATGAAGAATGCAAAGTGTATCTAGAGACAGTCGAACACAGACGGTATGAACCTTCCAAATCTCTGAGCTCTCCTGCTTCTTCGCGTTGAATCGCTCTCCCTTGCCTCCTCTATAGTCTGCCTGCTTCTGCGTCTCGCCTGTGAATGCGCCGTCTCCCTTCAGCAGATCCGAGTCTTCCGGGCGGCGCATCTCGAATCGATCGCCCCGCTTGTTCGCCGAGTACTCTGCCTTGCTGACGCTGCTGCCATCCATCTTGCCGTCCTTCTGGAATTTAAAACAAAATTACAAGAAGCAAGAGTGATTGAAACCATCAGTACCGATAAGAATTAATCGCTGGGGATACAGATGGAAATGGAGTGATGAAGGGGGAAATAAATGACTGATACCTTCCAGAGATCCGAAGTGCCCGGCCGCTTGGCAGTAACTCGCTCTCCTTTGGCTGCCGTGTAGTCCGCCTGCTTCTGCGTCTCTCCACTGAAGGCGCCGTCTCCCTTCAGCAGATCCGAGTCCCTTGGCCGCGTCGTCTCGAAGCGCTCGCCCTTCTTCGGGGAGTACGCCGATCTGTTCACCGTGTCCACATCCATTTTGCCATCACTCTTAAAGAATACTTTATTCGTTTCATGTTTCATAGTTTTACGCACAAAAACTAGACGCTTTTTGTTAATAAAGTACATAGTTAATGAAAGGATAGCAAAGAAACCTTCCAAATCTCTGAGCTGGTATGCTTCTTCGGCTCGAATCGCTCCCCCTTGCCTACTTTGTAGTCTCTCTGCTTCTGTGTCTCTCCGTCGAATGCGCCGTCTCCCTTCAGCAAGTCCGAATCGGCCGGCCTCACCGCGTCGAAGCGGTCGCCCTTCTTCGCGGCGAACTCTCGCCGAGTCACCGTCTCGTTGTCCACTTTGCCGCCATTCTGTTATGGCTCATTATGAACTGAATGAAGCCTGCATGGAATGGCAGTACCTTCCAAATGTCGGAGCTGCCTGGTCTCTTCATATCAAATCGCTGTCCCTTGCCTCCTCGGTAGTCGGCTGCCTTCTGTGTCTGGCCGTCAAATGTGCCCTGTCCCTTGAGAATGTCCGAGTCGGGTGGCCGGACTGCACTCGCCCGCTCTCCCTTCTTCGGTGAGAAGTCACTTCTGCTCGCGGATGCCGCTCCGTTCATTCCTCCATCGCGCTACACACAATCCGGCTTGTCTTCAACAGCTTATTTGCTGCTTTTCCTATTTTGTAGGGCACATTCTGGTTAATGACGATAGCTGCGTTTACAAGATACGTACATATGTATATTGAAATAAATATATGCTTTTGATGCCCATCTTCCCAGCACTTCTCTCAACACATGAAAATCAGCACCTTCCAAATGTCGGAGCTGGATGGCTTCTTGGCATCGAACCGCTCGCCCTTGCCTCCCCTGTAGTCTGCCTGCTTCTGCGTCTCTGCCAGGAAGGAGCCGTCTCCCTTGAGGAGGTCCGAGTCCTTCGGCCGCACCGCGTCGTGTCTGTCGCCTCGCATCGCGGCAAACTCGCACCGACTCACGCTGTCCGCGTCCATCTTGCCGTCTGTCTGGAAATGTCTCAGCTATTTCATCTCACTTTCCTTTTCAATAAACAGTTTACCCCTTTTTCCGCAGTATTTAATGAGGATCCACTTGAATGAAGACTTATTTTCATTCTTCCGTATGATTTGGCAAGAACCTACATACTTTTACAGACCTTCCAGAACTCGGACGCGCCATGTCTCTTGATGTCATACCGCTCTCCTTTTCCACCCTTGTAGTCTCTCTGCTTCTGCGTTTCTCCATCGAATGCTCCATCTCCCCTGAGCAGATCCGAGTCCTCTGGCCTTCTCATCTCGTGTCTCTCCCCTTTTCCTCCTCTATAGTCTGCTTGCTTCTGTGTCTCGCCAGCGAATGATCCGTCTCCTCTCAGTAGATCAGAATCCTTCGGCCGGATGACATCATGGCGCTCTCCACGCGTTGCTGCGTATTCGGTGCGATTAACGGTACTCGCGTCCATGCGACCGTCGTTCTATGAATTTTTCTATTCATTGACATCCTCGTGGGTTGTCTAATACTTTCCTATTATGCACAATTCTTCTGACAAAAATGACGACTGACACTGCCCAACATGCAAGAGCAGCCGTCTATGGCATATATTAACCTTCCAGATGTCGTCCGAGCCTCGTCGTATAACCTCGTATCGGTCGCCCTTCGGATGTCTGGGGAAGTCGTTGCGATGCTGGCTCGTCGTCTCCATGGCACCGCCACCTACAAAGAAGAAGAAGAAGAAGCCAGTGTTTCTTCTGTAAACAACTGTCAATGACTTGCAAGTAATGTTTTCTCATGCCGCATAGTAAAGTATGCAGACGAAGGAATTCTTGAGGGGGGCAAAGGAAATGAATAAACGAGTACTTCGTACCGACAACGAGATTGCCGCGTCGATTGGCAGCTGGCGAGCGGCTGTCTCCAGCCGCACCCCGCTTCTCGCGATACGCGTCACGCGACTCCGTCTCGCCCGTAGAGGCGCCGTCGAGGTTCTCAAGGAAATTCATGTGTTCTTTAAAAGTTCCGATAACAATTTTCTTTACAAAATAAAACAATGCCTCATAGATACGAATTCTTCTGAGAAAGCATGTAAAATTCAAAGTACAAAACTTCTTGTTTGCCGCTGTTCTTCGCGGTGGGAACTTATGATGTGAAACAACGATCTCGCGCATGTGAATATTTGACAGGATGTGCTACATTACCATTAGTACAATCGCCTACTATACTGAAGCTTTCATTCGTACAAATGTTCGTCTTAGTTATTATACGTATGTATGCGTCGCGTGATATATGTACATATGTAGGTCATATAAAACTAAGAAATAAGCAATAGCAAAAATGGAATTAAAATGCTAAACAGAATACCTTCCAGTGGTCGGAAGTGGACGGCCGCGTGGTTCGCTCGTTACGGCGGCCGGTGGCTACGAGGGAGTCGCTGGCGGCTCCACGCATGCCCTGCGCCGCCGCCGCGCGTCCGATACTCTCACCGGCGCCGAACGTGATCTGCAAGGGAAGTGCAGCGTGAGATCAGGAAGCTTAATGGTATTTGGAGTTACAAACGCGCGCAAACCATTTTTCATCATTTAAACAATAAAGCGTATATTTTTACTTCTAAAAATAGCTAAAAGCTTTGGGGCCAAAAAAAAAAAGAGGGAGCAAAAGATATTGGAATGTGAAGATGACTGGGAGGAAGGCCTACATGGAAGCGGCTTCCTCTTACGCTTCATCTGCTGGCAGCTGGGAAGGGTGTTGTGTATCTCGTGCATCCTTTCCTATTCCACTCTGCTTCGTTCTCACAATCATTCTTTCACCCACTCTTCTCCTTCTCCCCATTTCCCTCTCTCTCTCTCTCTCTCTCTCTCTCTCTCTCTTTCTAACTCTCTCTCAAACTCAACATTCATACCAGTCGTTTGCCCACCTGTGACTGCATGTTTCGCTTTCGGAATGCGGCAGACGTGACGAAGCGATTGGCGGCTCCGCGTGCCGCGCCGGCATGCACCGCCCCAGACGCGTCGTGCGTCGAGAAGGCTTCGCTCGTTTCGCTTCGGCTGATCTGACATGTCAAAGCCTTTCTTTCTTGTTAACTCTTCTCTGGAGTAGTTTGACTCGTACCTCTCCGTTCGCCCCTCCTACGGTGAGCTGTGGCCGCGGAAGGACGCGCTCCGCTCTCTCGGCGCCCGTCGCCGCCGCGTACTCCTGTTAAAGTATATTTTAAATTGTATTAAATCCCAGAGTTCTGCGGTATAATCTTTCCGTTTTGGAGATAGCATAGTCATATTTTCACTAGTCTAATCTCACCAAGAATTCATCGCTATAATCCCGGATCTCTTCAATGAAGAAAGTATAGCGGAAATTGTAAAGCTCAAAGAGCTGGTGGTTGGAGTCTATTCACTGTAGTTTCAGCAAAGTGGTAGCACAGCCGTTGTATGATGACGTCTTCAGAGGTTAGGATAGAGATGGTGGAAACAGAATAGAGGGATGAAGAAAGAGAAATGTAAGAGAGAGAGAGCGAGAGAGCGAAAGAGATAGGGACTGACTAGTTGCCGTTGCCAATGCATGCGCTTCGTTTCCATGATTACGGGCTAAAGTCTCTGTCAGTTTCCGCGCACTCTCTAGGTTCTCACGGTTCCTACATGTTTGTATTCCCTTTAATTTGGAAACAGCGCTGTTTTGTGAGGCTATCTCAAATTGCAAACTTCCCTAAGTTTATTATTCTACAAATATCCATTTGGAAGGCATCATTTCTTTTAGTATCTGATATCTTGCTCGCCCTTCTCCTTTCGCGCAGTTTTGCCCAAGGCCCAAAAGTCTAGACAAAGCATCAGAATGCATATCGATCCGCTTCACGCAGTTTCGCGCCACACAAAACCGGCCCATTTACGGGAGGCAACCGCCATCGCCGGGCCGTGCTCCTTAACGAAGTTTCGACGCGAAATGATACCACGCGAGCTCATCAGTATTGGTCTACTTGTACTGCGGAGAAAGAGAGATACTGGTTGAGTAGAAATGGCAGACAGAAGAGAGGGCGAAGTCATGCGAAAGTGGGGAATGCATTATCATAACAGAATCAAAGAGACAGGACAACTTCTTGAGATATAACTCTTCTGGAAAGAAAATAGTGACCTAAATAATTACAGTAGAATTAAACAGAGGATATATTTCCAGTAGATAAATGATCGTCTGCGAACTGTGTACTTTTCTGTGGAATTCGGATCCTCCGTGCCCGTCGGAGAACTTGACGCTGCTCGCGTTGCGGTCGTGAGGACAACGATGGCGACTGTATAAAAGGATAATTTATTTACGAGCAAGCACGTTCGCTTTGCTTGCTCGCTTGTTTTCCGTGACCAAAGTAATAGCTGTTTCAGAAATTCAAATTAGGAATTTCAAGGTAATGGTTTAAAAAAGTTTACAAGAAAAAATGTTAAATAGTCAACAAGAAATATTTCCTATAATAAACATAAATCGGAAAAAAATTTAACATGCCCGCAAGTGCAAATCTGGCAGACGCATTGCGCGCCGTGAGACATCTGAAGAGAAGAGAAGCCGTGAAGACTCTTCCTCCTGCAAAGAGCTATGCCTTCGTGAACATTCGTTAGAAGAGTTTGCCATCTCAAGAGTCGCGAACTTATCGCAACAACGACCAACGCATGACAAGGGAAAAGAGAGATGACTCAACTCTAAGTGGACGCCAAGTGGAGCAAACAAGTTAGACATAGCAGAACACCGCAAGTTGGCAGTCGGTGTAATTGGACGGTTAGAGAGGGGTCGATACAGGCAGAAAAAAACAGCCGAATGAACAGCTGATTCAGTTCATTGTGCTAGTTGCACAGTGACAAGTGAGAAAAGCGAAGAGAGAGGAGAGATAAAGACGTAGAGATTGAGAGAGAAGGAGAGATAGAAAGAGATAGAGAGAAGGGGATGAAAAGGAGCGCGTTGTGCTGGATGTACTAAGTGCTGCGTTCTAGAAGGAGGCTAAAAGCGGCAGCGTCAATACGAAATAAGAAGGGCCTCGGGCAAGCCAAATACGGCTTCTCTCCTTTCTCTTCGATGAGCTTGGACGATGGCAGTTTCGTTCGACAGATCGTTTTCTCTCTTTTTCTTCGTTATCAAGAAGCCACGAGGAGGTAAGGTAAGAGGGCAGCGACTTCACGGGACTCAAGGACTACCTTATCCACTACGAAGGAAGCATTGTCATTCCCCTTCGGATAAAGTGCTACGGACGGCTGTCAACCTCTCATGGCTAATGCATGTGCGCGGAAGGCTCCTTTCTTGGCCTTAAGTGAATCAAAAAGCCATTTCCAACAGAAGAAGAAAGAGTACATTGAAAAAAAACAGCTTCCAGTCAGCAACAGTATTCATAGAAAGCGAATGTGCGTGAACTATACGATCCATACCCGAAACAATTTCTTCTTTTATTCCTCTCTCTTTCTCTCTCTCTCTCTATTTCTCTCTCTCTCTCTCTCTTTCTCTCTCTCTCTATCTCTCTCTCTCTCATTCTACCTTCTGTCGACCGTGTGAGAATTGGCAGGCACGCTCGTACGCAAACAAAAGTGCCCGGAAATTGTTCAGCACGCTTCCAGGAGATTCAGGGTTCAGATGGCGAAATGCAGAGGAGCGGCACTAGCAGAGAGAGAGAGAGAGAGAGAGAGGCAAAGAGAGAGATAGAGTGTGAGCTAGAGAGAGATAGTGAAGGAAAGAGATAGGGAACGCGAGAATAGAAAGAGATTGACAAAGGGAGAGAGAGAAAGAAGAAGTAGTAGATGAGAAGGTCAAGAGGAAAGAGAGTGAGTGGGAATCCTGTTATGGGTACTCGCTGGAAATGGCGCACCTCATGATGATGTGATCATGATGCATTGCATGCTCACTTCCGCTGCCACGCGTACCTTTCACCACTCACAAATCTCCTCTTGTACTCACCACGGTATTAGTGCACCTTTGCCTTCCTTTTGCAACCAAACGCCGCGTCGCCATTGTTTCCGCTACTATCTTTCGTTCTCTATACATAGCTCTCTCACTCTCTCTCGCTGTTTCTTTACCCGACCCAGTCTAACATTAAGCTTCTCACTTTATTCAGAATCTCTTTCACCCCTCTCCACCTCTCCTTCGCTCTCTCTATCTCTCTCCCTCTCTCTATCTCTCTCCACACACTCTCCACAACCCGCTCTCCGGAACAGCATCGTCTCTCTGCCATGTGTGCAAGCAATCGAGAAGCGTGCTCCCTTTGTAGGCGGCTAACCGCACGTGTTTTTCTGCTTCTCCTTCTCTTGAGCAGTTATGACACAGCCGTAGCCGACTTGGCAAAGCGCACACAGAAGAAATGACAGAAGAAAGGGAGTCTATCCGCTGAACCAATCAAACAAAGAGGACATGAGACAGCGAAGAGAGCTCTTTTCTTCGTAATAACAACAGTGCAGCAGAGTGAAGCTGGCGCAGGATGATACCCTAAATCTGCAATAATCTCTTAATCCGAGTATCCATGTTGATGCTGGCAACTGATGGGGCAAAATCTAATCTCTCCTAAATCCGCTAGATTGTTTGGCATCTAAGCATTGTCGATTATGTCGGCTGCCCTAGAAGATGATCTATTTGTGCGCGGCCGACGCAGCTTCTGCTTCTTTTTCAGGCTTTTATGCCATCGCGCACTTTACTACGGCCGACTTCTATTTTGAACTATACGCCAACTAGGCTGGCATTGCCTCCATCTCTCACTTTCCTTCTTGGCTCGCTCTATTCTTCTCTCCCTCTTTCGTTCTTCCCGTCTTTCATTCGTATTTCTCTCACTCTTTGTCTATGGTTCTCTCACTCTTTTTCTTTCTCTAACTGTCAAGTCCGTCTGCAGCTCTCTATCAATACCTTGCAAATAGGAAAACTGCCACGGAATGACATTATTATGCTCCTGGCTACTAGGCCTCCCCTTTGCGAGCTCATTATTGTAGAGCGGATTAAAAGGCAGATCCTTCAGATGGCCTAAGAATTTATACACAACCAGCTATTGGCATAGTAGAGTTCAGTAAATTAGCTTTCACTACAATATGATACATACATATGTATATCTATGCATTTATAGAAATATTTCTACGAGCAAAAAAACATTAGTGAGGAAACGCATAAACCGGTGAGAGTTGGATGAATGTAATGGAAATTTGTATGACATGAAACTATAGCCCGCGCTTCGAAACAATTGAGTCGGCAACCAGTAAAGGCGAAAAGTTTTGAGGAAAAAAGAGAATAAATCGAGTTGGCAGATGTCACGCGATATCCCGCGAATGGCTAATGAGGGAAAGCGGATGTGACGAGGCAAAGGGATGTGAAAAAGCTAGAGAAGGGGAAAGGGAGAGAAAGGTTTTGGACAACTAAATGAATGGGGGAGAGTGTGAGAGAAAGAGAGAAGAAAACGAGTGTGTGAGATAGAGACGCAGTTCTGAAGACTGGGAGAGTGAGAGAACGCAAGAATATCTCTCCGCAGTCAGTCATCAGTCTCACGGAAGAAGTTGGCCATATTTGCGACTAAGAGTAAGCCTCCTATGTAATTATCGCGCCCTCGAATCTCTCTCTCTCTCACTCTCTCTCTCACACACAGGCTCGTATTTTCTCTCCCTGTCTTCCTATCTCGCTCTCTCTCACTCCCTTTCTCTCTCTGTTGTCAGCATGGCATCCAGGACTCGGACCGATCTCGGCGTTGACTGCTGGCGAACAGGCGAAGAAGATGGCTTAGGAAGCAACCTCACACAACTCCTGTTTTTATGGTCGTGCAGCACATGGAAAAGCTGCTCCACAATGTCACTTCACTTGTTCCTCTCGTTCTCTCTTTACTTCCTCTTTATCTCATCCTCTTTCCCCTCTATTATCTCTAACTATCACTGTCGTCCTTCACCTTCGGTGCCATTTCTCTTATTTCCCATCACTCCGCACGCTCCAAATGCGCAGTGCGCCTTTGGCAATTCCTCCCTCTTTCACCTTATCTCTCTTCCTCCCTCTTTTAAATTCGCTCTCTCTCTCTCAGTGATTCCCCCTCTATAACCTTCTTCTTCTCGACACAACTCATGCATGTTGTCAGCTGGGTATACCTGAGCTCTGGAAATGCGGCGAACCGCCGTACTCTCTCACCTCTCTTTTTCTCTCTCTCGCTCGCTCTCTTTCTCTTTCTCACACACGCCATCTCCCTTCTTCTCTGTCTTCCTCACACTCTCTTCATGTCTTCGGACTTCGTCGTTCTCCTATTGTACTCTCTGAATCTCAACAATTTGTCTCTCTTGTTTCCTTTCCAATTCTGCAAACTCCCCAACCCTTACAAATGTCTTTCCACCCCCGCATATGTCTTCCGTCCTCTTCCGGAGGCTGTTTCCGCTTTCTGTATCATTCACCCCTTTACGAATGCTACATTAAGACTGAAATAGGCATTTTGCCATTTCAAATTTCTTTTATGAAATGGAACCAATTCATGAAAGACGACGTTGTAAGGAATGCTTCAAGTGACGTGCAGATGACACTTGGAATGAGATAGTAGAGGCCTTCGAGGAATGGGATTGAACGAAATCAGGCAGAGAGAGAGAGAGGAGATATCAAGAGAACGAAATGAGAGAGGGAGAGGACGAGATTCGAATGGTTGTTGTTGTGAGCGCCACTCCGGGAGGTCGTAGCGTTGCCAGGGGCACTTCCCGGATAAATGGAAGAAGGTAGCGCGCAAGCCATACCTACATGCTAATCTATAGACAGATGGAGAGAGCGCATGGGAGAGCATCTCATCCCTTTCCTCTCTCATTGGCATCTAATGAAAGCAGAGTGAGCGAGAGAGAAATATACGCATCCAGTTTTACTGTTTCACCATTCAAATAGTTCTTCTCCATACTACACATTTTTAATTGTCTCTGCAATAAGATAGCGCAGATTTTATTGACAGGAGAGATGTATAAAAATCAGCACAAGGCAATGGTTGGAGGACATGAACAGACGCGAGAAGGCGCTTCAATAAATCAGTGGTCCCTTACAAAGAAGACTTCTCTATCACATGGGCCAGAGGCGATATCGTACAGACTCGTATTTAGCTTGTACGTGAAAAAATCCTACCGCGAAAACAATAAGGACTTCAGATGCTGACAGAGATATACATGAGATAAAACTACCGTTTTCCTACAATACCTTATTCATTAGCAACACTAGGAGGTCTATAAGTGAAAAAGGTTTTTGTACAATGATTCAGTTCTACTAGCACGTACGGATAAATATGCAATACCAGTTATTTTGTAAGATATTGAAAAGTATTACAAGCAAATATACATTCAATTTAAGGCAGTAATAGAAGTTAATCTAACAAAATCTGAATGGCAATTTGGACTGGATACACGCTCATGGAATCTTGAGGTTGGCAATAAGCTGTCGCGTACTCGCGGAAAACTGATAAAACTGATCGAACATGTCACAATCATGAGAAGAGGGAATTCTGAGTAGTCCGAGGGAAGAGTGAGAAGATAAAACGCAACTTGGCACAAGGTAAAAGGTGATGAGTGAGTTAAACATATACAGATCATTCGAGAGACCTGCTCGAGGCAGAAGCTGAATCGAATAGGAGAGTCAGGAATCACATACGCAAGCAATACTCACGATAAAACGCTCAATCTTCAGATTAGCTAATTTTTGTTCATAAAATAAGTACACAATGAGATTTTGAAGAAAGGGAAGATCTAGAAGAGGAAAAAGTCGTGAAAAGCCCCTAGACCCTTGGGTGCTCGACCATGGCAGAGGCAGCCAGTCCACTGCCGGAGACCCTTCTCAGCTCGAGCCACTGCTCGATCACTCGTCGGCCATGCCTGTCTGGCTTGACATTGGCCAGCCTGGCCATGGGGTACATCGTGGCGTACACAGCCGAGTTGTCACGCAGCGCGCCCGCGTACCAGATCGACAGCTCCAGAATACGCATTCGTAGCATCTCCACGCTCTCCACGAAGGTATACTCCAACTGAAAGAGAGAGAGAGAGAGAGAGAGTGAGAGAGAGAGAGAGCATCCACAGCCAACGAAATGGAAGAATCGGAAAAGTTCTGCCTACCTTAATATTATAAGTCGGATTGCAGGAGCTGCGGATAATCGGTGTCTTCAGCTTTGTCCGCTTCTCCTTGTCCGGGTGAAGGTACGTCTGCAAGCATTTTACTGGCAATCAGCTCAGATGCATAGGCTACAGCCTAACCAAACGGCATTGTGACTTCCTGGTGGGCAAAGAAGCCCCTGACACCCTGGCTAATCTCCACTAGCCTTGACGTAAGAGTCGGGAGGAGTGCTGGGCGGGAGTTCCACGAGGTGTTTGGCGTGGCCGATGAAGACGTGCAGATCGGACTTGGCCTCGTGGTACGACAGTCTGACCTTCAGTTGGCATGCCCGGTGGGAAGACGCGCCATTCAGGAACTCGTTCGTCTCTTCCGCCTCTGAAAATTATCCTTTAATGTAAATACAAAAGATCAAGCATCATTACTAGATAAAAATAAATAAATATTTGAAGAGATATGCAAACTAGGAAGATGCTGATTTTCAAATCAATAAGGACATTCCACCTGCCGATCGCACCACACTGGCAAAATTTGAGTTTTCCTTGATTGTTTGCAAAATTTGCTTGACTTGAATTGCATTTTCATCTAAATTGTAAAACAGTTCTGAAAACAAATGGCAAAGAATTAGTTAAGACAGAAGAATCACCTGAGTTCGTGAATTCGCTATTATCGCGATGGAGGCTGTGGAAGAAAGTGTAGACCAGATCACACTGCGAAAAGAATATATGTAACTGGGTGTTCTTTGTTCATAGTTTTTAGCAAAGAACAAGCTAAAGCAATTTGTTAAACAAATATCAAAAATATCCGCTGATTTATGGGATATGAATGTCCCTGACATGACTGATATCCGGCTTGAGCTCGAAAAGATCTTGAATGAATCGCTGGACATCGAAGAGACGGCGCTGCGCAACCGAAGAAACATTCGTGCGCATCGCAGTCGTACGATTCAGGATGCGGAAGGGGGCAGAGGGAAATCTAGAAAACCATTCTTCTCTCTCTCTCTCTCTCTCTCTCTGTCTCTCGTACACTCTATCTCCCTCTTTCCCCGCCTCTCTCTCTCTATCTCTCTCTCTAACTTGGCTCGCAGCTTCTCGTAGAACTCATTAATCTCATCGAAGGAGCGATAGATGATGGAGCTGACCTGGACGTCTTGGCGACTCACTTCCATCTTGTACATCTACAATTTTCGATAGAATGCAGGCAATCTTAGCGGGATAATGGCAGAAAAACGAGGTGAACGAGAAACTAACGTAGATCTTGTTCGGCCTTTTCACCTTCTGCATTCCAGTTACGATTACGCGAGTGATGCGGCCGTCCTTCCCTTCGCTGAGAAAATTTGAGTATTGGAATCCGGCGGCAAATTGTGTCGTACAAAGAAGAAAGATCATTATTATATAGTGACTAAAAGAACTCTAAAAGAACTCGAACAAAAGAGACCACGTACTTGTAAAGTTCCTTGACGAAGCTGAGTGAGTTGGGGTCGTCTCCACTCGACCGACCGGTGAAGACTTGCACGGCAAGGTGCACCATGAAGTTGAGACGAGGGAACATCGACTCTAGCGATTGCTAAATAATCCTTTAGAATTGAAAGGAGTTCATCTTCTGATTTCCTTTCCAACGGAGTAGAGGAGTAAAGAATACAGGAAAACATTGCTGATAGATCCCTTGGTACAATTCTACAAACCTGCAGCATCTGCGTGAACTGGGCGGTCGCATCGCTATCACTCACGCCGAGCATCAGTTTCTCTTCTACGAATTCGATGGCAGCCAGATTGATTCCCGGGATATCCGAGCAGGCCATCTGCATTGGAAAAGCTCAGCTCCTAAAGTTTTTCTTCTCTCGAGAAATCACATCGAAGGAGGTCTGAATGTGCGTATCCAACTTATAAGTTGGATAATTGGATTTTTAGATTTCTAAATTTCTAGATTTCTAGAAGAAACCGTTCTATCATAGCCATAAAGTGTGGGAATTATTGCCCTCTGAATTTCCCACACGTCTGAGTGGTAACATTTGGCCCGTGTACGGCGTGGGATAATTACCACCTTAAATACACTGCGCTGTATAGTTTCGTTACCTTTTCGATTGTATGGCTTGCTCTGTACACGATCTGGTCCAAGAATTCTTGTTGACAATGTGCATGTAAATAACTGACGATTCGCAAAACATTGAGAATGATGGTGGACTTGGCGCGGAGATAGTTGAATGCCTTGGTGCAGTAGTCGATGAAGATCTGGTAGTCCTCGGTCGACTGGTTGCCCTGGTTGACCACAAAGAACATCTCGCGAGTGAACACGAAGGGGACGCGGTCTCTGAAAAAAAAACTCAATCTAAATGAGAGTCAACGTAACACGTGGGGTATCGATGCCAAAATTGCGAGCAAAGAGAAAACAAAGAATGATCTTATGACATCAACCGTAATACATATTCAAACTCATTGATTGCAAATCACATGCGAAAAGACATACCTCCTGAATACACCAGCCATCTGCCAGTCTCCCAAATATTTGCCAAAGTCGATGTGGAAGACGTGGCCACGCGTGGTCACCAGAATGTTGTCGTTATGTCTGTCTCCGATGCCGAGCACGTAAGTAGCCACGCACCATCCAGCACACGAGCGCTGGAAGTTGTTCAGCGCCTGCAAAGGGTCATTCTCATTCAGAAAGCCAGAACAACCAACACACACCTCTTTAAAGTCGAATTCGCTGGTGCTGTTATGGCGGAGCCAGCGGTTGAGAACGTCCTCCTTAAAGACTCCTGCGATGCCGCCGTTTTTCTTCTGGATCTCGCACAGAGTCGCGCAATTCGAGACCAACTCAACCATTCCTAAATTGGAATGATCATCATCTGAAGGGATGAAAATGTAAATGACCAACCTTTTCGACAACCGACAGGCATGCACCGGAAGAGAATCATCTTGAGGTCAAGATGCTCCTCCTTCCAGATCTCGTTCATCAGAGACACCAAGTGCAGCACCATCGCGTCTTGGCGCATGTCGTCGCCACTCTCAAAGGAACATCAACTTTGCTTCCATTGATCTTCAAAAGAAACAAAGACAATGAAGAAGTAATATTTACCTTGTGAATGATGGCAAAGTTTTGATGAAGACCCCTGAAGACGACCCGGATGGGTCTGGCAGCGGAGTTGAAGATGGTGCAGTCCTCGACGACGACTCCGCTGCAGGTAAACGAGGGGAGGATGGGGAGGGCTGCTGGGCGAGCCAGCAGCTCCCCGTCCAGACGGCCGAGCTCTTCGCGCAGCAGAAGCATCTGGATGAAAGGGGTAATGCGGAATTTTTTTAAAAATGTCTTTGAAACGAGACAAGACAGGTAAACTCTACCGAAAAGGTTGATATCACGGAATTGAAACATTATTTGTAATGCAGAGGAATCAAAACTTAACAACTTTGTGAAACTAGCTCAATAATTAGCCAAGTGATTTGCAAAAATAGATGAGTAACCTTATCCATCGGGATGCTGTCGTCCCTGAGCTTGGCTTGGACGCTTTCCAAATAATCGTGAAGTCTTCGCTGCCTCGCAATGGCCCCTTCAAGGCCGACGCTCCCGTGCCTCGCGAGCAGCGTCTCCTGCAGCAGACGGCAACGAGCGAGATAGGCAGTGGCCACGCCATCTCGGCTGTGGTCGATGCGTTGCTGTAGCTGCCTGGAGAGAGAGGAAGGAATGGTGAGGGGAAAGAAGGATAAAGCAAGAGCACGAACCAGTAGATCTCGAAAGCGAATTTGCCATCCTTGTCCGAGAGTTGCAATAGAAAGCGAGCGAGATGCGAGTCCTCGGCAGCCTCGAAGCGGAGAGCCTCGACGAGCTGCGGCAGAAAGGCCAGCATGCACTCGCCAGAGTCTTCCACCGCGGCCTCGCGCAGCCAACGCACTGCTGCGGCGCGCACGCGGTCGTCCGGGTATCTGCAGAGTTATTAGCTCAATTACTAGTGTAATCTGTCTAGATTGAGGTTAAACTTGCAAAAATAATAAGACAAGTCTACTCCTCTATACACACTTAGAGAATACAACAACCAGTCAGGCCTTTTCACTATAATCGGGGAAAAAATGCACCAACCGTGGAAGGAGCAACTGTATCGCGAGGACTGGCGTAAGTGGCTTCCACAGCTCGAGCATCTACAAAAGGAAAGTTCATGCCGGAATGTAACGAAAGGACGAGAAAGAAGAGACCTCGTAGATGGAAGGGAGGAAGGCGATGCCCCAGTCGGAGACAGCGGAGAGCACGAGAGGCAGTGCCTCAGGCCGGTTCGTCAGATGATACCGGCGCTGCCAGAGATGCTCTGCGTCCTCTGAGTCGAAGCTGCAATCACAATCTTTGCAACAGGAAATGCAGAAGGATTTTTAATATAATTTTTAAATAAAAGTATGTTTAAATAAAACGATGAAACCTGAGATGCTGCGAACTGCCCTCGATCAAGTCGAGCAATTCTGCTGTTTCATCGGGAACCAGCTGGTAGATGTCGAGTTTAGCTCTGAGAAACGGGTTGGAAAATAATATTTAAAAAAAATAACAAATAAAAACTAAATCTGAGGAAGAAAGAAGATAAGCCCACCTCCCAGAGTGCTCGACGGCGTCAGCATCCGCAGTAACATCAGGGAAGGTGACAGTGTACGTGCGAATCGGCAGCTGGACGTGCAGGACAGGCTGCTCAGACGACTCGATCAGCGGCCGCCCACCCCAAGTGTGCAACTCATCCGCTGCCAGCAACTGCAGCGGAAGCAGCTGAGAGCCTTGCCGCAGGCATCTGAAGCAATCGAGAACGTACAAGTGACTTCTCCTCTTCGCCCTTTTGAAAAGCCAACTTGTCATGGTCGAAGAGCGGGAGAGTAGTGAATGCGAGGTGGCGGCGGCGCGGCTCTGCATGGGTGGCAGCTGCTGCTGTGTCCGGGGTGGTGGCCGGGTTGGGAGAGATCGACGACGTCCCGGAGACAACGATCACGAAAGACGCCTCTCGCGGAAGTGTGCACATTTGGCGATCGAAGACGGCCTTGAAAGAAAGAGTGATAAAGAAAAGAGAGGGTGAAGAAAGAGATAGAGACAAGGATATGAGAATGGACCAGAAAACGGTAGAGTTCAATTTTCTCGTTACACATTTTTATTCCTCATCCTTCCAAATGCAACATCTGCAAAAACCTTACACAAAGTTCAAGCGGAACAAACGGGTAGAGTCCGCCTTGCTGTATACGCTTCGCGTTGTTCTGAAACAAGACATGATCGAGTGATCAGAAATTCGCTTTGGTAAATAATTCGACTGTTCTGACCCCTCGATGAACGTCTATTTCCGTCGTGCCGTAGTACAAATGGACAGTGATGTAGAACTCGCGAATGGTTCTGGAAACATGGCAAATGTTCACGTTGAGCACTTCAAGAAAACCAAATTATGTGTCAAGAAAATTTTTTTTAATGAGCCATCATTTAAAAAAGAATCTTCGAAATGCTTGTCGCAACCTGAGCCACTCCTCTGGAAGGTTGTGCATGGAGCGCACGAGGACACGCAGTCTCTCTGTCACATGATCCACGCCGCGTGCCTCGACAGGAGGATCCTGGACATAGAGAAGTCATCTCGTGGGCAGGAATTTGGAGCTGGGTTATTGGTATGACGGTATTGTGAACAACAAGTACTGAAAAGCGTTATGCAATACAAGTCGAATCGAACCAGACGAGGCGCCAGGACGTTTAAAGACATAGTCGACCGGCTGTACGCCTCGACAACGTCGTACAACGCGCCAAGCAACTCCGTTCGCAACTCGACAACCGTGCACTGTAAAAGGCAGAAGATAAATGGAAACAATTAAATGGATGTGACTACATTCTTGATCCTCGAATGGACTGGAATCCTATGATACCTCGGTGGCTGTGAGATACGCCTGCAATTTGGCATGCACGTCCATGGTCTGCACATTCGAGCAGAGCGTGCACAGCAGCTTCACCAGCTGCTTAACGTTCGTCGCCCGCCGCGACACTGCAAGGAAGTGACGCCTTATCATTAGCTAATCAAGAACATACACTCTCTAGCTAGCAGATAGTGCACAGGAAGTCACAAGGATCGAAGAACTAGTTGTAACCTTCGAGTGAGTTCTTCTCGAGGACGGCTTCCTCGTAGTGGCTGGTCTCTGGACGCAGCTTTGCCAGCACATTATACAGGGCGTCGGGATCGACTGCACACTTCGCGTCCGCAACCGGGCTGAAAGGAGTGCACGCCGTGTCAGAGGAACTGGAACAGAGATGTGGAACTGATGCCAACTACGGTAGTCCCCTACGTGATCGTCTCATCGGGCGAGCCGCAGTAGCTGATGGCTCCGCTGCTGGTGCCGGGCGCGTTGGCGCGACTGACATGCAGCTTGACATCCTTGCCAAGCAGCAGGCACTGCCCGACGTAGAGATGGCGGCCGAGCACCGAGTCGTATGGCAGCACCTCGTTCAGGCCAAAGATCTGTAATAATTATGTGTCACATAAACAAAGCGGTAAAAAAATGTTGTTGAAAAAGGAGATTACAAAAACAACTACCTTAAGCTCGTAGTCATTGAGGTCGACTCCGGCGTCGGATGGCAGCAGCGAGATGAGAATCTGATGGAGCAGCAGGTCGCACCGAGTGTTGGCTGCACAAGTGAGGCTCAGGCTGCTCGTGCCATCGCCACTCCCACGCTCCCATCTCAAACAACGCAAGCAATATACCATTCACTCAATATCATTTTTGTCTACTCATTCAATATCATTTTTGTCTATTGGCTCGTGTTGTAGGTAAATTTCTGTGGAAAACTTAATCATAAATGCAAAAGAAAGCGTAGAGTGCATGAATGAGCAAAGATAAAAGACTAACGTGTAGTCTTTAGTGACAATGATCTTGATAGTGTCAGCATCGGTGGTGAGGTAGCTGGCGACCGAGGAGTGGAAGCGGAGCTGCCGAGGCTGCTCGCCGCCATTTTCTGGCCCACTTCCACAATCAGAGGCTATCAACCGCTCGAGCTGAACGGACCAGATAATGGATTGTGAGTCTTCATCCAACTTAACAAGTCATATGCAAAATTGTAGTGGATATACGAATGCGTTTAGAATCGATATATTTTCATCTTAGACGCTCGTCTTCTTTTCCCTAAACCGGAAGCTGCCCAAAACAAAGGCCCGACGTTGATTCATCATAATTACAATGGAGCAATGCCATTTTCCTTTCCTATTGGACAACATTAAACAAAAACGTTATTATGTTTCTCTCGAGGCAGTTGAAATGTCTGCCGTATGGGCTTCTTGTTTGCTGCAAATTTACTTAGGAAAAAGAGCTAGCTTCATCGTTACTAGCCGCAGTTTTGCTTTCAACTATCGAAAAATAAAGTAATGATGCAAGCCATTTCTTGAGCTGGCGCTTTGTATAAGCACTACCTGTTGCAGTCTCGGAGGCTTCTGCGGCTGGAAGACAAAGTCGTCGAAGGTCACTGGACGAGGCTTCGGCCTCTCTTCGACCGTCGGCGTGCACGAAGCAGAGAACGGCGCCCGAGCAGGAAGCGACTTGCGATTCGGCGCATTGCGGATTGCTGAAACAGAAGGAAAAGGTTAGAAGTGAAGTCGCTGTCAGAAAGAATCTTTACTCCCTAAATCCTTGCCTATGCGTACCTCTCCTCATCACTCTTATCTACAACACCATCCACAACAGCATCCTCTCAGACCTTCTCTCATTCGAATGAATCTAATGCGGCGAGCAGCCATAGCTAGAGAGACTCCTCGAGCTCGACGCAACTCAACTCGACACCTTCAAATGACGCATCGCAAGAACGAACCGAGAATGTACGCGACTAGATTCATATGCAGAAGGCCGGGAGATGTGGCAAGAGAAGAAGCTACAGGAATCAGGCCGCAGGTCGCGCAAGAAAGGGCGCGGCGGAAGAAAACCAGCCACGACCACATGGAATCGCCATCTTTGGAGGGGGACTCCGAGGTCGCCATCGGGTAGCCACAGAGAGGACGGGAGCACGAAACCCGGATTAGCAGAGGAGTCTACACGTTCCACGACACGGCCATTGAAGGACGGACCGGAGGAGAAGGGACGAGCGGCTCCAGGAGTGCCAGCCTAGCAGGCAGAGCACTTGTTTGCTCAGATGGGTAACGGCCAAGATTGGTCGTGGAAGAGAGGGAGAGGCAAAGAGGAAGGAGAGCGAACTCTGAACTAGGCTGACGATCAGAAAAGAAGCCAGGCAGAAGTTGCGTCGTCAAACCAAATGAAGATCTTTGACTGTTCCATCTTCCTTGTTAGAAGACAGCTCGTGTGCGGTACAAAAGGAATGGCAAAAGAAAAGCAGAGGGAGAGAGAGACAGAGAGCGAGAGAGGCAGAGAAAGAGTGAGCAGCGGATAGAAAAGACGAGACAGCGTGTGAAACAAACAAATAGCACATTCCTGAATTCCCATAAAAGGTGAAACGCCTAATCATACGAAATAAGCTATTTGTCAGTTGGCGTTCATCGGAGAATCAAAGACGCTGCCTGCTATGCTGTCATCGCTTTTTCTGCAGCATGAACATGTTCTTCCTTTCTGATTCTTTTTTTTTTCGTTGTCTCATTCTTTTTTATTGAATCTCTCGTTCTCTTGCCATCTTTCGCACTTTTCACTTACTCTCCAAGCACACTGCTGTGCCATCCAATGTTTTTTCTTCACTTTTCCCTTCTCTCAGACACCTTGGCACAGTACAGAAGGGAAAGAAGAGAAGAAAACATTTCCTCTCGGATGCTGTTCTACTTTTTCACAAGTTTTTTTTCCATTAAATTTTGGGTTTACTTTGCCTGTCGAGCCCGCCAATATGCAAATCTCTCTCTTAAGAGTTCCATGTACCGATGGCCGGAGTGTCCGACTCGCTGACGCTCGCACCGCGTGTCACTGGAGCCGACTTCCGCGCAGTCACCGCCTCCTCATTGTCTGACAATGGCAGCACGGGCGCAGTGCGTCGGTACAACGGATCGAACTCGCGCCAGATCTGCAAGGAAGACAAGTTTGTTTGCACCGTAATAATAATAATTAATTTCTTTCTTCAAACATGTAGCCAAAAAGTGCGTAACCTGGAAAGGAAGCTTAGGAATTAATTGTACTCTAATTTCAAGTACCGCAAGTGAAGCAAAAGTCTAACGTTAGGCACGAGCATTCATCAGGCGGGTCTAGCAGCGGAAGGTTCTCAGAAAACGCAAACGAGCAAGTGGCATGAGGAAGCAAATGTCAAAACAGAGAAACGAGAAGAAGTGAAGAGAGAGAGAGAGAGAGAGAGAGAGAGAGAGAGAGAGAAAGAGAGAGAGAGAGAGAGAGAGAGAGAGAGAGAGAGACGATGCAAGAGGAGGGATATGACCTGGGAACACCTCGAGAAAAGCCTCACCTCCTCCTGCCAAACATTTGCTAACGAGCAGATGAAAGCTTACGAGGGTCAACTAGCGAGAAATGCAAGCAGCGACGCAATGGAAAAAGCATCGTAAAAAATGCAGCAACTACAAGCGCGTGCGTTCGCCTTCTATTTCCCGAAAAAAGAGATTCCCTTCCGGTCACATTTAAAACCCTTCAGCATGATTTCTCAATATTATACTAACATGTAAACTATATATCCTTACCTTGGTGTAAATATTTCTTTCGACCCACTTAGAATCTCGAGTAAGTTGCAGAGAGAGAGAGAGGAGAGAGAGAGAGAGAAGAGAGAGAGAGAGAGAGAGAGAGAGAGAGAGAGAGAGCAAACGAGAGTCAATAGGCTTGACAACTGGTGTGGATGAGGATGCCATAGAGAAATGTTTGAATGAGAGTCACAATTAACTCCTCTTGGTTGCTGATATCGAAATCTCACTCAATTTAAATACGTTCGACAGTGACGATGCCCTTCTCTCACCTCATCGCCATCTAAGGAATAGGTGACGGCCGGGTCACCCAGGTCGATGAGATCTCCATTCAGGAGTCGGGGACTCAGCATGGCGTAGGGGACGACGAGGGCGGACGGCGACGAGTAGGCGGTGAAGTCGAAGGGAGAAGACACTGCTGCGGAAGGGGTAGCACGATCAGCCGAGGCCGGCTGAGGGGGTGGAGGGCCCACGGCGGAGAGACGCGGTTGATGTGGCTGAGGCACTCTGCGAAGAGGTTGCAGGTTAGAACTACATCACAACATAATGATGGGCAGCAGGGGAGATCCTCCTGCTTTAGTAGAATCCTAGAGGAGTTCACCGAAATACTAGGGTCTAACATATCCGAAAGCAACAAAACGGGAAAAAGAAACCAAGTGCCTTACCCGGTGGCCGGTAGGCGCATGTGTACGGGCTGCAGCTGCTGCTGCGGAGGGCGATGCTGGTGAGGCGGGACGAGTGGAGTCGGGAGATGCTCACTCGGCAGGTGGTGACTCCCTCGAATGCAAGGACAACAGGTTACTTGCCAAAACAAATCCACAACTAATTTTATTCAGAAATAACAAGAACTCGATTTACAAATATTATAACTTCCACCACAACTATGAGATTTTGTGCGATAACGGTGTAAAAAAAACACAACGAAACAGTGAATTGTGTGTAGTTTGTACCCTAGTTAAAATTGTGATCGTAAATTACGATTTCAGTGATGAATTCGTTGTTACTAAAATTTAAATACATAAAAATGGCATAGCGAGCAAACGGTGAGTGCGGCAGTTAACCTACTCCTTGACAGGAAAAGTGAGGGGTCGACGCCTCGCGTCGCCGACTCGGAAAGCTGGCGGAGCCGCGGCGGAATTTGCGGCGGCGGAGGAAGACGGCCACTTGGAAGAGGGTCAGGGAGAGGGCGCGAGAGAAGAGGAGCCGATGAGTAGGCAGAGGGGGTCGAGCACGAGGAAGACAACGTCGAGTCTGCAACAGTGAGTGTGGTGCAGAGGAAGCAATCAGTACTGCGTGCAGTTAGAAAGGCCGTATACTTCACAACTTCACGAACAGAACACACCACCTGAATTGCAAACCGACTCTCATACTCGCAATCAGCATTCAATGCGTTTAGTGCGAATAGGAGAGTTTAAAAAATTAAGACTATGTGCAAAGGAAAAAAATGAAGAGTGCATGTTGAATATAAGCGCTTAATTCACAGATTCATAAAACATGCGATTAGAATAAAAATATTTTTATTGGGATACCGCTAAAATTAAATTTAAAATAATTTAATTTAACGCATGGATTTATAGTCAGTTAAATCAACTGACAAGCGAGTTCGGATGTCGGAGGAAAAGCACCGGGCGCGAGGGGATGTTGACTCCAACCGTAGGAGACACTGCAAAAATCAGACTAGGTTACAAAAAAGATGTAATGTGTCATGACAGGCTACAAATATCAGTAATATTGTTTTGGGGATTAGATGAACACCACCTCGATAGCTTAGAAAACAGAAAGCACAACTATAAAAATGCAATAGATACGGCGTGGATGGAGGTGCCGGTGCTCGATAGAGTGGGATGTTCTCAGAGAAACGCTGCGGACCAGACGGCACTAGCTGATGCTGTTGCTGCAGGCCGAGTGAGTTAAGAGAGGACGGATGTGAATACTCACGGATTATCTTCTTGATCTTCTCCTAAAAGTAGTTTCAGGCTAAAAAAATATTCGAGGATGGAATTCGAGTTACACCATGCGTGCTCTCCTATTCATTATTATTATGATTGATTCAAGAAACATAATGCAGTATCCAGAATTCATGCACAGAAATAATACTCATGATGCTACAGTAGCTTATCGTATGTTGTCAATAAATGTTACAGTACTCTTCGTTCGGAACAGAAAGCGAGCAACCTGGCGTTCTTGTTCGAGTGGATCTATGTCAATGTCGATGAGGGCTTCGCCGTGCCCAGCGAGACGGCGACGGGCCTCGTCCTCTTCCAAGGAACGCCTGTAAATCAAAAGGCCATTTTATTAGCTCAAATGAGTGTTCAATGCAAAAGCATTAGAATCGTTGGATTAGTACTTTTCGCAACGGTTTCAAGCTTGATCTGTTGATCGAATTCGCTCGTAAGGGGTGCAAAATTGTAGACAATAATTTAAGTAATAAAGAACGGGAAATTTGAAAGAAACAAGAATCACATGATCTTATACACATATATTCACTACTATCGAGACAAATTACTTTTGCGTTGTAATAGCAAGGCGACGTAGAGAGACCAACATCCGCGCCTTGTTACACTACTTTCATAAGCAATGGCTCATCAGGAAGCTTTGTGCAGGAATAACGAAGAGAAAAAAAAGAAGTGTCACAGGAGCGTCAAACGACACTTACATCGTTTAACGACTTCATGGCGGATATTATTGTCGCGACAGGGACACGAGGAGAGAACACCAGTAATTGACGAGAAAAGAGAGTGGAGGCAACAGGGGAAAATCCGGCACTCTGTTCTCTTTCACTATCTAGAATCGAGACAAAGCGAAGGCAACAACTGAGTAAAGGGACGAACGGAGCAAGGAGAGGACTGAGGAGAGATTTGGAACAGAAGAGAAGGGTGTAAAAGATCAGACATAGAGTGAGGATATGAAGGCAAAAGGAAAAGAGAAAGAGGGGGCATATCAGACACCCTTGCACCCCTAAACTTCTCTTCCGCGACCAAGGAGGCCGCCTGTTCCACGATCCTCACCAGCAGACATCGCATCACTCCCTCCCACAAGAGTGGTCGCAAACAGAACGACTAGTCAGGCCTGTCCATTGAGGGCAACTCCAGGTCGCAGAGCCGGGGCCAGGTCATACGAACACATGACAAAGAGAATACTTCGCCCAAAAGAGGGTGCAACCAACCCTCTCCATTTAATACCGCAAGGAATAAAGTATGAAATCAAAATGAGAAGGGATCATATGAATAAGACACATTCCAATGTGTAAATCTTTGCGCGATAAGTTGAGCGAAGCGCAAATTCAGAGAAGAGAAGCATGCTGATATTGAACTGACATGCTGGCGGCCAGAGCAAGTTCGAACTCCTCGTCACTGCCCGTACGCTCCATGATCTGCGCCCCTCGTCCGCCACAAAAACCGCAGACAACACGGACTCGACGCCACGCCGCACTCGACCGCGGCTCTCAGCGGCCAAACATCTGATCTACAAATGATCATTGGTTCCGAAGAAATCAGTTGAAGAAAGTACAGAGCGTGGGCATGATAAAGGTAATAGCTAGAGCGCAAGAAGAGGATGATCATAGCGAGGGAGTGGACCAACCTAGATCAAACAGAAAGTTAAATACATTTAAAGTGACCATCTGTTTAACCCTGTGTTTGTCGGTATAAAAGTAAGTAAAACATATGAAAGATGACATATTCAACACATACAATTCTTCGATTAAAATAAGAATCTGGTTGAAAAACGACGGAAACATGATAAGATTGCAATCTTAGAAAGAGCAAGCAATCATCTGCATGGGTGCACTTATGTGGTACAGTATGATAGTTTTCTAGTTGGGAAATAAAGAAGTATAAATAAAAATTCATACATTTTGTCGGGCAAATAGCAATATTCACCCATTCACCCATTCACCCGCATTCACCCGCATTCACCCATGGTAATATTCACCCGCCTTATAGTAATATTCACCCAATGCTTTTTGTTCACACTGTGCCTACCTATTCAATCTGTTTTGCATGTTAATTCTTCTTTAGCATCGATTAAAATTTTATTTGACAAACAATTATTACAAGCTTTATCGGATATCACAGTGCACGTGCCACCGACTTGTCAATATTTCCTGCCATTGAATCATCCAAGAGGTCGTTTTCGAAAGACAAATCTGACAGCATCGACGACGAACTGAATGCAAATCATATTAGCTCACGTTTTGTATTTTCGCTACGTAAGTGCACGTACATTCTTGTGGCTCGAGAGGGAGTAGCAAGAACATCTGCAGGTTCATGATCTTGGGAAGGACTTCTTTGATTCATGATCTTGGGAAGGACTTCTCAAATTTGAAACAAGTCTTCAGGTTCCTCTTCGACATCAACATTGGAGCACATTAAGGGATCAAAGCTGAGATCTTCCATTTTTGAAGTGGAAACTGCAATTAAATACTAAACAATTATTACCATTAACAAAAAATTAAAAAATTAAATAGAAACATATAGTGTGAAAGAAAGAATTGATAGGCGGAAAGCATTGGGTGAATATTACCATAGGCTGGGTGAATATTACTATAAGGCGGGTGAATATTACCATGGGTGAATGCGGGTGAATGCAGGTGAATGGGTGAATGGGTGAATATTGCTATTTGCCATTTTGTCGGTACATTGAACAGACCGCCAGCGAAATATCAAAATGGAATAAAAAAAATTCACAGATTATTTTACTCATGCGATAAGAGCAAAATAAAAAAACAACTTGTAAGACAAAAATTGAAGCCCGATGCGGGGCTCGAACCCGCGACAGCCAGATTAAGAGTCTGGTGCTCTACCGACTGAGCTAACCGGGGAGACGACGAGGACATCCCTCACTTTGCATTCGGAGCTAGATGAATGTCTTAAAACGGCTTTTTTTGCTTTATCCATAAGATAAAACGGATTCATGCATTAAGTCTTTTGCCTACTGTGTAACAATTATGTGGCAATAGTCGTGTTTCAATGTTATCCTTTAACTTATATCATACTAATTGTAAGAAAATGGTACAATGTAAACTATTTATTTAAATGTGTATGTTTTTGCTCCGATCTTGTTGTTCGCCTGTGGTACTAACATACCTTGTGGGGCAACAATTTCAATTCTCCATAACTCTCACTCTCCTCTCTCTCTCTCTCTCAGTCTCCCTCCCTATCTCCCTCAATCCCTACATGTCTCACTCCCTCTCTCATCACTGAAATAAAAATTTTCAGAATGACTTGATGAGTAGTGCACACAAGAGAGTGAGAGGGAGACAGAGAGTGAAAGAGTGAGAGAGAGACAGGGAGTGAAAGAGAGAGAGAGAGAGAGACGGAGAGTGAACGAGAGAGAGAGAGAGGAGAGAAAGAGAGAAGCGGACGGAAAGATTCTAAGATTGAGATGTAGAGAAAGACAGAATAGGGAGAATACAGAGCGGTGAAACAAGAAGGATAGTCAAAGAAGCAGCCGCTCAGAAAGAATTGACTGGCGGAGGAAGGCTCATCGAACGGAGCGAGCGAGGAGAGGAAGCAGCCGAGAGGGAGAGAGAGAGAGGGAGCGGGAAGAGGAGCGAGATTGGGGAGGAAGGGGGGGGGGGTGACACCAGCCAAGAGGAACGAGCCTTCCTTTCCACGCTAACCCGCACTCCGCAACACCAACGCTTCCCAATCTTCCTTGCCTTGCTACCAGCCACTGCTCATCATTCTCTCTCTCTTTCTCTCTCTCTCTCTCTCTCTCTCTCTCTCTCTCTCTCTCTCTCGTTCCATTTCTCACTTACCTCCTCCTCCTTTTCATCCACTGAATCAATGTGCTCAGATTTGTTTCGACAACACTTCTCACCTGCCCAACAGTGCCAGTGTTTGCTGGTTGCTCGTATGAAGGCCGTTTATGCTGTGTATGTTTCAAGCAACTGAGATCTTTCACTTATTTCTTTCTAAGTATATACTGGAAAAAAAATTAATTCATCACTATCAGTCCTCCACTTAATTTTTTTCTTCAAAAGTGGTGAAAATTTTTGCTTTAAATATTTTTACGACTGAAACGTTATGCATGAATAAAGTCTCGCTTTGCGTATTATTAGTGAGAAGCAGACTCACCTTGCACTACTCAGTTCCTCCTTCCCGCACTGACCTCGAACCATCTGGTCAGTTCTCCAATCTATCTCTGTCTCTGTGCGACACTATTGTTGTCTCGTGGTGTCAGATCGAAAAATTTTGCCTCCAGCGCATAGAACTCTCTATCATGTTCGTACTCTCTCGTCGAATTCTACCGTCTCTCACCCTCTGCGCTGCATGACTTTCCTCACTACTCTTTGCGGCGCTGCTCGAATGGACCATTCATTCTTGTCCGCGAGCTATTCAACGCCGACCAGACGAGAGCTGGAAGAGAAGAGAAATGTGAAAAGTGTGGTTGCGAGGTTGGCGAGGGATCTAATTACTCATTGGCCGACCCGCTCTAGCGCATTGATCCCTTCCCATTCTTTCTCCAAATGAGAATGCCTACTGTTATATAGATATTTAATGTGTATTCATGCTATTGTTATTATTAGAATATTTGTCTACGTGAGTTTCAATAAGTCTTATCTCATTTCCACCATTCATTTATTCCCTGTTGTTCCCCTCAAGCCGCTGTCTTCGCTCTCGTAATAACCCTGTCTCCCGCCTCGCCTCATCAGTCTCACACATTCAATTCCCTATCCCAAGCATCGGAAGCACTACCTTTGAAGGCAGAAGCCCTTTTCTTTTCTCATTCTACCACTCTCTATTTTGTGGCGTTTTTTTCCTTCTCGCTGTCTTAATACTATTCACCTTTTCCTGTTCGTCCTGATCTCCTCTCCTCTTCCACTGTTCCGATCTTTGCACTCTGTCTCCATTTCCAGTCTTTTTCTTGCCTCTCGTTCCCACCTCTTCTTCATACTCTTTGAATTAATTTTTCTCTTGCATCATCGTTACGTGATATCACTCGCTCTATTTGTTTCCTCCTCTCTCTTTCATGCATTCTCTCTCCAGCTCTCTCGCTCTCTCTCTCCCTCTTCATCTCGTTCTTTCTTCTTTCCGTTGTCCAGCTCATCTCCAAATCGCAATTCATTTTGCTTGTGCGGTGGAGAAGTGATGCCTTTTTTAAAGGAATCCATGATGGCAGCGCCCGAATGGCCAGAGAAGAAGACTGAGGACGATCGATGGAAGGACTTGGTAGGGTAACTCATTTATTTTCTCCAAGATATACGCATGTATATATGTATATTTCAATTAAACAACGTCATCTATAGAAAAATGGATTACATTGTGCCATTAATGTTGTGGACCCATGATATTGTATTCGTTTAGCACGAGTACTACGTGAGTTTGGCGAAGAGCAAGGAGCCAGAAGTCATCATTTTCGGCGATGACCACGTCGCTCTGCTTGAACAAGCGAATGTTAGTCAGGCATTTACCTGAATGTGAATGAAAGTTAGCTTTCGGCAATGCGTTTGAAGCTGGGATGCTTGCATCTAAATTCTAGCGCCTAATAGTTGGGCTCTTTGAGTTCTACCGCGCCCACCTCGCGCCCTTGCACTGCCTCGTGCTGGGCGCGCTCGGCGACACTGCCGACCTCCTCGAATGGCGCATCAGCAACGGAGAGCTGAGCGAACTGCCTGTCAAGGTTGGTGTACGACATGTTTTGTGCCCATGTGAATGCTCTAAAGATGACCCCAAATATTGAAGAAAAATAAAAACAAAGAAAAGTCAGGGCATTTAAAACAGAAAATATTGGAGAGGAAGAGTTTTGTCGGATGGCTCTTTCATTTTGATTGTCTTGATTCAAATGCAGGATATAATTTGTTCTCCCAAACCCCTTCTGAATCAATCAACCATTCGAGCTTCTCGTCGGATCTTATTTTATAATCTCTTTGAATGTATGCCTTTTCTGCCTTGACTCTGTGTCATGCTAAATTAGCCGTATGCATCAGCATGTACACATACGAAGGCAGATTTATTTTGACGTTGGCTGCTAACACGAGCGTTGTTGCATCTGCAGAGACAAAGCAAGAAAGCAAAAAGTAATCAGTCGTCACTAATACCCTCTCTCTCACTTTCTCTCTCTCTCTCTCTCTGTCTTTCTCTCAATCTGTAATCTTCTCTCATAGCCCACATGTATGCCCCAGCACGAGATGTGACTGTAAAGTGATGTGATTACCGCATTCAGTATGCTACGTCAAACTCGAGCATGCAGACATAATCAGATGTTTTTCGGAAAAAAAGTAACAAATCAAAATTAGTTTTTTATTACCTATGTATTTATTTCTTTAAAAACAAGCAATTATTAATCATTGGTTTATCACCTACTTATATATGTTCTTACATATGTATATGCATGCAGTAACACATCATAAGAATCATGGCAATTGATGGTGATGCAGAAACTTTGTAAAAGCGTCCACTCGGCTCGATTCTATTCTCCATGGTACATCTATTAAGCTAGACTTTAACAGAGCTGTTTACTCACTCTCTCCCTCTCTCTCTCTCCTTTTTTCTCTCTCTCTCTCTCTCTCTCTGCCTCTACTCTTGCAGATCGTAGTGATCTCCATTGGCCACAACGATGTGCTGGTGGGTACTCCGGATGAGCTGCTTGCCCGCCTCCAAGCAATCGTCGAATCTGTCTGCGCTCGCCAACCAAACGCCGCCGTCTTCGTTATGGTGCGTACTCGATTGAACATTAGTAACATGAGTAATATTGCTTAATATTATTAAAAAAATTAGAACATTAATAACAATTACCATTATTATAAGCCATTAAATTTTATTCGAAGTCGTACACATATTCGCTTTGTCAACTGTTTACTTATACATGGCCAGAAATTATCTCGCTTCTTCTAAATATAAATGCAACAGCTCTCGTACCCATGTAGAGCCGTAAATACATGCTCTAATCATAAAGGCTCTTTCATAATTTTCGCTTCAGCTTGCGATTCAAGCTCTTCGTTTATTTAAAGAAAAGATTGCTTTGCTTATCCTGCCTTTCGATGAGGATTTCATTCAAATTGCTTGCATTATAGTATTAGTACTGATGAATGTGATGCTTATTGTTAATGTATCTCTTCATCTCTCACACACTATGAAAGTCTTAATACTTCTCCCTCTCTCTCTCTATCTCTCTCTCTCTCTCTCTCTCTCTCTCTCTCTCTTTCTCTCTCTCCAGAAACTCTTCCCCATGGGTCGGACAGCCAATGCGCGCCGCGTCTGGATCGACGAGGTGAACGGGCGGATGGAGGACGCTCTTTCAGGGACGCGTGCTGCCGTCGTCGACGTTGACCCGTCAATTCTGCGTTAGAGAGAGAGAAAGAGAGAGAGAGAGAGAGAGAGAGAGAGAGAGAGAGAAAGGGAAGAGCAGTTTCTTAACCAAAAGGGGAACTCATACTATTACTACTTTATTACTACTCTGGTTTATTCCCTGTTTATGTATAGCCTACCGCAATGAGCCGTCTTCTTTCCAGAAACTGACAGCCGGATCGACGCGCATCTCATGTTCGACTTCTTCCACCTGACGCAGGAAGGCTACAACAAGATGTTCGAGCCGCTCCTCGTCGCCCTCACGGAGCATCTTAATCCGTGATCGTGACGTCATTCTACAGAGAGACTCTCTCTCTCTTTCTGACATCACGCCGTCTCTTCTAGCTACATGCTCTCTCATCCGACGACCAACGCTGCTTGTCTCGCTCTCTCTCTCTTCCCTCTCTTATCCCTTTGCCACGCCCGCCTTAACTTATATCATTTGTGATCTCATAAAGAACTTGTGCTGCCGCATACCAAACATTTCCTGCTTCTGGTCTTCAGAGAATATTCTTCTCGTTGTTAAATATGTGTCATTATGCTTGTCGCTACAATTATTCAATAAATGAAGAGGTCAGCAAATAGCACTCATCGTCAGTTGACGAATTCGTCAATTCAGAAACGAGATATCAATCTATTTTGTTGTCTATAGGGATGAAAAAGAGGGAAAAAAATAAGAAAGATATATACATTTTCACCGGCCAAGGTTTTCTTTAATGATGTCTGGGCATGCACATATTGAAGATGATATTGCGAGATGACGTGATAGGAAAAGGGTAGGGCTGACCTTCGAGGAGGGGAGGGAGATCGTGAGAGGAGCGCATGCAGTCGGGTAGGGCAGGAAGGTGATTGGACTGCGAAGCGAAGCCATCCTTTGATGACGTTGTCATCTCGGCTAGAACACACACAGCTTTTTCGTTCTCTTTCTCTCTCATTCTCTCTCATTCTCTCTATCTCTCTTTCACTCTCTCACACTCTCACTTTCATTCTCTCTCACTCTCTCTCTCTGCCATGACACTTCATAATTTCCTAGAAATTACAGATGTCGCTTTTTCCCATAATTTAGACATGAGTTTTCTTTAATTGACATTCAAGGACACATTTTGTTCCTTCTTCACGTTTAAAGATATCTGAAGTCATTCTAATACACGCCCATTGTCTCTCATACTCTAATTTCCCTCTCCCATTGCTGACCCTTTGTCTGCTCCCCCAAGCATTTTTAGCATTATATCATCATTGTTTGCTAATGAATGTATGTACGTATGTATGAACACTGGCATAACTCTCCCATATTCTCTCTTCTGCCCCTTTCTCTCACATTCTGTTTTTTTATCAATAGGCCAGAATGAAAGTTTTCACTGACTCGTCGACTATGCCGTGATGCCCTCGTTGCTCTTTTTTTGTTTCTCTGTCCCTCCTTTCTGTCTGTTTCTCTCTCTCTCTCTCCCTTTCTGTGCCCTCCATTTCTATCTCTCTCTGTTTCTCTCTCTCTCTGTTTCTCTCTCTCTCTGTTTCTCTCTCTCTGTTTCTCTCTCTCTCTCTTTCTTCTCTCTCCGCTCCTTTTTTTCTCTATTTCCCTCACCCGCTCTCTTTCCCTTTAACTTTTCTCACGCTATTAGAAGAAGCATCAGAGAGGTTGAGAAATATGAACGACGACACACGCAATCGGGCATAGTGTATATTCTGGGAGACCGGCAGGAGAAATGTCATTTTATGCGAATAGAGATATTTAGAGAGAGTGCGAGAGAGACTGAGAGAGAAAGAGTGAGAGAGAGAGAGAGAGAGAGAGAGAGAGAGAGAGAGACTAGTCGAAGACGCATTCCCAGAGGTGCCACCCTTCGAATCTGCGAACTGTTGACGTGTCTCCTCTCCCGCCATCTCCATTTTGTCACCATTTTTGGATGCTTTTCCATAGCTTCATCCGTTGATTCATCGACGTAAGTCCACTGCAGGATGTAGTGGCTTAAGTATTCGAGGATTCCTTTAAGAGGTATGAGGTGAGATAGAAACAGAGAGAGAGGGAGAGAGAGAAAAGAGATAGAGGAAAAGAGAAATAACAAAGAGAGAAGGATAGAGAGAAAAAGAGAGGCGAGAGAGCGAGAAGTAAATGGGGCTAGAGCTCATCCGGGAATCACGGCTTCTCTTCCTCATCCAGACCTCTCCTCTCCTGACGCATGCTCCGTTTTGCCTTATGCTGCACAAAGAGGCAAACATACACACGCCGAATATCAAACTCGTCGGGCACAGAAACACAGACTCACCGATCCACATTTACGTCGCCACCTTCCACGCTCATCTCACTAATCTGCTCGAGGGAGCTCCCATCCGGATACATTTCAATTCTCTTTCTCTCTCTCTTACTCTCTCTCTCTCTTTCTCTCTCTCTCTCTCTCTTTCTCTCTCTCTCTTTATGTCTCTCCGTCTCCCTCTCTCTCTGCTCCCTGCTCTTTCCCACCCCGCCCACATAAGACGCTCCTGATGCGCGCATATCCCTGTCTCAATCTCGCGTTCATCCGAGAGGCTTCTTCTCTCGCTACCCTTTTAACTTACGCTTCCATCCACGCCTGTCTAATGGCTTCGCTTCATAACCTCCTCTGTTATTTCAGTGTCGAGTAGATCAAAGCGTATTTCTCTTTTTTCTCTGTTGCAGCATTGCAAACTCGGCCCGGCAGTTCTCGGGTGGTCGCGAATGAGCCGCTTGGCTCGCCAGCCTTCGCCTGTTCTGCTGCCCGTGACGCCCTCGAGAGGCTATGCATCGCAGGACTTTATCCACACGGCGCATGTGCCGCATGTACGAGGCGAGGAGAAGAAAAGGTATACATTCTTTTAATTTTTAGTCATTTATTTAACTAAAAGGAACAGCTTAAAAAAATAGTCTCCTACTTTATAGCGTCGTCATCAACACGGTGAAGGAGCGCTCAACCAACAGTATCGACAAGGCCGCCGACGTGCATCTCCCATTCATCTTCCATGCGCCCTCTAACAGGCGAGTTCCTTCGCTATCCTCTTCATTATTCCACGCGACTGACTGATGTTTGAAGTGGGTATTGATAATGTCAGATGTTTTAGAGTAAACAGGCGAAGAATAAGGTCGTTTCTTTCTCACTTCAACTCATGCAAAACATACAATAGATACATTCATCGAGCAAAAGCGACAAAGCGTTCATGGGAATTAAATGAAGCGTGCTCCTCGTACACATCTTTACATGTAAAGGAAACGTACGATGAAAGAGATGATGACAAGGGTTATTTTGGAACACTCTATCTTTTTTCTTGCAGAAACAAATCAAGCATCATCATTGACGAGCACTCAACCAAGTCGATTCTCCTTCGGAACGGAGGTCCACTCATCCTTTCATTTCCTTCATCCTTTCATTTCCTAGTATTTCCTCTACTTGGCTCTCTCTCTCCATACATATATTTCTCTCTCTATACTCTTTATAACTTCCTTGCTATTTCCTAGCTTCATTTACTAATGTAAATACGGGTGCGAAATAAAAAAAAGTAGTTCTAAAAGCTATCCTTTTTCAATATCCTTGTAACGCGCGCATATGAGAGTGTAACTTTTTGATGCAAGCGACGACACGACCTTTTTCCTCGTTCTATCTATTTCCCTCGCCTACTCTCCCTCCCTATCTCTCTCACTCTCTCTCTCTCTCTCTCTCTCTCTCTCTCTTGTTCTCTTTCTTCTCCCAAAATATCCTTCCCTATTTAGCGCCGGCGAAGAAGAAGACTCGCCGGAAACGAGTGCCATCTCAGCCTCGGCCTGAGGGCCAGCAGCTGCCTGCGCTGCTCTCGGCCATCAGCCACCGCTCCTCTCCCACCAACTGCCTCGCCAAGGCCAAGTCCAAGTCCAGTGTCCATCTTCAGCAGAGAGCGCACTCTCCGAGTGCGACCGGGCCACGATGTCAGCAGATTCTGTTTAAATTCATAGCCACGCCTCAAAAGTAAATAAGCGCCTTTTCAGATGGTTATCTTGGTGACAATTGAAGTGATTCAAGATCAAAAATATTTACATGTATTCCAATTTCAGCGCCACTCTTCCAAGATTCATCGTCCTCAGAGAACTCGAGCAAGTCGATGTACTCGATCCGGTTGCATGACCAGATATCAGCGATGCGGAATGGTGGTAATCATGTCATTTCTCATTGATTCAAAAAATGCACTTCCTAACTGAATAATGTATATCGAATGATTGATAATATATATATATATATATATATAATTAGATTAACATAAATTCTTTGGGGACATTTTTGATTTAATTTCCCTGAGAAATCATCGCGGAAGTAGACATTGATTCCACCCTCCCACATGCCCTTCTTGTGGCCTTCATGTCCATCTTCTGTCATATTTCTGGACATTCATCAGCTTCCTTCCGTGTTTACCAGCATCTTTTCCATCTGGTCACGAGCCTTAAACATGTATGAGCTGCTAGACACACGCGATTGCATTCGTAGTACGGGATAAGGCATTTAGAAATACTGCTGCTACTCCGCCATCACTGCCGCCCCCTCTCGTCCTCCCTAATGACGCGCCAATTCGAACCACAACTTCTTGATATCACGCATAGACCTATGTTGCTGTACTGCAGCTGAAGCATGCGACTGCACAATTCCATATCCCTTCTAATTCGATAGACTCACTAAAACACATTGCTATACAATGGAAGATATTACATAATTTTTCTATTGTGTTTTTTCAAAGACAACATGAATAAATTCCCAACAACACAAAACATAAAGATTTTTTTCACATTCAGCTCGCACGTTCGGGCATGTTGGAATGCGGCCAAACGGGCGGTTGATTCGATCGCCGGAGGAGCGCGCGGAAGTCGAAGCGGAGAGCGCGGAGGCCGCTGAGGACTCTGCGAGGGTGCGCGCCAGTCAGGCGGCCTTCCTCGCTGCCCCAAGCGCGCTGGAACGTGCCGCGTCTGCGAACGATGTCCGCGGCGGCGAGAGCAATTCATTGGCGCCAGTGCCTGCCGCCGCTCGCGTCGCGCACGGCGCCATCGTCGGCAGAGGCAGCGGAGTCGCTCTCCTCCCGCCACTTCGGCCAGAGTTCACCTCGCGCAGTCTCAACGCACTCCGAGAGACAGCTGAACAGGCGACGCAGACTGTGGTCAGTCGCGTAGAGTTATCAGCTTTTCGTTTCTCCTTCTCATTTATTAGCTTAAATTGGCTTCGAAAAGTTAATCCTTCTTCTCTCTTTCTAGTGCACGTTGTGTGACTAATCCATGCGAGCAAAAATGTAACCGAAATAAGGATGAATCCTGATCGATTGAGAATGAGAGATGTTGCCCGCCATGTGCGGCTTCCACTAATCGCCTTTCTTACTCGGGTTCAATTCTCCAACAAAAAAACAGGCTTCTCAATGACGTGGAAGAGCCAACATTTCCTTGGAATAATACGAATGCGCAGACATCGAAGCTAATTTTTAATGCAGAATTATTATTTTCTCCCATAATCAACCTTGCACAAGATTTCTATTTTTATGGCTACTGCGGAGAGGACTCTCAGAGAGTGATATAGTCGCATATTAGTAGATGTCGCCGGAGGCAGAAATGGAAGGAATGGTGGCAGTGAAAGAGGCTAATGCGAGTCTCAGAGAGGCAGATATTAATTCTCGGAATCACCAATCTCCCATTTTCCGAATCCATGTCCATGGTGCTTTCACTGCTTTTGCCATTACTATATTACATGGTATCCTCGTAGACACCTTGATTACCATCTTCTCACAACATATTCGCTGCTCTTTCCTTCTCTCTCTGCTATCCCCTCTCGCTCCTCTCCTCTATCTCTTCTTTTTGCAGCTTCTCTCTGCCGTCGCGAGTGTGGAGTATGTGAATGCTCGCACGACGCAGACCGTGCACGGAGCGAGAGACGTCGACGCCGCGAAGGTCGAGGCGTCCGTGCAGGCGAAGAATGCGAATCGTCGTCGCTCGGACACCACGGCCTACACCACGATGCGCACCACTTCCGCTGGCGGCGGCGACGTGAGTGGTGAAACGAGCGTGTCGGCCAAAACTGACCGAGTAAGAACGCGAGAGCTTATCTCCTGTATAATTAAGCATTTGTGCTTGTCCCAGCTTGTCTTTGATCCTTCCTTCCTCCCCCACTTACAATTAGCCTCTCGGTTACAATATCATGGTTCTGAGACATATTTGTTACCATTTAACAGTGACGGATTATCCATACGCATATCAGCTAATTGCATAATCCCAACACCGAAAGCGAAGACGGGCGGAGGTGGGAAGATCGCAAGGATTAGTGCCTAAGTATAGCGGATATTCCTGGCTCAAGGATATTATGATAGCGAGTGCGAGGACAGCACGAAAGAACAATGTCCGGCTTAAACTATGCGCACAACTGCACATACTAAGATTGTCATTCTTTTTAGCCTCTAACTTAGTTTATCTTAGACTCAAAAATTCTGTTTGTTCTTTTGCCTAAAATATCTCCTCTTTCTTGTTCCTTTTTAAATCATTTCGCTAAGTTACTCTCTCTCTCTCATTCTCTCTCTCCCTTTCTCAATTCTCTGTTCTTTAGTGGGAAGAGCGCGAAGCTCTTCTTGATATCATCGAGGACGCGTTGGATGAAACCATCGATCGATACTCGCGTCTGCGCACGAATCAGATCATTGCGAGAAGTGCACGCAAGCAGGTCAGAGAAAAGAAAAATCCTTTTGAATTCCAAATAGAGAAAGCATATTCACATCAAAGCATTTCAAGCTGTGTATTATTAGAACTAAGATATAGTTTTCAATCGGTAAAGGAAATGCCAGTGAAAGTGGTGTACGGAAATCCGCTTCTCCAGGCCGAAATATGGCGGGACGCAAAGGACTTTATCACTTCGCATTTGCTGCCACAGAGCATCGAACTGGCCAATCGAAGCAGAAGAAGGAAGCAGACTGCGGCCGAGATTGTAGGCAACATCAAGATCTATCCATGAGAACTCTCTTCACCCTTCCTACAATCCAAGGCCTTCTTCCTGACCATGAGATGTTTCGCTAGACTTTTAAGCAACTAACACTGCTATGCACAGGTCTTGAAAACACAGAATGAGCTATCCATATGAAGTGATGGAGATTTTCGCAGGCAAGAAAGGGAGAGTGAGAGACAGCGTGAGAGTGAGCGAGAGAAGAAGACAGAGAGATATATGTCTTTTATCCATTCAAATTGCTCAAAATGCTGCACGACAGGCCCTCCTCACCCTGAATCTACTATCATTCCTGTGACTTCATGACCTTTCTTTGCACATCACTCTCCTACTCCTTGAGCAGCATCGAAATGATAGTTTTTGCTGTTGACGAACACTCAACATGTTGTAAATGGTACATATTAATCATGTGAACTGTGGATGCACACACGTCTTCTTCTTTCTCGTTCTTTCACTTCGTATTTCCTCATTCCACACAAACGGCACAAAAGAATCAGGTGCTTTTAAAATGCTTCTATTCATATACGTATTAGAAAAGAATCACCGGGAGGAGATTATTATTCGTATTAAGGATTTTAGTTCAACTTCTCACTTCTTCCTTGTTATACACGCTGAATGACTTCATATAATATGAAATGTAGGATCATTGCTCTTGAAATAATTGCTTGTTGTTTAAGAATTGATATTTTCGCCTGTATTACCCTAATTTGAGCTATATTTCCTTAACTGTAAGCCCCTCTTCCTCTCACTTCTGTGTCTTAGCTAACTGCAACAAGTGCACGGCACTTTTGGTGTGCTCATTTGACGAGAACTCAAGCAACGTATCTCAAGCAGAATCTCCCCTTCTTTTCTCGGGCGCTCTCCAGTGCCGCGAACAGCAATAAAAAGACGGAATAATCCGCAATAAAAAAGCTACTCCACTTTTCGCAAGTTCCGCTTTAGAAACAATAATGTCTGAAAGCAGAAAATAGAGCGCGAAAAGCAGAATGTCGATTCTTCACATGATACCTTAATTTTGTTGTTTCAGTACGTACACATTCTTTTACGCACTTTGTTCAAAAACAAGTCACGTTGAACAACGCAACTAACATCATTGTTGTGCATTCGACGAGAGGGACGAATACTTCGAAACCGGAGATGGAAACTGTTCTGAGAGAAATAGAAAGAGATAGAGAGAGAGAGCGAGAGAGAGAGAGAGGGAGAGAGAAGGAGAAAGAGGGGGAGAGTGTGCACAGAGAATACATCAATCATGTCATAACAACTTCAAGTAAGGCGCTTCATTAGGCATCGAGCACTGAGAATAAAGAAAAAATATCTTGTCGCAGAAATTAGAAACGAGAACACTTCACAACCAAGCAAGGGAGACAAGAAAACGTTCGTACAAAAACGGTGTAGACTATATATAACTTGGATGGAATCACGATTGGGGATACAAGTAGACGAGTGAATGCATGAGTGGTGAGAGACGAAGAGACATGTTCGATGGTGGAAAGGGCGAGAGAAGAAGGAAACGACAGAGAAGATGACTGACAAGGAGACATCACATATAAGGCGACTATAACTTGATGCGGGTATTCGAAATAAGAGAGAGAACGAGACAGAAAGTTGAAATGCCCGGGGAGCAGCGACAAATGGCAACAGAGAGCGCAGCGCCGCAGATTCTCGAGGTATCTCGGCATAGGAAGAAATCCTAACGAAGTCGATCGGCGAGACATCATAAACACTTGAAGAATGAGTCAGATATCAACGTTGCACTAAATAATGTAACATAATAGTTTCAAGTACATATCTTTTTTAAAGGGAGTAAAATATATCTACAACAGTGCAGCCTCTTGTACATCAGTTTGGCAAAAACAAGAAAACAAGTCTAAACACCCAGCAAATATCCAACGTTCAATCTTTTTTTGGTTTTATCATCGCCATTTTAGCTAATTTAACTATCTTTTTTCCAATGTTTTTGTTTGCCGAACTAGATCTAAAAGCTTTCTCTGCACCGTGCAACTACATTTCGGCTTGTCTTGCTAAGATGTACGAGTCGAACCACCAACTGAGAAACAGCACCAACTCGGCCACGCGCACATTGTCAGAGACAGAATGGAACACAAGGGAGAAGAACCATTTGGTGAGGGTCGCAATTAGAATGGGTCACTCTATGCATACACATGTACATATGTAATATAAGTTCGTAGCCACCATCTCGGCTGGTGCTGCAATGAGCTTGTAGGAGGGTTGAGGAAGTCGGTTCAAAAGTGTGAAAGTTCGATAGGGTGGATGATGGTGTGAGCCCGCATTGAAAGAAGGAGGGAAAGGGATGCGCGAGATAGAGGTCGTAAAACAATGTGGAAAGGTACGAACTGAATCCGCAAAAATATGAAATGTTACTCAATTTACAGAAATAGTTTTACAAATTTATTTATTCCGATGTTTTTATGGGGCTCCCCATCTCTCGTACCTTTCCAAATGTTCACCGGCTTTGGGGTTGGTGGTAGAGAGTTGGTCTTTTGTTATACAGTACTATTAGAAAACTGCAAAATAAAGTTGTAGTAAGACATTGAATCTTCAAAAAAAACCCATGCAACATTTACGAAGTTGCTGAAAAGTACATGACTATGCTTATATCTATCACATAACAAACAATCTTCTACTCTACACCTGAAAAAGGGGCGCATATTCTAAAGAAAAATGTATTAAAATGTCTACAAGTTGTTAGTCAGATGGTGGTATCTGAATGAAGAATCTCAAAACAGTAGAATGGAACAAAATGCGAACACACACACACAAACACACAAAAATACCCAATCATGAATCCGCACAGTGCCCGTGACACGCCGAGTGCGTCACAGAAGAGAAGAGAGAAAGAGAAAGGAAAGAGAGGTGTAGGCATAGTGAAAGTAGTAGTAGAGAAAGAGATGGAGCATACATACATATTAAAGTGGGAAGGGAACTTATACGGTATGTACACGCACAGCTTCTTGTATCATTGGAGATATAGAATGGGATAAGACGAGCTAGAACAGAGGCAGATAAGTTGAACAAGAAACAACAAGTGGAGTGTCGCGCAGCCGAGAACAGCCGGCTTTACTCGAGCAGCAGCCTCGGCGGCGCGCCCAAGTTGCCGCCAGCGGCCGCCGTCTGCACGACTCCGGCAAGCGCAGCCGCGGCCGGAGTTTGCCCCATCGCCGGTCGTTTTGCCGTCCTGGCCAATATTATGCTCATTTATGGAAAAAGGCATATTTACTTTCATACTTTCATTTTCCGAAAAGTAGCGTTTCTCAATAGCAATAATGCGCGAATAAACACAGCTAACTTGAGTAAGTTCCAGTCGAAGATGTAGTCGTAGCAGAAGCTTTGTCGATGGAAGAGATTCCGGAAGAGCTGCCTGAGATGCGAGTAGTCGGGCACCTCCTCGAAGCCGAGGCCGCGACAATACTTCAGGTACTGCGCGAATGCTTCTGCAAAGCAGATCTACCGTCCTCCTTCAGGGACATTGGGTGCGGTCTCCCTGGCTCACTTTTCATTAAAGAAAATAAAAGGTTTTTTAACAACTGTTAAGGAAGGAACATAATATTTTCGCTGATTAGTATCAAAAGCAGAAATGTGATTTGAGTGATCTCTCTCAAACGAACCCGGATGGCCGACACATAGTTCCTCGACGGACGTGGAGATCTTTCTCTCGCTAATCTTGTCGTACTTCTGCCGCTTCGTCGCCGCCTTCAGCCCCTGCCAAGGCAGCGTTCCCCGATTGAAGTACATCAGGACGTAGCCGAGCGACTCGATGTCGTCCCTTCTGCTCTGCTCTGAAAACGAAACCAAATCGATTCATCACTAATATTAGCTGTATTTAAATTTGAACTTATAATGTATTATTAATGCAGATTATGTTCGATCGCTTTCACTAAACGATCGAACTTGAAAGGTTGCCGAAAAAGTATCGGATCCTAACATGACTGTAAAATACAGTAGTAAAAGTGCTTCGTACCTATGCCTCGATGGGTATTGACGGAGGCGTATCGTGCTGTGCCCGTGAGATTCTTGTTCTCCCTGTACGGAATGTGCTGGTGGGTCGTCGCGTCGCGGAATCTTTTCGCGAGGCCAAAATCAATAATCTGAAAATCAAACTCCATAAATTAATTTTTTTTTTTCAAAAATAGCTTTCTGCTTGAAGAGCCTATGCTGTTATTATGGCATTTTGTTGTGCCTTTGTTGTTCATATAGTGTTTGCTCTAAACATTATTACGAAATAAAGTGGAAAGAGTGTGTCAAAAGTGAAGATTTTTCATATGTGACCTTGAAGTGCTTACCACTTAGCTAATTAACTTCCAAGTGGATAGGAACTCATCGAGTGTGAGTAATTCGCGGAACTTCTTTGACTAGGCGCCGTAGTAAACGGCTTAACTCTAATCCCTTTCCGCCTTGTAGAATACAAACAGCTATTGGTTTAATGCAGAACACTCATTCTACCAGGCAAGGGAGTCCTTCAATATTGGCTGCGTGCTAATGCGGAGAACCATTCAGCATTCAGCCGCCGCCTCCGCAACTCCCTAACCCCCCCCCCCCCTCCCCCACTCCACTCCATCACTTTCTTTGAATGGTTCTTCATCCGGCAAACACCTTTTAAAGCGATATGCATTAACCATATTAAGATGAAGAAAGCAAGCTGCATAAGGAAAGGAAATGGTTAAAAAGTAGAAAACATCTAAAAGCTCTTTGAATAAGCAACGTACATAGACTAGATTGCCCTTCTTCCCAAGGCCCATTAGGAAGTTGTCCGGTTTGATGTCTCGATGAATGTAGTTGTGGGCGTGGATATGCTCGATCCGAGAGAGCTGCAAGTTATGAGAGATTAGGGAACCAGACAGAGAGATAAGGTCAGACAGAGAGAGTGACTGCGATAGGGCAAAAGATTGAACTTTAGAATGTGAAGGTAAGGCCGTAAGAATTTTGTGATTGAATTGGCGATAATTATCTTTGAGTTTTCCTTTCAATGAAAAGAATAAAATAAAGATCGCAGCTTTGCTTCACTTTGCAAGTAGATATTTCGATCGACCATAAATCGAAGATACAAGTAACCATTTGGTCGGCCAGCAACAGCACAGTTTTGAGCGTGAAGCGTCGTTGGCAGAAGTTGAAGAGGTCCTCGAGGGAAGGGCCGAGCAGCTCCATGACCATGACGTTGTACTCGCCCTCGTAGCCGCACCACTTGACCTGCATCAACTCAGACCTCCATCATCTGCCTCCTCCTTAACACGATATACACGACAGCATTGATTTGGAAAAGAGTTGAACACAGAAAGTAAAGATGATTATAATCTGTCTATCTTTACCAAATAGATCAAGTTATTAAATGTTACAATTAAAGTTAATATGTACAAACCTGCGGAATGCCGACGCCTCCCTGCATGATCTTGTAGAGCCGCACCTCGATGTGCAGCTGCGGATGCTTCGTTTTGATGCATTCCAACTTCACCGCGACCTCCTCGTTCGTGTGCACATTCTGGCCTGAAAAGAAGTCATACTCTGCCAGCCATCTCATGGTCAGCAGCCAATTTTACTCGTCATTCCCCTCTGCGCTGTTCGCTTCTATATGGCTACAACTTTGGTCACAATTTCACTCCGACTACTCACCATTAATCACATGAAGAGTGACTGGATACGAATTCGTAATAGCACGAACTGGCAGCTAACGAAGCCTACGCCCCCACCCTCAGAATGTCTATTCTTGGCCACAACACGAAGCCGTCTAAAAAAGGGAAAGAAGAAACGGGACCGAAAGATGAGGTTGGGGCTTTGTTGAATGTTGAGTGGAAAATATACGAAAGATGCAAGTTGCGAAAGAGATACAGAGAGAGAAAGAGAGAGAGAGAGAGAGAGAGAGAGAGAGAGAGAGAATGGTAGAAATGGGAACGAAGAAGAGATAAAAGACGCCCGAGTAAGAGAGGGTCCGCTCCATTGTTTCGACAATGAAGTCTTGGTCTTTAGCGGATCCCGAGAGAGGATAAGAGAATGGTAGACGCGGAGAGCATTCTCTCTTCTCAGGTTTCGACCATCATGTCTCCTCGCAGCAGAGAACAAGAGAGTGCACAGAGAAAGAGAGAACTGGCAAAATCTCTCTAGCTATATATTCAACAAAATTTAGACTTTTTTTAAACTTTTTTAATGCCTTTTCTACTTAAAGATAAAAAAAATTTTCATGAAACGATCTCGCCAGCAATATATTAAAAAAGCTCGATTGATTAAAAGAGTAAACCTAGATAAATGTCGCCAAACGAGCCGGAGCCGATCTTGCGGCCGAGCCGGAATTTGCTGCCGACTCGCAGCTCCATGTTGGCTGCAAACAAATCATATTTAATTGATTTAAAAAAAACCTTAACTTGGTGACAGAGATCACTTGAAAGTGGCGAGTCTTTTCATCGCTAGAAACACGAATAAATATCCTCTATAAACGGGCGGAATGAATGATGATTATCGATAGTCCGATTGCGCCAATTTCTCCACTGTTTTGAGCAGCAATAGGCACCCTTTCCACTTCTCCGCTTCCCTCCGAACTGCTTGGAGACCTTGACAGTTGGGAAAGGGGGGGATTGGGCAGAGAAACAAGGAAAGAAAGATACAATGGGATGGCAGAGATAAGAGATAGGAGAGAGAGCGGGAAAGAGAGGCGCAGAGAAGCAGGCGGAGAATGAGACGCCCTGCCCCCCCATTTCCCTTGACACATGCGCCGCATATGGGGAGTGAAGGTGAGCAGCACCAAGCCACCGAAGCAGAGACAGGAACTGCGCGAAAACGAAAAGGACAAATGACATGCCAGAGAGAGAGAGAGAGAGAGAGAGAGAGAGAGAGAGGAGAGAGAGAGAAAGAGAAAGAGAGAGAGAGAAGAGAGAGAAGAGAGAGAGAGAGAGTGAGAGAGAGAGAGAGTCCAAGCAGAAGAAGTGTGGCAGGATAATAAGAGATTAGGCAATGAGAAGTTAGAAAGGAGGAACAGCAATTGGAAAATAGCGTGTAGGCGGCATAAGTGTGGGAGAACTAGTAGAAAGTAGTGAAGAAGAGAAACGGAGAGAGAGAATGAGAGAGAGAGGGGAGAAATAGTTAAGAGCACCATGTGGAGAGATCCGTCGTCCCTAACACCATGCAGCTCCCATCCTGCGTGAGTCAGGCAACTGTCGTTAAAGGCGGCAGCGCTTTAGTGAGAAGCAGAGGGAGAGAGAGAGAGAGAGAGAGAGAGAGAGAGAGAGATGAACAAAGAGAGATAAGAGTAAGAAGAGAAATAATGAGACACTCTTTGTCAGAGATGTGAAGCGAGAATCTGTAGCTCTCTAAAATAGGAAAAAAATAAACAGGGAAGAGATTGAGATGAGGGAAAAAAGGAGAGGTATCCAATGTGAAGAAGAAAAGAAGAGCGAACAATTCTTCACACTTCATTGCATTTGGTTGTTCTGTTGTTGATTCCAGTGTTGTTCATTCATATACAGAGTGATGTGATAAGAGCGGCACCGGCCAGCTGACAATTCTGCACCGTATGCAACTCATCTCTTTATCTGCCCTTTTCAGCACGTCATGCCACCCGAGAGAAAGAGAGAGAGAGAGAGCGAGCGAGAGAAAAAGAGACAGTTCGAGTGAGAGAGAGGACAGAGAGAAAGAGAGAGAGGAGAGAGAGAAAGAGAGAGAGAGAGAAAGAGAGAAAGAGAGAGGAGAGAGAGAGAGAATGAAAGAGAACGAACTCGTGAGGAGGCTACCAATCGGCCGGCATGAGAGGGCGCACACACATTCTGATATATACTTGATAATAGGCGCATGATAAGGTCAGGCTCGACCACCACGCACACCCAATGATGCTGAGGCAGCAAGTTTAGCCAGCGAGGGAAAGTAAGATAACGAGAGAGAGAGAAAGAGAGAGAGAGAGAGAGAGAGAGAGAGAGTGAGGAAAGAGAGGGAAGGAGAGAAGAAAAGAGAGGGAAGGAGAGAAGGAAAGAGAGAACGCCAACGTACAGGAGAGTACAGAAAAAGAAAAAAATGGGAAGGCAAGAAACAGAAAGAGAGGTGGCAGTGAATTAGTCATTAGTGTATATATACAAGGGTACCCTTTAGTTATTGATCTAAGGTAAGTGGAATAAGAAGGAGGAGGAGAACAGTCCGGATAGCCGCGTGTTTGCCTTGCAAGGGAGGGAGGGCATCATGGATGGATTCGTTGGTTTTGGCGCGGCCAGGACTGACCGACCGGATTAGAATGCGGAAGGAAAACGAGAAAGAGAGAGGTGGAGAGAGAGAGAGAGTAGGAAACGAAGAGACCGATCGGATGTGGGGGGATCGGAAAGAAAAGCACGCGACATAGGAGAGTCTGCACACAACGAGGATCGCCAAACGAGCATAATGCCTGAGGCCTGGACCTGGTGGGGGGGGGGGCGGAAAAGAAGAGAGACTTGAGAGGAAAAGGAGACACTGAGAGAGATGACTGAGAACGAGATCGGTGGGTTGAATGAGGCAATGTGCTGATGAGGAAAGGGAAGTGCGCGAGGAGTAAGCGGAAAGAGAGAGTGTGTGTGGGAGGCGCAGAGACTCAGACAACAAGACTAACTTGGTCGCGGTGGAGGTGGACACCGCACAAGACGTGATGTTGCGATTGATGGCGAGAGAGCCAGGCTGGCAGAAAGAGAGAGAGAGAGAGGGAAAGCAAGGAAAAAGGAGAGAGAGTGACCACACACAGGCACACTACTTCCGGCTCGCTCGCCTCTTCTGAAAATGCAACCCTCTCAGAGGAAGGAATCGCACATCCAACTGAGAGGCGATATGAGTAGGAATGAGAGGGCGGAGAAAGAAGAGAGAGAGAGAGAGAGAGAAAGTGAGAGGTTGAGGAGTTTGAGAGAAAAACGGAGGGATCGGAGGATAGTGGAAATGTTGACAGCGATAGTGAAGCATGAATGAAGCCATGAGAGAAAGCGAAGAAGAGGCGCGAGAGGGAAGAGAGAGTGAGAGTGCGAATGAGAGAAAAACAGGAAGAAAATCGTGAGTGATCGCGTTGAGGAAGTGATGCAATTTCGTTTTTTTAGTGATAAAAATAAGAACAAATCGCTTCTTGAATAGCAAATCAAAATAAGAAAAAAGATAACAGATGATGTTTGATCGCTCGAGACAGTGCACACATTTCTCCACAAATAGCATGCTTGCAAAGCAAGGCTCGTAAACATTGCTTCGACTGCAAAACAGTACGAGCGAGAGTCATGTCACACCTTATTCCAGTCTCCCACATGTAGTCATCTTCTTTTTTATTACACTACTTTTTCTTCTCATAATTAATTTAATTATGACTGTTTTTTATAACAAAAGAAGTCAACTGAGGAAACGAAGTGACAGTCTTTCCATCAATGTATTCCAAGTACACTTGGGACACTTTTGTGCCTTCTTCCACTCCGAGAAGGTATCCCATTCCAAGTCTCTTCCCGAACAAGAGTCCGCCTTTCTCATGTCTCATGTCGGGGAAGGGGCTAGTTTGGAATGGTCACTTGGTCGATCGAACATGCGCGGTCCGAGCCACCTTTCTCTTGCTCCAGTACATCAAAGACTCCGCCCTCTCTTTCTCTGCCAGTCATTATATGCCTCATACTCTATGCCACCCTCTCTGTTCCTCATGCTCTCTCTCTCTATCTCTCTCCTTCTGCTCGAGGCGTTGAACACTTCAACTATGAGCTGAACAGAGAGACGACAGCACAATGCTTCCCTGCACTCCATTTCGTGCTTAAACCTAAAGGAATACAGTCCGAAACCCCATGCTATGTATGTGGACCATAGTTCAGCAAAGCGAGGTTCATACTTAAGAGAGAATTAAAAACCGGGGAATTTAATATATATAAAAAATCCACTCTGAACCGGGTAGGATGAAGCAGTGAGTGGAACACAAACAGAGAACAATTGAGCGCCACCCCGATAGGTAAGGTGTGAACATTCGGTGACGTAAAAGAGTGGAATGCAATAGGAAATGCTCGAGGCGGAAAATAAAGAAGGAACTGCTTCGTTGCACATAGATACGTGGAGGGATTAAAGAGAAGAAAAAGGTCCGTAGCAACAACGAAGAGCAAAGAAAGAGGCTCTTGCATGGAATAATCTTGCGCTCCATGATGACATTCATCTTTCTCTCCTTTTCAGCTACCTAAACCGAATATAATCTTATTAGAATAATTTGTAGCGATATAATATTTTTCAATGGAATGTCCTGAATCGGCTAGGAATTGGAGAACGCTGGAAGTGCACTAAATGGACATTCTTCATTGCTTTAGAAGATACATTTTCTGCCAGTTACATATCATAATGTTGCAAAGACATTCATGACACGTAGATTCAGATGTATTGCTGGTGTTTACACGTTCCACTGTCGTTGTGATAGAGTGCGAGATTGAGAGGGATAGACAGAGAGAAAAAGAGACTGAGACAGAGAGAGCGAGAGAGAGAGAGAGAGAGAAAGAAAGAAATATCTCGTTGAAGTAATCTTGAAGCAGTAGTGTTGATGAGAAAGAGTGGGCATGACTTGAACAATGGCGACCTTCCTGCCAGACGGGAGCGGAGGAGGAAATCGCTCTGTCCCAATTCGGCTTTCTGCGTACGCGTGTGTCGAGGCAGCAGACACACGCTGAAAGGCCGTTCAGTCTGTCTGGTGGAGAGTGAAAGCGGCGCGGAGGAGTGAGAAAGTCAGAAGGCCGACTCTCACTCTCTCTCCCTCTCTCTTGCTCTCTCTCTAACCCTCTTTCTTTCTCTATCACCATCCCACATTTCTGCTGTCATTTTTTCGGCCGTTACACTTTTCATGTCTCTCAGCTCTTTTACCCTCTTTCTCCCCTCTTTGTTTCCCTCCCTCGCTCTCTCAATCTCTCTCCCAACTGCTCATTGCTCCCTTAGCATGAGGACGCGCCTCAGGCTGTATAGTGACACGTGACGAGATGTACAGAGTGGAAAGAGAGGGAAGATTGAAAGAGAGATGCAGAGAAATGGAGGGAGAGAGAGAGGAGACAGGAGATAGAACGATGAGAAATGGAGAGCGGCCGAGACAGGTTGTTGTCAGAAAGACATGGAGGGAGAAGATAGAATTGTCTGAAAGTGAGAGAAAGAGAGAAAGAAGAGAAAGAAGTGAGAAGAACAGATAGGAGAGGTAGCCAGACAAAAGAGAGATGGTGCGTGTCAGTGAGAGTAAAGGCAGTACTCGCGCACTAGAGACGCACATCTGAGCAATCTCTTGTGTTCTGTCTGCCTCCCTCCCTCTCTTTATCTCTTCACCTGATTCTCTCGTCTGCTTCTCTAGTCTTACATATTCTCTCCTCTCTCCTCTTTCCCCTCGCGAGGTTGTGTGGGGGGAGGGCCGGTTTTGTCTCTGATGAGGAGAGGCCGATAGAGAGAGCGCTGCCCCTCGTCAGTGTGCCTAGTATGTGCACAGTGTTGGAGGAATTAGACAGGGAGAAGAGAATGAGCGGCCAGAGAATAAGACACTCGTATACATTATACTCTCTCTCTCTCGCATCTCTCGCATCTCTCTGACTTCTCTGGCTCTCTCTCTCTCACTTATTCTTTCTCTCTTTCTCCTCTTCTATCTCAGACATCTTAAACATTTCTTCCTTTCCCCATCTTCTTCTTTTCCTCTTCTTCTTCTTCCTTTTCACTTTCTCGGAGCTTAAAGTCTCTGTAATTCTACACATTGTATCTCATACTCTATAGCTTCTCTGGATTCCTATGCTCCTTCTACTCTCTCTCTATCTCTCTCTCTCTCTCGCTTATTCTTCACTCGACTTCTTTTTCACTATTATAGCCCACCCCCAGCTCAAGAGACCCTCAGTCTGCTACTGCAGCAAACCACCGCGCACGAGTCGCTTCTCTCCTCCGATCGGAGCTGGGGGAGCGGAAAGAACAGAGAAGAGAGTGTGAGACCTGGAGAGAGTGTGCAGGGAAGTGAGAAAGAGAGGGAGAGAGAGGTGAAACAGAGAGAGAGAGAGAGAGAGAGAGAGAGAGAGAGACTCTCCTCCGAAAAGGAGAGCGAGGACAGTCAGCAGCAGCACCTAGCGAAAGTGCCTATGTATGCGTTTGTGTGTCAGTGTATTTGTGTTGCATGTCTAGACGGTAGGAGGAGCAGACGGGGGGAGAGTCAGGGAGGGAGACGGAGAGGATAACTACCATCCGATCGGTCACCCCTAGGTTGGAGAGGGGGGGGGGAGTTACTTGAAAAAGTGGATGAAAAAGTGGAGATAGAGCGAGAGACGGGGAGAAGAGAAGATGAAAATTCTTAATTCGCAATGGATATCTTTAGCAGGAGGTGTCTGCAGTCAGAGGGGAACAAGCAGGTCCACAGGCGAACACTGAGCTGTTAGCTTCGATTAATCCCCGATCCATGTCTAGCCAGATATTGAGAGGGAAAGTGTAGGAGAGACAGAGAAAGAGAGAGAGAGAATGACAGTGTGAGAGAAATAGAACGAAATGCGGAGAAAGAAAGTATTTCAGGCAGTTGGAAATGATCCCGCAGATTCACTTCTTACACCAAGGAACTAATCTATCCCTGCAGCACATACTACATTTTACTCTCTTTTGTGTACGTGGCGACTTCTGCTCTCGCCAAGAACGAGCTTGTCGATTGGTAACAGGAAATGAACGAAGAGGAGAAGTCATGTTCATTCTTTCAATTCACAACCGACTCCCCCACCGTCAATACTGCTCAATGCCCTTATAAGTTGACGAACGGGTGGTATGTGAGGGAAATAAGAACAAAGCGACGACGGGAGTGTAACGGGAAGAAGGTGCCACGAGAGACATGGGCCAGTTAAAGACAGCGAGAGAGAGATGAGAGTAAGAGACACAGAGAAAGAGAGAAGACGGTAGAGTAACTTGACATTGTCACGCCATGTGGCCCTCTCCCACCATTTCCTCATAACACTACGTCTAGTGGGGGATGCACCTGGTGCCTGACATTCCATGTCTGGCACTAATGGGGAGAGCATGTCGAGATGAAGAGACGCGGCATTTTGTGAAGAGGATCCCAAGAAAGGAGCGCCGTCTGGTGAGTGTGACAACCCACTCCAATAGAGTATCAAACGTCCACAACAAATGCAAATAACGACAGCGAGACAGACGAAAAAAAAGGGAGATTAGAGTGACAGAGAAAAAGAGAGTGTGTGTGGAGGTAAAGGAGATGGAACGGAACAGCAGCAGCTCTCTCTCTCTCTCTTTCTCGCTCGCTTTCTCTCTCTCTCTCACTCTCTCTCTCTCTTTTTATCACTCTCACTCAAGCTCGCCCTCTCTCTTACTCTCGCACGCTCTCTCTCTCTCACACACACACACACTACACCTTTGTACAGTACGACAATCGCATCACTTCTAGGTCTTTTTTCTATTCTTCTTCTTTCTTTCACCTTCATGCCGTTCGGCGCGCAAGACAGAGAGCGAGAGTGGAAGAGAGAAAGAAAGAGAGAGAGAGAAAGAAAAGGAGAGAGAGAGAGAGAAATAAGGGAGGGAGAGAGAGCGATGGTGAGATAGAGAAAAGGAGAAAAATGGAAATCATACTGCAGAAAGAGCTAGAGAGAGCGAGTGCGAAAGAGAGAACCAGAGGCATAAAAAGAGGGTAAGGATGAGAGGGCGAAGTAGAGTAAGAGAAAGAGAGAATGCGCGGCAGGCAAACAAAGCCACATGGCAGACGAACGACGTCATGCGATTATTGGAGGAGAAAGGCTCAGAGATCGAACGGTGGGGAGACGAACTAATCCGCAAGCCAATGCCTCTTGTATTTCTTCTAAATATGCAAGGAGGACTCAGTGACAAAATGATGTTGAACAAGGGAAAAGCGGGCACTCTGAGCACGAAAAATGATGTAATACCCAACAAAGTTTCGATATTTCTCGCACCAAATGTACGTATGTATATGTGAATTAGAAAAGTGCGAAATAAAGATAAAATTGGGAAAGATTGTAGAGAAGTAAGCAATGCAATATAAAAAAAATGAATCATAAATGAGCAACACAGTATTCTACTCTTTGAAGAGAATCAGCAAGAATCATGCGCGTGTGCTAGATTCCACTGATTGCGCACAGAGTTAAACGAAGAGACCAATGGAAAGAGCTTAATGAAGAAACCCATGAAACAAATGGTAAGAGATTAATTAAAGTGAAAATCGATCGTCCAATCGCACACAATATAAAATCTCAAATAGACATATCAAAAGCTCTGGATTTATTTCTCTTCTGAGGTACCTCTTCGATGCACCTGGGGCATCTCGTTGATGAGGAAGTGTTGGATGGCGAGCGAGTCGAGGAGATCCGGTCGATGCTGCGCCATGAGCAGGAGAGTCGCCTCGTCGAGCGGCGGCAGCCCGGCGCCGGCTGCCACGGCTGTGATCGCCGCCGCTGCCGCCGCCGCCGCGGCCGCCGTATTCGACGACGTCGGCGGCTCCAGCGTAGAGAGTCTAGGGGGCTGGAGGGGGGAGAAGTAGGCACACTCTCGGATTAGGGAGAGATCAGAGATCACGAAGGGGCTGAAGGGGCCGTCGAAAACCACACCGAAGAGGTGCACCCGTAGCGGCAGCAGCACCGGCACCGCGCACCACCCCTCTCTAGGCGGTGCGAAAGAAGAAGAGAAGAAGAGACTCGCTCGAGCGGTGGAGAGAGAGCGAGAGAGATCGAGAGAAGAGAGAGAGGGACGCGCTCGTGTGCTCTGCTATGCGGAGGAGAGCAGCAGCTCTGGCCCTCAGGCTATGCAAGGAGAGCGAGAAAGAAGAGAGTGGAGAGAAAGAGAGAGGAAAAGATCGAAGAGGGGCGGGAGAGCGATTGGAGAGAGGCGTGAGAGTACCTAATACGAGTAGAAGAAAGAGAGTCAGAGAAGCGCAGAGGGACAGAAAAGAGCTTTGCAGATGAGAGAGGACGAAAGAAGCAGAATGAGGGTGAGAAAACGAAGATTGAGAAAGAGAAGAGACAGGGGAGGAGAGACAGAACTGGAAAGAGGCAGTGTGTATTCTCTACACGGGCTGGCGAACAGGGGGCAGTGGAGGGGGGAGGAGGCGGTGGTTGGCTAAGGTAGGCTGAAGAGAGAGAGAGAGAAATAGAAGAGAGGATGAGAAGGAGAGAAATAAGAAAGCGTATTAGATAATGGGTAAAGGAAGAGAGAACGAGATCAGACGGCGGTGAGTAAACTGAAGAAAGGGAGAGTAGAAATGAGAGAGAAGGCTGAAGGTGAGGAGATAGAAGAGAAGATAAAAGAAAATAGTAAGGAAAGGGAGAAATAGGGAGAGAGAGAGAGGAAGAAAGAGAGAGAGAGAGAGAGAGAGAGTGGAAGAGAGAGAGCAATTGTCTCCACTCGTTGCACTTTCGCGCCCCATGCGCCCACCACCGGCCGAGAAGACCAAGCTGCACAGCCAGCGATATCTTTTCATCTCCATCTCGCCCGCTCTCTCGCTATCATTCCTCTCTTTCGATCTCGGGCTTACATACTTTCACTGTCTCTCCCTCTCCTTCATTCTAACTCTTATTCTCTCTCTCTCTTCCTCCCTCGCACCCTCTCTCTCTCTCTCCTCACCAAAACCACATTCTCAAATTTTCGATATCTCATCCCGTCTACATCCTCTCGCCGGCTTGTCGATAAAAAGCGTATCCTCTCTTGCCTCCTCAAGAAACCACTTTGAACCCCCTCCATTCTCTCGATCGGTTGTTTAATGTCTGACATGCTGGGAGACAAGCAGCCTGCCTTCAGATAAACAATAGCCATGTGCTCCGGGAAATCAAGGGATGATGGCACGTGCTTTATGTTTGGCGTTCTTTAGAACTCGACGAACAATGCTGAGTCTGTCCTTCTCTTGAAGTTGTGGGCTACCAAACTTTCAAAGGATCCTTCACGTAAATACAACAGGTCAACTATATTCAGTCGAGTTGAGGGGAGCTCCCTTATGAATACAATTCCACAGCCAGTCTCTCGGTAATCTTCACGGAGGCTCAAGACAAGCCCAACACGAGGAAGACACGGAGGGGCCCACGCAGCACATGGAGCGGCAGCTGGCCGGGCGGGAGGGGACTCGCTTGACCTACTTTCACAATCCGCGAGAGAAAAGAGAAAGGAAGAGAGAGAGAGAAAGAGAGAGAGAGAGAGAGAGAGAGAGAGAGATTGAGAGGAGAGGTATTTGAGCCAGCGCCCTTTTGGAACGAGCCCGAGGTTGGAATGATGACACCTTGCACATCGCGAGACTATGGGAAGACATCATGTGCTGTTGGAAAATAAACAAAAGTTCGAGAACCCGATTTATTTGTATTAAAAATTAGCTTATATTAATCTAGGAATACGAAAAAAATATATCCAATAATTGAAATAGTTTCACTTCTTTCGCATCCACGCCGCATCAAACAAGTGAGGTCACTAATAAGCTGCTAAATTTTGTTTTCTGAAAAAGTTTTACTCATTCTAAGGCTTCATGGCGCGCGACATGCAAAAAGGATATTGAAATGTAGGAAGATCCTTAATACGCTGAAATTGCAAACTGAGATTAAGTGAACACGATTTACTTTACTGTCAAGTACAGATGATATCTACATTTACGTCATCAAACATCGCATCACATGTGAGAACGTTCTCCTATTTTATATTATATGGGATTTCAGCCGGAAAACGTTTGCAGTCTCACGCTAGGATGAATTAGACAATTCTCATTCGTGAAATGTCACCAGATTCAGTTGTATTCCACTTTCCAGCTAACATAGTTCATGGGAAAGTTTGAACGCTTTAGAGTGAAAGGCGATGCTGCACTCTTCCTCCCTCGCCTCTCAGTCTCTTTTCCTCTATCAGGCTGAGCCACTTGTCTATCAAGTTCGCAACGCGTACGCGGACACAAATTAGCGAAAGTGTCCGTGGGGAAGGAGATTAGAGAGCGAAGCAGAGGAAGCATGGATGGAGAGGGTGATGCGGCTAACAATAAGAGGAATATCAGATATTCAGATGTAGAAGGGCAAAGCAGGAGAACAAGAAAGCGATAGAGATAGTGAGAGAGATAGAAAGAAAAAGAGAAATGGACGGAGAGAGTAGGTTTGTGAGAGAATGGAAGGAGCACACTTGAGAACACACTTCAACTTTAGAAATGCTGATAGTGTAATGGAATGTCACATAATTTAGCGCAATCGAATCACAATGTACAGATAAAATTGTACATATACACCATTTTAGAGTAAGAAAGAAATGAAGCTATTAAAGGAAAAGGCATTTGAACAATAATTCCACATACATTAATGTATGTATGTATTATATTGCATAAAATTTCCCAAACTTGTTGTACCTTTCGTACCTGCCCTGAAGTGAGCTGACTGCAACAAACAATGACGATGTTATCTACCACGGCGAAAGGATACGCAGCGAGAATTTAATTGACTAGACAATTGCCAGGATGTTTCTACTTATGGAATAGAGAGTTTGGGAGAGGATGGATCGAGATAAAAGAGAGAGAGAGAGAGAGATAGAGAGAGAGAGAAAGAGAGAGAGAGAGATAAAGACTAGGCGAGGGAGAGCTGAACAGGTTCGTCTGCTGATAAGAGACTGGCAATGACTCGAAACAGGCATACGAAATGACATCGAGAGTTTGCATGGAAAACGGAAAGAGAGACGATGAATAATAAAGCAACATAGACAAAGGAATACGAAAAGATAACGAAGAAAGGTGTGAAGAGGACAGCTTAATCGCTCGAAAGTGATGGCTTGAAATGCCCAAAAGCAGAAGGAAGCTTGGCATAACTTCGGCTTCAGCATCTTCTTGGAAGAAATATGTATCTCCCGGCTTCCTCGATCCATCACTCCTCACGCCCTCCAAAAAAGGAAAGAAGCAGAGGAAGGAAGAGGGAAACGGGCGGGAGTGAGAGGGGGAGGCCATCTTCCGACTCCCTCCCTTCCCCCTCACTCCCTGCCAACTTCGGCAGGGCGCCAGAAATGTGTTCGGTGGGCCTCGCGGGAGTGTGCCCGGGACGAGAGAAAGCATGTCTCATTTCAGAAAATATGTCAATGGCAAATGTGCACTTTACACCGGCACCACTACGATGACTTATCAATGCACAAAAAATTGACTCAATCGCACCAAAACACCATTGGCTGATGAGGAGGCAACAAGCTCGGGACCACTTTAGAAAGGGCTTCTGAAATCGGAGAAGCTCTCCACGCAAGAGGTGCATGGCAGAGTGCGGCAGAGGTGGTCGAGGAAGCAGGAAGTAAGAATCTACGAGAGTGAGGGAGAGAGGAAGAGACACAGAAAGATCGAGAGATGAAAAGTGCGAGAGAGAGAGAGTGCAGACAAGCAGAGAGCGGGAGAAAGCAAAGGACGGGAGAAAGCAAAGAGGAATATGACTGGCACGAGTGGGTACTCTCGGTCTCCCTCTCCCATTCTCTTCCTATCATCCCCCTCTCGCACTCTCTCCTCCGTCCACTTCACACTCTCCTCTCTGCCGAACTGTGAGTGCCAGCCAGGCTGGACGTCTGAGGTCGACCTTTCAGTTTGCAGTCCGCGCCGCGAGGTACGACACCACCTAGGAGGACATTATTCAGTCGTCTCGCATTCAGGAGCAATGAATTTGTACTACAGAGTGAATGCCAAAGGGCGTGCCACTACAACTCTTCCTCTCCTCTTCCGTACTACGTGAAAGTGTCAAGAGGTGATTGGCACTTCATAACAATATGCAACCAGCGCAATCACTAGCACATTTCGTGCCCTTTACAAAGTACAATTCATTATTCGATACCATGTCAAAAAAGTACCCTCAGCTTCCCAATATCATGGGGAAAAGAGAAAGTGGAACGAATCACTGAGATTATGCGCAAGCAAAATTGTAGGGAATATATTCACACCTTTTCTGCGTTCTTCTTGAATCCAATTACACTTCTCTTTTCTCGTATAATTCAGGCGAAACGAGCAAATTTTCCAAGATTACAGAGAGTCTTCTGCAACTTGCGGATTAAAAAGGAGAGCATAGAAAGCAAAATGAAGCACAGTGCAAATCTGAGTTATGTCACAAAATCATTGCAATGATAACATTACGTTTATACATATATAAGATGTACATTCACATACAAGTATAAAATAAACATAGCAATCATGGAAGAATCTTTGCTCCCATACGTCGTCTGTTTCCCATGTTCCTTCCCTGTATTGAAGGGAATGAATATGGGAAACATAGCAAAGATTCTTTCGTGTGGCATTTCCGTTATCGTGTAAAGGTATGTTTGGAAGTAAAGCGCAAAACTAGAATAGCAGAGTGCAAAGTAAATGAAAGGGCAGAGGGCGAATGGATGAATGGGTGAGAATGCGATGCGCAGCAATAGCGAAGGCACGGGCCGGGGCCACACCGGGGTTGACCCCTGATGGATGGAGGGCTAAAGAGGACGAAGCAGAAGGAAATTGAGAGAGACAGAGAGGGAAAGAGAGAGAGCGAGAGAGATAGGGTGAGCGAGATAGCCTTCCATTAGCAGAGAAACAGAAGAGCGAGACAAGGAGAGAATGAATGGTGAATGGTACGGGATGGAGCGTAGCGTAGCCGTCCCGGCCCTGCGCCCTGTTCTCTCTCTCTCTTCCCAAACGGCTACAGCCAGCTGTTTGCCTACCGTAACTGTCCCAAGCGCTAAGGAAGATCGGTACGAGAGTTCGGTTCTTTTGAAAAAGAGAAGTCATCGGTGAAATTTGTGTATAAAGTTGAAGATATAAGAACAAACAAATTTAAAACACTTAAAAACTTTAATTTGAATGTCAAAACTTCTAATCTAAACTTTTAGCCAAAAATCATATATTCTCCTTCATATGTATGTACATATATATATATATATATATAAAATATATATATATATATATATATATATATATATATATATATGAACAATAAATTTCGAATTTCGAATTAAAGATATTTTAATTAGCGGTATCCTTTATACTGTACCATCTCAAAAGAAAGCAATGACTTACCTTAGATAATCAAATATGTGGTTCTGCAACTTACGTACACAGTGATTCCATGTTCAACAACTGTATGCATAACCGATACGCTCAGCAAATAAAATTCATTAATTAAGAAATTAACTATAGGTTTGTTCAAATGTGTGCAATTCGTCGCAAAAGGAAGCTTCCCCCCTTTAATTTCCACTTTTTCATGTTGGGACGCAGTTGAAATCAATGATAAACTTTATCCTCTTCGATTTTCGGGGATGCCGAACAGCTCTAAAAGGACTCAAGAAACGTTTTTGCTCTCAATACATGTCTCAAGATACTCATGATATATAGTGAATTTTCCGTTTCAGAGAGAGAGAGAGAGAGAGAGAGAGAGAGAGAGGGAGAGAGAGAGAGAAAGAGGAAGAGTCATGGTAAGTCCTTGTTAACTCTTGAAAGGATGGCAAGTGCATATCATGTGAGGTCGTCCTTCTGCCTCCCTGCCAGCAATCCGCTGTGAAGGCCAACTGTCGCTGCTCTGCGAGTCATTCATGTGGTGAAGACCTGCACAATTATTGGTGCTAGCCACCAAATAAGCACTCGACAAGGTGACTCGGAGATGCAGGCAAGGCTCCGAGCATTTACATCTTGCGTTGCAGTCTCAAAGTGGATTGCTTATTGAGAGGAAGAGAGGAAGGAGATCGAGAGTAAGACAGGAGTTCAATGAAATAGTGGACATATAAAGAAAGGAAATGAAAAAGAGGTACGAAGGAAGAAGAAAGAAACCAAGAGATTGAGAGAGTGACGCAAATGGCGAGAAGACAATTTTGAACCAGTGTAGAGTTCATGGCCGAAGACTTGTCCGCGAGGACTCTTGCACGAGAAGAGCTTCCTACCTAGTAGCTGAGCTGGCACTTCTCAGAGCAGCCCACAATCGGCCGAGCTAGCGCATCTTTCTTCTAGAACCATTAAAAAATATTTCAATCATTTTTCCAATCTTTATACTTCATTATGTCAATATTTTTGGCGTTTTAACCCCTTTTGAAATTGATAGCTAAATAAATGCGTGATCAAATGCAAACAGAAACCATTGATATTGTAGAGGGAATCAATTTGTTAACGCAAAGCTGCTCCACATCCCCTTGCAGGTCACTCATCCTCTCCGCTCCCCTTGCCTGTACCTGCCCCAGGCCTCTCTCCCCCCGCCCCCTCATCCCCTGCCATCCCCAACTGAATGAGGCCTCTAGACAAACGTGCTGCGCTGCTTGTCTCTGCTTCTGCCGAGTAACTAACCGGTCGAGCAAGTTTTTCGACGTTTGTTGGCAGCTTCAGCACAGGAGGCGGAGGGGGGAAGACAGGCATTCACTGAGGAAATGATCAGCTTCTTCTTCCTCATCCACCTAAGACTCACTCAATCTTCCTACCTAATTATTCCAACAAGAGAGACCTCGCAGATTTGCTTCCCTCCCTCTTTCTCTCTTTCTCCCTCTCTCTCTCTCTCTCTCTCTCTCTCTCTCTCTCTCTTTCTCTCGTTCCATCTCTCTCTCTCTTCACCCCCATCATGCATTGCCCGGTAATGGGATGGCGGTTGCCTGCCCTGGCCTTTAGCCATGAGTGTCTTGCTGGGTGGCAACAGCTCACCGTTCGCATTCCCCCCTCCATAATTGGCCTCTCCCTTTCGAAGATTCTTCTTACCTTATTTATGACATTGTGAATTTTCTGTTCTTTTTCCCTCCGATAAACCACCAACCACGTGCTCTCGCCGATTCACTTTCGAAAGCCATCGCCACCGTCGCCCACTTAAAACATCTCAAAACATGGCCCATGCATGCCTCTAGTTGGCCTGTTGCGCATTTAAGAAAGCCTTGCTTGTTTACGTTTCTCTCTCTCTCTCCCTCTTTCTCTCTCTCCCTCTTTCTCTCTCTCTCACTCTCTCTCTCTCTCATTCTTGTTGCTGTCCACTCACCAGTTTACTCCTCTTGCAGGTCTCCGAACCGGTGCGGCATGTTGCGTGTTCTTCCATGTTGCTTTTCGCTCATAATCGCCGCCACCGCAACAAGCACACAACTGCTAAGGAGCGACATTGTTAGAGCTTTCACTCTAACTTCTTTGAGAATAAGGAAAGCAAACTATTCTTAGTTTATTAGATAACCAAACGATATTCAATGCAGATTCTTTTTTTTTAGTTTAGCCAAGTCCTTTTAGAGTGATGACTGTGCGCCGCCGGCAAACGCTGCTACCCTTCCGGACTTTGCACAAGAAGAGATTGCCGTAGTCTGGTTGGCAGATAGAAGAGAAGAGAAGGGAGAAAGATAGCGAATACACAACGCAGAAAGAGGAGAGAATAGGGAGTATACTGCACAGTGGGCATCAGTCTACACACAGAAAACGATGTGACACGGGATGTCACAATTTGATGTCACAATAATGTACCGATTTTACTTCGGTACATATGTGTTCCACCCCATGTCACAATTTATGTTCCAAAAAATTGTGACCTCCAGTGAAACAGAAATGTGACGCGCCATGTCACAATTTTCGAGCGGTGGAGGGCAGCGTATCCCAGCAAAAATGTGACATTGCATGTCACAATTAGGCGGCAGCACATAAATTGTGACATGCTCCCACCGTTAGCTCCGCCCCTTTTGCTCTCCCTCCCCCTTCATCCATTCTTCGAATTAGTGATTCATTTACTATTATGCATGCCACTGGCATTTAATAACAAGAAGAATTATTCATTAAGTTAGTGAGACCTTCAAAAGATTACAGTAACAACTCAACACATTCACAAGGAAACAGTAACAACTAACACACTTACAAGATAACCGCGCCGAGTTAAATGAATTTGGGCTACTTAATCATGATAAAATTGAGTTACTGGTCATAAAACGACAAGAATTAATACATTCTGTAAAGACTGTTTTTCTTAGAAGGATATGTCTATGTTACCAGTTACTTTCTGAATGAATCTTGGAAATAAAAATTCGATAGTTCTAAAATGAAAGAAACGTATAGCATGAAAGCAAGTTAAAAAATGAAACAATCTTTTACTAAGATGAAAGAATGTTCTCAAGTGAAATAAACTCAAGTAAAAGAAAATTTTCAGATGTAAGAGTCAACAAAAAAATGTGATCTAATGAGATCAGACTGGCCTCTATTCGGCCATAATGGCCTCCAACTTGCGGTAGATGAGCCCTGCATCTCTTGACATGGGCTCCGGAATGCCGAGCAGATTCGCAAGAAGGGACAGCTCTTGTTTCACTTCGTGTGGGTACTCGAGGTCGAACAACCAGAAGCAAGCGAGGTAGGAGAGAAGCGCATGGGCAAGGTCTCCAGAAACCTGCAGCATGCGTATTATAAAGCAGGTAAAAAATAAATAAAAAAGCTATGAGTATAAGAATTTTTTTTAATTTGTTAAAATTAAATTTTTTTAATTTGTTAAAATTACATTTCAACTTTTTTTTTAAACAAAACATGACTGACGGTTACATCGACTCCCTCAAGAGCGATGATGAACTTGGCAGAGACATCACCGTATGCGACTATCACCGGCTGCCGGATGCCCTCATTCTTGAGTTGATCAAGAGCCGACGACGCAGAATGATGTGCCTAAGCAGCATAGTTTACACTCCTCTCGCTGTATCGTCTCTCTTTCTCGCTCCTTTTCACTCACAAGATAAGAAAAAGGCAACAGGAAACTAATGTCACTTAACTTATAAGCAATAGGTAGATATTGATTGGGAATTTGAATTGTAATAAATAACGGACCAGGAAGCGATTGTAGACGAACTTGACACGAGATGGCTTCTTCTTTTTGTCTGTATGCTCGAACAGTGCCAGCATGTTGAGTAAGAACTCGAATGTAGCGAAATCTGAGGCATACAATTATTCTCTTTTTAACAGTTCGATGAATAGTTTGGAAATACAATTGAACCTGGGTTACAAAGATAAATACTTAGTACACATGGATGCATTTTTTTCGATAACTCAAAACTTTATAAGGTTGAGAATACCGAACCATTTGTTCCAGGCGGGAAGGCGTTCGCTTCAACAAGAGATCTTCTCTTCGCTTCGGATATTACGCGCAGGGCACGCTGAGACATTGCCGGCGCAATCTTCTCTTGCAATCTCCGTGGAAAGTCTCCCGCGGAAGCGCACTTTGACGCGATGAAGTCATCGACAATCTGCAAGCAAATTCAAAAGTATATTTGTCTAATGTGAATTCCAAAAATTTTGTTCTAAACTCAAGCCATAGAGCAAGAAATAACTCATGTAAGTATAGACAAATTATTTAAATGTAAAACAAAATCCGACAAATAAAAAATCACATACGTAACGGGACTGCGCGTAGAAGGAGTAACGTGTCATTGTTGCTCGCGGAGGATTGTTCTGGCAAAAGCGTATACGACAGTTTCTAAAAAAAATTATATATCGCCATTTGTGAGAGAGCTGCTACTAGTAGTAGAATTTTACATTTTAATCTAAAGACTCTCTTATATATGACAAAATGAAATATCTGTATAACTTTAAAGACTCGAGAGACAAAAACCTCTTCTGCTTAAGGAGTTCGAGGTGCTCGACAGAGCCGTGTATCAAGTTGTTAATTCGCTTAAACAAAAGGTTTTGTAATGCCTTTAATTTTCAAAATATAACAGTATCTTGTAGAGCTTTAACTGACATTTAAATGATCGTCAGTTTCTCTCTCCTCCTCGTTATCCGAAGAAGCAAGCCACTCTCGGCTGCCTGCTTTCTTCTTGTACTCTCTGATGGGCTGTGATAGCAAGCTTCTTTTTCCAAGAAGAGATCTGACCCGCCTAACGCGGCATTCGACAAGTCCCTTGTGGCTGTCGATGAAGGCATCCTGAAATGCTTTCTGTAGTTACATCAGAGAAAATTCAGGTAACTAGCAATGCGTTATCGAGTCTTTCAAATTTCATAATGATCTTCATTCAGTTAAAAACTGTTGTGTAGAAAAAAAGGTTGCTAACTATAGAACAGTTGGGGTATCCTGCGAATAGATGCGTAACGAAGCTCCGCGTCTCTTTCGGGGATGGTTTTTCTCTGCTAAAAAAGTGCGGTAAAATATCAGTTGTTCAAGAGTTGAAAACTAGCGTGTCAGCGTATGTCAGCAGAAAGTCGGCGATCCTTCTCGTAAGCAGGCAGCGGCCAACCCTGTCGTCCGAAATGTCATACGACGGGTCATCTTGTAGCCTCTTGAGGAATGGAGCTCCTTGCTTGCCAACCAATAACTTCTCAAAGCTGCATTTCAAAAGGCGCTGGTTCAGACGATGGTAGAAGGGGTCTTAAACGCATACGTTTACTTGTTTAAAAGGAAAATTAATTAGAAATCTGCTTGCGCCGAGTTTTGCTTGCATACTAAAGGATACAACAGACAAAAGTGCAGTTTACTAAACAGAAATTTAAAGGCCTGCCTGTGTACATCGTCCGATCTGGAACTGCCGAGGGAGTTCTGACCAACGGTGACTCCGAGCGAACTTGAGGTGTCGAGGGATGAGAAATCGCTAAGTAAATTAAATGAATTACTAGCTGCGCTTACAATCTGAGTATGATTTACCTCCAAGCTCTTCAAGATCGCGATCTTTGTCGACTTCTCTCTCACAAGGGTTAGCATCTTCAACATCAACTGAAAATTCATGAATCTAAGATATGAGCATTCATTTTAGTATAACCTTGCTCCGCTCGAGTATCATCAGGAAAAACTGCGTTTTTCTCCCACGAGAGCGCAGTCGGATTGGTTGGCGAAAGGGACTCATTTTTTGCCAGGAATGTGGAAGAAATCGAGAGGGATAGCTCCTGGCTGTTCATCGTAGTCGAAGTTGCCGGACTCTGAGAAGTGATCCACGTAAAAATATACTCATTTAGAGAGATAGGCAATCGGTAAACCTCGAGTAAGCTTCCTGTTGCTATGTAATGTGCGTGTGGCGCCGCAACAACTTGAGAGGGGTGAACGTCTATCATACGCTGAGGAGTGTTGAGCTGCAGCCTGACATTTGTCAGAGGGGAGCCAGTCCGTGTACTCACATATTGCTTGACTTGTGCAATGGTCTCGAAGTAGCAGTCCTCTTCGCCCAAACACTCGGGCTCAGGAGCACCCGCTTCCAACAGAATGGTTAGACGCATTGGGTCTAACGCTAAAGATCACACTAACTAGGAAATAAATCATGCAAATGATCACATATTCGTGAGCCGTCGTAAATAACGGGATAAATTGAAATATTGATCTTCAGATCAAAGTATTTGTTTATTGCTAAGAGAAAATAACGAAAATATTCTAGCAGTGGCAGAGGGCGTGTCTTGGCATGAAAGCGGTCTCATTTCCCTCGGGGTAGCCGTCAAGAGGCAGTGGATCAAAAAGTTCCTTGAAAAAGACAGTTGTGATCGCTCCAGATGCGGTGAAGAAGCAACATTGTCTGCTGTCATCAAATCGAGCGGGATGTCCGATCTTTGCAACGATCTTCCATGTTTGTTCCGTGAATGCGAAGCAATCGATCTGGGCAGGAACAAAGCTGCTACTCTTGTTCAGCAAAACGATGTCTCCCGACTTGTAGAGTGTCCCGTGATGCTGGAGTAGGAGAGTGCACTTCACCCGTCGTTCCTTCAGAACTGCCCGTGCGAGCGCTGACACTTGATGTTGCTCGATTCCTTTTCCGGGAACGAATTCCACCTCCTTCTGAAGACGTAGTGCCCAAAGAGTGCGCTGGATGTGAGTTGCGAACGTGCACGGCAGACACGTGAAGTTCCTTGTAATGTAGGACCGTCGCTTGACGTACGCATTCAGTTGCTCGAATTGCAGAGTACTCAGTTGTCCAACTGGCCCTAGAGAACGAATCGCAGCTGCATAGTGCAGCAACGCGTGCGTCTTGTAGATGGGCCTGGACGAATGGGCTGCAGCTGCGCGAGAGGGCGGAATGTCCAGAGGGACAACTCGCCAAGCAAGAGACACGTATTCCTCGGCCGTAGAACGTACCAAATCAATGTCGCCAGATGTCAACTCGAATGAGCAGAGAAGGCGACTCAACTCGGAAAAGCGCTGGAACAGAAGCCGGATCTCAGGTTCCGCAACCATTACGTCCAACGGGAAGAGAAATGGGACGAGCCGAATGAGAAATGCTGTGTCGGCTGCCTTTTGCCCGGACACAGGGTCACCTTGCGAAACATCGGCCGGGATTGGGTTGATTGTGCAGCTGCTGTCGACTCGCCCAGTAGCAAAGGCACATAACTTATCGTTGATATCCTTGAGCGGAAGTCCATTCCGAATGATGGCCCGAATGACCACTCCTAGAAGACGGCAGCTCTCGCCCTCGTACAAGTCGTGGGCGATATCACAGTAGGCATCCTCCGACACGTGGTATCCCGTAATGCCGTTGAGTGGCGAATCCCCCATCACGCCAAAAGCAGGAGGGCCGTTCGCTTGATACCTTAAGTTATCGCTTAAATTCATCCTATCTCCGATCAACGACAAAGGAACCGACCACGCCAAAGTCCGTAATTGGCAGTCCTTCTCTAGGTGAACGGCTCCAAAGTCGCGGTAGTTGGTCAAGCAGTGACGGCAAGGGAAACCTCCGGAAAAGCACGTCTGCATCTGGCGGACTTGGTTTAGTGCCAGGTTATCACCAAGAACCGAGTGCAGCCAAGGGTAGACGACAACGCTTCGCCCTCTCCACGACACCATGATTCCGTTTTCGTAGAGTACGTTCAACTCTACCTAAGAAGTTAAACTAATTGTTGATCTTTATTTACAACTTTTACGCTTTTTTAAAAATTTTACTTCAAATATATTACGGCACCTTGAAGCTTTCTAGAAGAGGCTTGTAGCCATAAGCCTTGTGATCAGACCCGTACGATGTCGCGTAGAGAAACCTAAAGCATTTACTTGAAGAACTGCTTTTTTTATTTTAGCATTTTGACACTTACTTCCATTTATGTAGACACGAAGCATGCCGTCTCAGTCCGGAAAAAGTGAAGAACATCATGGTTTGAGAGTGGATAGACGACGCCTTTCGTAGACCACTTCCAGGGCAAACGTCATCGAGGTATACCACAATCGGAAGTAGTGGTTTCTTCGTTCTGGAGGTAGCGTCACGAAACCGTTGCCCGTCCAGTGGAGACAGGAAATTCCCCCTTCCGAATGGCTCCATTTCTAACACCTGAAAAGCATACAGATTCTATATACTTCAATGTAACACAAAATAGCGATAAACCTGTTGAAATTCCACGTTCCGAAAGGCCGCTTCTATCGAATCCTTCAGTGGGACAATGTAGAACTTGCACGGTCGATCGACACGACTCTGCTTCCCATCCAAGTCGCGTACGGGGACAGTCATCGTCCCCATTTGTCGAGGCAAAGGTTCAATGTAGTCCTGTTCTTGTCGAAGCGCAGCCTTCCTTCTGTATGATGTAGCAACGGTGTTCAGTGTCGCCATAAACTGATCGAAATGGGAGTCGTTCATGGCTCGAACGTTCTTAGCGATACGGCGAATCAGATCCACCATTTTATCCGTTTCCGACTCTGTTATTCCAATTCGGCTTGTGGAGGTGAGGATCTCGGCTCTAATCGTTTCGCAGAAGTTGGTCGAATCATCAGCTTCGAGCGCTTCCGAGTCGTCATTCTCATCGTCCTCCTCCTCCAGCTCAGTTGCAGATATGTCGCCGTCCAACTCCTCAACATCCTCTTGAAGAGACGAGGCATCCATGTTGCCATTGTCAGCAACATCCACATCCATTGCACCATCGCTATCGCTGCTGTCGGAATAAAGACCCCTCATCAGAGCAGGATCTGAAGAGAAGACTTGCGATGTTCAATAGTGAGGTACTGTTATTACTTGTTTAAATTACTACTCACGTTGTTGGCTCAAGTGAACCCGCCATGCTTGAAATCGTCCGAACTCAGATGAGCAAAAGCGGCAGTGATATTGATTTTCTCCAAGGTGTGACTGTTGACAATGCCGTTTTAAGTGGGCCAATGTAGGAAGCTCCTCCTCGCAGACGTCCGCTGGACAACGCATCGTTAAGATTCTAAACTGTAATTTGTTGTTTTCCTTTTTCATTAGATATTAACATTCAATGTTATCTTTCTATGTGCTCTTTCTTTCTATAGTTCTTGCAGCCTTGTATTCCTTTTTTCGTCTAAAACTTTCTTCCATAACTATATTGTTTTCTCTTAATAATGAATTTTTTTTCTGTATGAATATTCTTAAGCATATAACATGCTTAACAAATATTGGATATTGTAACGTAATTAAAAACCAACTTTGTAACAGAAAAATACAAATCACACGTTTGCATTTGTGCAATTCGTTAATTCTCAATTCGTTGTAACCAGTGGGTTGTGTTACAGTAGTTCATAGTAAACAAAAGAGTTGCCCAGAAAAAAATACTTTGTAAAAACTTTCAAATAACACTCTTACAATGGAGCGATTCGCTTATTTTCAATCAGTTGTAACTACTGGTTGGGTTACGGTAGTTTATAGTAAACATAAAGGTGCCCAGAAAAATCCACTCAAAAAACTTACTCTTTTGAATAGGAACGCAATCGCTTATTCTCAATTACTTCAAGGAATTTACTTGCACAGACACATACAGAACAGATTGGGATACGGTACCTTTAAGAAATTAAACTTGTCCAGAAATTTATCACTTTCCATTTAAAATAAATCATTGGTACGGATTCGCGAATTAATTCGCTCAAATTTCGTAAGGTTACGGTTCTGGGCAACTCTCCTGAAAATCAAGAACAGTTTCCCAGAAATGGGAGAAAATAAATACCTTTGAATATAATTTAAAAGTCAAAAGATATAAGCTTACATTCTCTAAACTTAGCGTAACTTCGCTAATCAATAGCAACTACAGCTTCGATAATTGTAATTGTAAGTCACATAAAGCACTTACAAAAGCATCTCAAGGTTTCAAGTAACTTTTCACTTGCACCAACAGTATTCCAATACTCGATAAGTTTAAGGACGAGAGTACGGTATGTTAAATATTTAAAAAAAATAAGTTAAATCATATCCCACCTTGCTGCAAATGTCGCACCGGAACGGCTTCCGATCAGTGTGGTTGACGGCGTGTTGTTGGAGACCTGGAAAAAACTTACATTTGGAAATATTTCAGTTCAGAATATACAATGGTAATCCTGTATAAAATGTTGAGCAAAAAAGAAGCATTAATTATTCGTCGTACCAAAATTTATTTTCTTTTTTTAAAATATACACATCGAGTTGGGTTACGGTACTTCTTAGAAAAGAAAAGAAAGAAACAAGAAAAGAACAGTTTCGCTTATTTTAAATAAGTTATACAGAGCTGGTTTGATTACGGTTTTTTTTCTGGAAAACAAAAGAAACTTGCCCAGAAATTGAATTAACTACATAACCGATAGGGTATAAAAAGGTATTGTCGATTTCACAGAATAATTCCTAATTTTGGGCATCATCCTGAGGGACAGATGGGCAGAAACAGCTAACAAACCTTGCTAATATTTAGGATCATCGACAGTGGCTTCTATTCCCTGATAATAACAACTACAAATTTCTAACCACGTTACCCTAGAATTGAAGACTAGACAATGTATATAAACATAACGAACCTTCGCAAGTCTGCGGCAGCTTCAGATGGCAGAAGCGCGGTCTGCGCGGAGATGCGATGTCTTCCAGCTCCGGTAGGAAGTCAGGGGAAGAGTGCGTACCGATTTTCTAAACAACGCATTATTTATATTTAAAATCTTTTGAATTGTATTATCCTGCTTTCAAAGTTAAGAAAAATAATAAACGTGGAATAGGTAATAACAAATGAACAAGGAAAAAAAATGTTCGGAACAAACTTTTCAATGTGTGGGAAAATGAGTTTTTTGTACTCTTAAAGAACAATAAACGAACGAAACTTATTTAAAAGTCAAAGTTGTTAGACGAGTCTGAAAAGTTATCGTACCTGGACAAAAATGCAGCAGCTTAAGCGTTGAAGCTGCGCGGTGCGCGGTTGTTGGGTGGATTGGGCAAGAGAAATACTGAAAATATAAAATTGCTGAAATAAGTATACGAATTTCAACATGAAATATAAACGATAGTTAATGTACCAATAAAGAGAAAACACATTAAATATTTAAATTCGTTGGGAAGAATGGCAGCATCAATTAACAGATGTATCAACTTATGAAGAAAAGAATTAAAAGCAAACCACGCTCGGATGTCGAAAGAATTTGATCTTGCTGCGCGCGCCGACACGCTGTCTAGTTCCAGCAATCGCAGACAAGAAGGGCTAGCCTGATAATAAAAGAACAACGTTGCATATTCAGCATATTTAATAATGTTAATTTTATCACTCATTCGTGAGAAAAGAAGACAAAAGTGCTAACAATAAGGGAATAAAAACTGCAATAGAAACTTGCAAGAATAACCATTAACAAATCAGCTTTTTCATATCAATAGCGGGATGAATGAGTTAAACTTTTCAATTACTTACTATTAGAAGTTGAGTCTCCAGTTGTTGATCGAGAGCACAAAGAGCAGCTTGGCTAACTACGCGGCCCGGGGACTCTCGCTTTCTAACTGAAACAAAAGAGCAGAATCGCTACGCTTACACGTTATAAATGTCATATCAAAAAGCGATTCAATATTACAAACATGAAATAAAAAAAGGATAAGTTTTAAGTGTTTGTTAACCCGAGATTTTCTTCCGAAAATTAAACGTTCCGTTCAAATGATGATTCCGAATATTTTTTTAAACATGGTCGAAAGTGGTACAATGTCACATTTTCTGTTCTCGCATCGCCTCGTCCCTCCTTGCCACCAAAATGTGACATCCGTTGTCACAATTCTCTTCGGCGGCCGCTTGCGTGTCACATTTTTGGTCACAATTTTGGATGGAACATTAATTGTGCGTCACATTTTTTTCTGTGTGTACTATTTGTTTTATGTCATAGTTATACAATCGCAATTTCTGAAATAAAAAAAGACAGCTTTGTCATGTGAGCATAAGTTTGAAAAACTTTAGCACCGATCTTGTTAAAATATTTAACGCATGTGATACTGCTAAAAGAGAAGCTATTCAGAGAGAAATAGGTAAAGAAAAATGGCTAGGATTTGAGAGTGGTAAAGGAAAGAACTAACAGGAAGAACTATCATCCGGGCGCGCCGTGCACACGAGAGAAGAAGAAGACGAATGACATTCTCTCCGTTCTCGACGAGTTCAACGAAGAGTTCTCTGTTAGTGGCGTGGTCAGCAAAGCTTCTGGGTTTTATGGGAAAGAAGGTGTAGGGAGAAGTTTACTGAAAAGAATGCTATACAGAAGTTTCATGAATGTTTTATTTACGAGCATCAGTTGCTCCTTATTGGGATCAGGGAAAGTAAAAAAAAAGAAGATCTTGAATAAAGAAGACAACCTCAACGCTGGCGGCCAAGCTCACGCCGCCGCCGACACAGCCTTCCACTAAACCGCCGGCGCCAACACGAACAACTCGGCGTCAGCGAAGTCTTTTCCCGCCACTTCCAGAAGACGAGGAGGAGTACGACCTCACCGACTATATACCAGACAATCTGCCCCCGACACAAGGGAAGGCAAGTGTATCAGTGGTTCCTATTAAACATAAATGTACATATGTATATAACTTTTCCAATGTTTCAAATCGTTTAGATAAACATAAAATTTTCAGCATTCTATTTACACGATTCTTTCTTAGTGTTAATCATTTGCAAAATCATAGTATACGCAATCGGGTCAGTATTTTCCAGTTTTCCTGTTGAGAAGAATTTTTCTTCTCAAGTTTGACTTAGGAAAGGAATGGCATGTTCCACTCCTCATAAAGGATCACCTCGAACGCGTTCGCACTTGTTTCAGGTGGCTAAAACCCTGTTCAAGGTCGGCAGCCCTGCGTTCAAGGACTATGGAGAGGTTAATCAGTGAAGGGACTGTAAAGCGATTGAGAGAGAAAAGTGAGAAAAAGTTCTAAGGAAAAGAGGTGAAGAGAGTGAAATATAAAAGACATTTTTCCAGCTTTGTTGTGCTTAAATGCTTGCAAATTCAGGGTTGCTCAATAGAAATTGACGTGGCAAAAAAAATTAGCTAACATATAAAAGTATGTGGTTGTGAGAGTTCTTGCTGAGTGACTTTTTATCTCGTAAAATACCATAAAAGATGTATTTCCATTGAACAGGATATCCTGAAGCAGCGACGCGCGCGGCTGCTCCGCGACCGGGCCGAGCCATCGCGCGACAGCGGATACCGCACGGGGGCAGGGGAAGGGGACGGGCAGCAGATGCCCTTCCAGACACTCATGAATGAAGGCGCGTCGCATTGCACCGCATTGCCATGCAAATATTCAAACAATACTCTATTACATTTCCCACGAATGAAGGCAAATATCTCATCATTTAATTACATTATATATATATACATATGTATAAATATATATGAAACAATAAAAAAAAACCGTTTTGTTGATTCAGTTGGTCCACAGCAGTCCTACTCTCCAGTCGGAAACTCATACGTTGACTATAGTGCTATCCAGGTTAACTAACGTCTTTGATGTTCATTGGCAAAGCTCTACTAATATGTCACATCAAAAGAGGTCAGTGTTTCCACTAAAATAGAATAAATATCAATTGCAAGGCGGCCGATTTTGACGAGGACTTCAGCGTGCAATTCGACACGCCACAGGCTCCCTTCTTGCGCGACGTGCCCGCGTCCGTGCGAGGCCGCTTCGCAAAGCTGTGGAGGAATGGAGATGTGCCCAGCGAAGGGCTGCGCTCTGAGATGGTCAGAGACATAGGAAGCCATCTCTATTTTTGGGCGAATGTAAATAATATATGTAGTTCTCACGTATGTATTCCTCTTCGAAATGTAAGGTGCATCTCCTCGCCGTCTCTCTGCTGACGGGGCCGCAGCTGGAGGCGTACAACACGTGGGCGACCGCAAGGCGGCGCTCTCTTCGCGCGCGACTCCGCGAGATGCAGCGCCTTACGCCGCGCGCACGAGTCGTGCTCAGACAACTCGCTCGCCGCGCCGCCGGAGTCACGACGGATGAAGGTCGAGTGACAACGAAACGAGAAATAATATTTTAAAATGCGTATTAGTTGGCCCAACGTAGTTGATCAGTCATACAAAACCTCCTCGAATTTCCAATTTTGTTAGATCGATTCCCATTGCTATCTTCGGTTAATCTATTTTCAACTAGGCTTTCATTCTTCATAGAGAAAGTTCTATGCCTTCATTGTAAGATGAACCACTTTGTCCCTCTGATCCGACTCATGCAGCCGCTGCAGCTACAGACGGTATGCCGACGCCGCCGCCCACGGTGAGTCCGGGGCTGCGCGCGGAGCTGAACCGATTCGCGCACGGCCTCGAGTCGCGGCGGAGGGCGCGCGTCAGTCGGGCGAGGCTCGCATAAACTCCGATGGTGCACGACCACGCAAGGACACATTAGATGATAATCACCAAACAATCACAACGCCAGTGTGTATGTGTGATACATATTTTCAGTCTTGAGAGCATATCTTGAATGCGAATTAAAATGCCTACTTCACCTGCTACCACATTCTCCATGATCTCCATTTTCATTCAGTTGTTTTGTTGCACGCGATTCGTTGTACATAAATGTGTATTTTTAGAATAGAACAGATATTTTCTGCAAGAATAAACAAAAGCTAAACAGAGCCTATCCAGTCCTTGAATCTTGTAGACTGAAAATAATGATGCAAGAAGTGAACGTGGATTAGGAAGATCTAGCCCAATCTTGTTTAATGTCATTGAGCTTAAGACTTGAAATGCGTATCCTCTCCTCTATTTTCGTCCTGTACTCGCTGCTAGCTTCTTTCTCAAATACAGCTCTGTTCTTGTAAACATGAGTGACGTTACTCAGCGTCCTTTCTCTTGCTTTTTAGCTGTGCAAGTAGCAGACACGCAATGGTTTGAATCTGCACGCATCCTCTCTCTCTTCTTTGTGTAGCAACTACCGTTCTCGCTTCCTGCACCTTTTCCTTTGGAAGCTTCTTTGTTCGATCCATGTTTACCACTTTCCACCGTCTGGTTTCTCTGTGACCTCCGCTATTCACAGTTCATGATGACTGTTCCCTTCTTTCCTTAGGTCTCCCTCTTACTCTCTATATCTATCTCTCACTTTCTCTCTCTCTCTCTCTTTCTTTCTTTCTTCCGCTCTCTCTCTCTCACTATCACTCTCTCCCCATCCTAGCGCCCTTTCGTCATTCGCTGATTTCTATCTTCTTCATCGAAGATGTCTCAGCACTGATTCATCTATGAAAGACGCGCCTCTTTATTATTACAGCCGCGTCTGAATACTTCCCGTTCAATTGACGCCTTTTTATTCCCATTTCTTTCCCGTCTCTTTCTCTCATCCTTTCTCTTTCTCTCCCTAGCTCACTCTGTCTTCTCTCACTCCTCTTGCTCTCCTTTTTTCTGTCTCAATCTCACTCTTCTCCCTATTCGTCATCACCTCTTCTTCCCCTACCATTCGTGCCTCTTCCCGCCTTCCTCGGTCAACGACGGCGCGAAAAGTGGCAACTGCTATTCTGGCCACAACCACTGGCTCTGTCTCTCCACATACTCTCCTCTTCTCTCACCTCTCTTCATTCTCTCACTCATAGCCAACTCGCAACATCTGCTGATAAATGAGACAAGAGATACAGATCTCTTAGCACATGCACAAGAATAAAAGGCCAAGCCAAAGCGAGCAGAGCGTATTCTTTCTGTGCCAGTCTGAATCAGTCTGCGCATCAGCAAACAAGAGATGTCTATCTCCCTTTTCATTCTTTCTTCCCGCTCACATCATCTCTCCTTCCCTGTCTGCATATATCTTCCGATCTCTCATTTCGTCTTCATCTTTCACCCTCTGCACTTCCCTGCTGCCATCGCACAGACAACTCCACGCTAACCTTAAGATTTTCTCAGCGCGAAGCGCGGGAAAACAACCTAGATTCGAGAGCTGGGAATATGGAATTAGAGAGGAACGAGGATTAGATAAATGCATGGCCTAGCGTTGAAGAAAGAAGTCATACAAAGAAGCCTGACCTTTTGGTACAAATAACATTTCTAAAAGATCTTTAGATGTATCATTTATATACATATTTAGCCTAAAATCCCAATTAGAGACTCTTCAAAGACGAGAAAAGTGCTAATCTTCCCGAAATAGGCACCTTTATCAACAGTACAAATAACACCTAGCTTTGCAATATCTAAAGATGAGGCTTTAATTGAACTGGAAGATGGCAACCCCTTTTTACAACTCGCAATGGACTATTGACAGCCTACGCTTGCTCTCCAAGAGTAAGAGATGCAAGTCACACTTTTCGCTGCTGCAATCTCTGTGCTTGCAATCTGTGACGTTTCTGCTGATTGTGAAGGTGCCTGCTGCATACAGTGGCCCGCCCGGCCGAATCAATCATGAACTACGCGACACTTGCATGCATAGGTAAAAACGGATCGGTTTGGAGGAGAGAAAGGTGGAGAAAGAGAGAGAGAGAGAGAGAGAGAGAGTGGGAGAATGCACGAGAGATATAGAGTGCCTAGAAAGAAAGAAGCTAGAGAGAAGAGGGAAGAGACAGGCAAAAGTGGAAGGGCAGCAGTATTGATGGCTTGTCTGTCCACAGATGAAAAAAAAAAACGAGAGTCGGGGGAGCGGGAAAGAAATGGAAGCAAGAAATGGGAGAGATGTTGAGAGAACAGGGGAGTGAGAGATAGAGAGAGTGAGAAAGAGGAAGAGAGGGGGAAGAGGTACAGCTACACGGACTTGGGGACACGGCCTTCGGAGCGGAGTCTAGCCGATGAGGGTGTGCGAAGGAAAAAAAAAAGATAAGAAAGAAGTGCAGGTGGATGGAGCGAGGGGGAGGCTGGAGCTTCGTCATTTCAGATACGAGTGCGATTGGCCTACCGGAAGTGGGGGTGGTGGGGTATGAGAGGAGTGGTGGTGAACGAAGAAGAGGGACCTAATAAGGAATAAGGCGCGCTGCAAACTAACCAAAGCGAAAATTCGGAAGAAGCTAACCACTGGAAGAGGACTCCCCGCCACCTCTTCAAGAATGCCTTTCTACTTGGCTACGGGGAATGCTCGTGCCGTAACGAATCGCAACAGTGTCATTGTGCACACGGATCATGTGTTTTCTGACGATGCCCACTGGCGATCCGTCACAGCAAAGTCGAGGCTTAGCAGAGAGAAAGAAGGAGAAACTGTGCGAAGGGGAAGGGTGACATGAGAGATTAACCAGTGAAAGAAGGAGCAACGCGATAAGGATCCACCACTTGATCAGTCCAATCACACTGTAGCGAATAGTTCTAAGGAAACTAACTTCGTATCAATCCATGCGAGAGTTGCGTGTGCTCCTCCTCGTCTCCATCAAAGATGAGTGATAGGGAGAGGGAGCAGGGAAGACGAGTGCTGAGTCAGGAGGAGACGGACCGGGAAGGACAGGCAGGCCGGCGCTGCTCGGGACGGAATGAATGAGTGGAGAGCAGTACAGCCAGCAAGCAGCCACGGACACGCCGGAGTCGGGCGGAGCAAGCAGAGAGAGAGAGGACGGCCTCCGCCAGAGGGAGAGAGGGAGAGAGAGCAAGGGAAGGACGGAGGGGCAGGCGACGAGGGGGAGCAAGTGAGAGGAGAAAGGGAGAGGTGCAGACAGCGAAGGGCGAGGATGCTTGTGAAGGCGACGAGACGCAGAGAGGCAGAGAGGCATTTAGAGATGAGCAGAACTAGCCATAGAGCATGGAAAGAGAGGAGGGTTGGCTGCCGATGCCAGATGAAGTCACAGATGCAGAGGACAGAGGGAGAGAAGTACGAGGCATTCTTCTCGTCGTCTGTGCTCTCCCAGTCCACTACGCTCTCTCGTCCACAGCGGTGCAAGCAGGGGACAGGGAGATAAGAGTGCGAGCGATGGCTAGAGAGCATGGCGGGAGGTTATGGAATGAGAGAAAATGAGGCGAAAAAAAGTATGAAAAAATAGGAGAGGCGATGAGGGTGTTAAAATGAGAGGTTTAAAATGGCTTGCTCGGGGAAGCGGAGCTGGAGGACAGGAGAGAATAGACAAGAGAAGGTGAGTCGTGCTCAGACCTTCGTGTCTAGAAATATATCTACCCTCAGTTTCAAACCATTCATTCTTTATAGCATGGTTTTGGACGAATCAGATTATTGGACAAAAACTTTTCGTTGGAGAAAAATTTCAACGACTATTAAATACGTATCTTATTGGTATTTCTTTGTTTCTTGAGGTCAAATTTTAGATAAGAAGTAAAATAAACGGACGCTTCGTTTAGAAGTGAAAAAATATATAGAGAAACTAAATTTAAAAAATAAGGGAAGTAAAGCTACTTCCTCCAAAGGAGCTATTTGCTTGAGTTGTTGTTTTTTTTTGGGTTTAATGCTACATTGTTCCAACTTTCACATACTTAAATATTACAGTTAGATTTTAAAAATCGATAATACTGTTGTGTCTCGATGTTCTTGACGACTTCGGCCGTGTCTTCCATCCTTTTCTGCCGGTTCCTGCCCGTGTCGGGATAGCGGTAATTGTAACATGAAACATCATTCCCTCTTCTCCTCCTTTCACTCTCCATTAGGGCAGAACGAGGTGAAGCTTCTGTCTCTTTCTCTCCCTCTCTCTCTTTCCTCTCTCTCTCTCTCTCTCTCTTTCCTCTCTCTCTCTCTCTCTCTCTTTCCTCTCTGTCTCTCTCTCTCTCTCTCTCTCTCTCTCTCTCTCTTTCTCTCTTTGGGATGATCCTGCCCGCCAACGCCCTTTCCCAGCGTAACACTGGCAGAGGAGGGAAAGTGATAGTGGGGAGGCAGGTGAAAGGCTGCTTCTTACTTCTACGAGGACACTGAGGACATCTCACTACGGAGAGTAGTGAAGTTGCAGGGGAAGGAGATTGGAAGAGGGAGAGAAGGGAATGGGAGAGAGACAGAGATGGAGAGGGAGAGCAAGTGGAGAGAAGTATCGGACAAAAAAGGGGAGGAAGAAAAGGCTACTCGTGTGACCTAGCGAGGGCAGGACGATAAGCCGGCCTTGGCCATGAGAAACATGTTGCGTAGGTACGGAGTGAGATGAAGAGGGTGAGAGACTGAGAGAGACAATCAGACAGAAGGAAGAGAGTGAGCAAGAGGGTTGGAGTGAGCGAGAGAGACTGCAAGTGTTGATGCCGCGCACTTTAACCCTCAAGCTTTTTTTCGAGTTGGCGTATTCTAATCTTCAAATCATCAACGAAAAAGATCTTGATTGTTAATTTCTTGAGTGTTTTTACCACAGCAATGGAATGCATTTAGTTGAAAAAGGCAAACATTCTTCACTATAAAGTATTGAAGAAGCATTCTGTTCACATCTGACGTTTCAATTCTAAAAATTTAGGTGATAAACGCTTTTGAAATCCAAAAATCTACTGCATGCATGCATTTCTATTTTTTAAGATAATGATAATGTATGCTGATATGTGGATATTCTATTAAGTATTCATACTTCGTAAGTCGCTGCTGTCGATGGAGTGCATTCCTCGAGAATGAAACGCAAGACATTTATTAGGCATTTATAGACAGACATGCAACGAAAATTGAGCTACATAAGCGCGAAAATACGAACGTAATCATTAGTGAGGCACGCTTGACCCGTCATCATTTCATTTCCTCAAGCAACCAGCACGAGCAAAGAATTGCTACATACCGACAAGGTTCTCTAACCTTAGTCAATTTACTTTCTCTTCCAAAACTATTTCACAAACTTCAGAATCCTAATACTGGCAGGTTGATGTACACAATAGTACAATGAAGAGAGCATCTACAAATTAGCATAAATATGTCTATGTTTGGTCCGAAATGTGATTGCTTAGCACTTCTTGAACGCATCTCTATTAAAACTAGCAGCAACATCAGTGAATCAGTCAGAATTACTAGTTTGGTATCTTAGTGTCCGGACAATCGGCGACGCTGGGCGAGCACGGACTTGGGACAGAGGATCTTCTTGAACGCGCGCCGGAACTCGAGGTTGAGAATGCCGTAGAGAAAGGGATTCAGCGACGAGTTAATGTAGCCGAGCCAGGTGAAGGCTTGCATCACCTGCAAGTGGAATTGGTGGAAGAGGAGTTCACTCAATACAATGGAAACTTGGACAATCATGCAATCCTTTTTATTCGTTATTTATCTTGCAATTGTGTTGCAGTTTAGGCTCGCTTTATTTGTTGAAGCTTATGGTTCTAATGCATTCTATCTGTCGTCGTCCAATCAACAATCTTTCTCTCTTTCTCTCTCTCTCTCTCACTCTTTCTCTCTCGTGCTCTCCCCTTCTTTCCTCCGCTCTCTCTGGACCTTTGGATGGAGTGAACAGGATGAGCAGAATGGCATGATGACATATGCGCAGAAGAAGGGCAGCCAGCAGAAGGAGAAGACAAAAATGATGACTGCGATTGTCTTCGCCGCCCTCTTCTCCTTCGCCACTGAGATCTTCTCTCTTTTGCGCAACGCGTTCGTTGGATTCTGCAGCAACTGTAGAATACAAAGGGAATTCTTATTTTTCTGCATCGATTCACGAACTGTCATTATATACATAGATACAAGCAGAGCACCAAAGTTAAGCTTAAAAAAATATATAATTGTAGCTCTGAAATTTCTGCCTAAAATGAAAATGGGACGATAAGTTATTCTGAAAGAGCCTGCTGACCTCGTTCTCCGGATTGGCGCGCTTCTTGAGCGTAACGGAAGTGGCGGTGGCAGTGCCCTTGGCGTACTTCATGTTCTTTGTCAACTCATCCGGCGTGTCGTTCGAGCTGCTCTTCTCTTCCTCCTTGCGCCGGATCGACTGAAAGAGGTGGGAGAGTTTACATAATCTTCTTAAAGAAAGTTAACGTTCTTACAATTATATATTAATCACATATCAATTTAAAGAAATACAAGTCTACTTATTTTAAAGAATAAAAAATTATAATAAAACTTACATTTCTTAAGATAATGATAATGTATGCTGATATGTGGATATTCTATTAAGTATTCATACGACACGCTCGGTAGTCCGCACATGCTGAGCCGAGACGGCCTCCGCCTCGACGAGCGGCACTCGCTCGCTGGCAGCGCCGCCGCCACCAGACACCTTCGCGCCGTTTCGTGGCGCCGGCTCGGACGCCCGCTTGCTCAGCCGCTTGTGGGTCTCCGCAGGAATCTCTGCACCTCCCGCGCCCTCCGGTGGCGGATTGTTGATGCGCATCAGTGCGCTTCGACCTGAATTTAAGAAATATGCATTTCAATACATTTATCCGCTTCTACTCTACGTGATATAGATATATTTGTATAAACTTTTTTGCTAAATACGTAGATACCTCTATTTGTTCGGATTCGCTGGCGGGCCGAGATAAAGATCTTCACGTAGACTACAACCATCACAAGCAATGGAAGGAAGAAGGAGCCCGAGGCGGAGAAGACGACGAAGGCCTGGAAGAATTGTGAATTTCATTAAAAACTTGCTTTAAAAATTAAAATTATGATTCCTTGTTTCAATGAGAGAGGCAATTCCACACCTTTTCAGTGGTCAATTCGCAATGGTCGCGGAGCTTCTGAGATGACCAGTCGTTCCAGCCAATCAGAGGAGGCACAGAGATTATCGCAGAGAGGATCCATACCTGTTTCGAAACTTTTTCTCTCTTGTAAAATTACCCGGACTAATAGTTCTATATATTCTTCTTCTGCTTGATTATTATCGTTGATATCCTTCAACTTTTTTTTCGGTAATTTTATTTTCGAGTACCATTTAATAATTATCTAAATGAAGCATTTGCGAATGTCTTTTAGCTCTCGGCAATTGGCTTGGTATTCAAACGGAATGAATGAATGCTTTTTCTTTTCTCTTTCTGAAAGGAAACAAAAAGTTGTGGTGGGAGGGCAGAAGAAGAAGGAGAAGGAGGAGGAGGAGGAGGCATTCAATGGGAATACGCTCATTTATGTTCTTGTGGACGGATGCACACAAGTACATGATTTAGAGTGGAGAATGAAAATGAAAGGTCGCTGGACGAAAGGTTGCATCGAGCGAGGAAGTAAGCACATAAGAAAGACACGAAAATTGTCAGATCGATATTCCAAGATTGGCTTATCAGCTAAAGCAGGAATTAATTTTTAAAAAAAAAGCAAGAAATGCGATTCTTTTTTTTAATTGTTTCGATTTTTTCTTAATAGAGATATTCAGCTTACCAGCACGATGACGCCGCAAACAAACTTGGGCGTTCTCTTCTGAGCGTAGTTCAATGGATCGTGGATTGCCCAGTACCTACAATAAGCAGATCTGTTGTTTTCATTATTTATATATCATTTGTAAAAAAAAAACATTGACAGCTATGTGATTATTTGAACTTCTACTAAATTAAATTACTTTGTTTCGAAGAAGGAAAAAGAGACCGATCGATCGCAATGGCGCAAAGGTTGAGGATCGACGAGGTGCACAGGAGAATGTCGGCAGTCGTGAAGAACTGGCAGACATAGACACCGAGTAGCCAGCGGCCATCTGCAATACATTCAACTCGGCCATGTTTCTTTTTGTGTTCATTCCATTCCCTCATTTCCTCATTTATATATCGCCATTTTTACTTCCGTACCTTTCGCCGTTTCAGGAGCATAAGAAACGAAGCCATAAACCCGGCACTACACGCAATATATTCCTTGCGACCATATTTTTTCACTCATAAGAAGTGTTATTTTTATTCTTTTTTTGAAAGAAAAAAGTTATTTTGGAGATTTTTTTATAGAAAAAAAACCAATAAATTAAAATAAAATAGAATAAAATAAGAACGAACCAGCAAGAAACTTGACGACATGGAGAGGCATCACAAAGATGGCGACTGCCAAATCGGAGGCAGCAAGAGAGACGAGTAGGTAGTTCTGCACCTTCTTGAGTGGCCGGTAGCTGAACACGGCGACCACGACCAGAGTGTTGCCCACCACCGTCATCGCGATGATCACCTACGCACAAGGAAACGATAAGTTTAACAAACTAGTTAACCCAATTATTGCCCTTGTAATGGTTACTCCTTATTTTATTTATTTTTATTTTAGTTGACATGATGCTGCCGCTCTGTCCGATAAAGTACTATCCAACACAATTGACTATGTGTTATATGATAGGTCACTATTTCGCGAAAACCTTAATGGCACCCACGCAAAATGCTTGACATTTGGCCTCTTTAGCATCTATGATGCATGAGACATTTGAATTTTATTCGTGCAAATTCGGTTAGATGACCGCATTGTAAATTATTAAATTAGGTGAAAATGCCATAAGTCTTCACGGAAACAGCCATCGGGGAATCACTTGCGTCAAATAAGTTTCAAGAACATTTAAAAATTGGGTCTCAGGGAGTAACAAATTTCTTCTTCCGCTTTCTCGAAGCATATCCGGGGGGGGGAGTTCTTTCATGCCTTTCCCGCTCTATAGCTGGCCTTCCATATGTGTCTCTCACTCTTTGCAAGTTAGCTATCCGAGTCCTTTGCACGGCGTGGAAATTCGAGCGTGAAGATCTGCACCGCTTTCCCAGTGAAAGCAGCTCCTCGTTACCACCCTTCCTCCCCCCTCTTCCATGTTCATTTGGCCGGACACTTTGAATGCTTTCATCGTGTCTGGCTCACTCTCTCTCTCTCTTGAATAAATTGAACTCTCAAGAGAACGCCGACTCATTCGAATGCATATATCTATGTATGTATACAAGTGCGAGAACGCATATTCATGAAGAACAATGGACGCTTTCTGAAGGCTCTCCTCGACCTGCTCGTTCTGCTTCACTCTCCTCGTGGCAAATGACGCTAATCGTTCTCCTTTAATGAATGCACAATGTATGCTGATTAGTGACGGTTACATGATTGCCTAGAAGCTTCTTAGAGGCATCAGTAGATTCCCCCCCTGTATACCCCTACTACATTTGATGCGCAGGAGAGAAAATTGAGAAACATTATGAATGTATAAAGAAGAGTTGACTGAGCAGAGTGGAAAAAAGTAGAAGAATAAAAAGAAGTGAAACCAAGAGCAACTTGGCTCCCACGACCTTGCTGAATGCTACGAATATATTGCGCCAGCCAGCCGTTAAAAAAGAGCCAAATCCACGCTGAAGGTGAGAAAGAACGAGATCTTGCATCACAAAGAGCAAATGTAGAGGGAAAACAGAAGCATATTGGGAAGAAAGCAAGAAAAAGACTCCGCTTGGCTACACATATCGTTTACAGAAATTCTTTCTATTGAATCCTGTAATTCAATGGAAGATGCGTGCGTATTCCCATTCGACTCATCCAATTAGCCACATATTAATAGAAAAAGGGATAAGCAAAGCAGAGGGATTTTTGCAGGAATGTGAGTGCCGAGAATGGAAAACAAGAAGCGAAGCCTGTTTGTGAGGACACAGCTTACTGTTAGTGCAAATAAAGAAGCAAAGAGAAAGAAGGACGACAACGATCAGAGTGCGTCAGTAGCTGCAGCAGTTAATACAATAACACACCATTCACTTTCTGCCAGAGCACCAGAAATAAAAAATACATACATATGTATAAACAAATATGCTTCTCTTTTCAACTACCCTCCAATGTTCACGGCAAATATGCATCAGCAGGTTTTCAACAAGACTAGTATTTGTATTGGATATTCTTCAGAAAAATTCCACTATAATCAGGAATACTAATTAAGTACCTTAAAATTTTGAAGGAAATTTTGATTAATAAGATAAATCAAATCTCGTTTACCAAGTATGTGATGGTGCCGAGGACGAGCTCGACTACCGGCACGACGGAGGAGGCCGTGGCGTTCGCGGCCGCAGGCACCGCCTCAGGGGGGCCGGCCAGCTCGGCCAGGTCGAGAGAGGACGACGTGACGGCAGAGATGTTGGCGACGTGCTCGGCTAGCGAGGAGAGCGCCCCGAGCACCATCACCTGAAGAAGAGGGCGATATTGTGCATGGATGCGGTGCATCAAGGAACGCAATCCATCCACCAACTTCCGCCAGCTTCACGCTTGAGAAGACACGTTTAAAAGCCGCGTGAAATGAGTCAGAGACTTGAGCCTATTAGTGAAAGAGAAAAGATCGTGCTTTATCCTCCTTAGCTCATTTTCTCAGAAAAAACGTCAGCGCCTCCAATCTTGCGAGTAATATACACAAGATGATCGGCACACAAAAGCACAAGAAGGCAGAGTCTGCGCAAGCGATCTAAGACAATAGAAGAGTTGATGTCACCCTAAAGGCCCACCACGACAGCCCGGCCACCAAGCAGGCCCGTTGCGAGGAAGTACCACTTGTATGCACATAGTAACATAAAGAGGAAGCTTGTGTTCTCTCTCTGTCTACTTGTTACCCTCATTATCGCCCTTCTCTCTTTCACTCTTCGCTTTCTCACTTTCTATCCCCTCTATCTCGTCTTGGCCTGCGTTCTAGTTCCGTATCCACTCTTGAGTACAAGAAGAAGCTGAGTGGACAGCAGAAAAGAAAAGGATGAGCGGTCAAAACAAAGAGAAATTCGGAGAAAAGAAGGCGGACGATGCTAGGAAATCTTATGGTCGAAAAGAAGTCCCGCATGTGCGCAAAGCGACGATGAGACCCAGTCGCCCAATCAGCCCAAACTAGCAAATGAATGTGACATCCAGGAATAGAATTGGAAGAGCTATCCTCAAGAATGAATTTTTTTGTTGGCAGAATGGTCACTTCTTGAAACATATTATACGCAAATGACATCACATAAAATGTTGAGTACGTTTCAAGGAATTATATTTGCGGTGAAAGATGATGACAACACATTGTAAGCTTCATTGAATAACCGCATTGAATAATAATAATTTATGGCATCAAAACTAATTTGATACCACTACATTTGCATGATTATAACCGAATAAGAATCTTAAGACCGAGCAACAAATGATGAAATAAAGATGATATAAGGAATCTATCCTTTGAAAAGTGAAGGACACTTCTCTAAAATTCTTTGAACAAACAACATTAGAACCGCTACCAGGCTATACTATGCGAACGAGACTAGAAACAAACGTTTAAATAGCTGATTATTTGCGAATACGAGTCGTATATGACTTGGCAGACCAGGCAGCTCTGGTGGCCACCAACGAAGGGAGAGCGGCACACACCGGAAGGGCCAACCCACTCCTCCCCTCACCCATCAGGCCTCCATCTCCTTCCTGTCTCTCTCTCCATCTCTCTCTCTCTCTCTCTCTCTCTCTCCTCGCCATCGCGTGTTTGTGAGTCGTGATTGCATGGCAGACACGAGCGAGCACTCTCAGTCGGTGCCCGCTTCTCTCTCTCCGGATGGTAGAAGTCCTCTCTCTCCAGTATCCAGACCATACCAACAGCAACATCTTCGACCGTCAACGCAAGGAGAGTTTTCCGCTCCTCACTGCCTCGTTCTCTCTTTCTCTCTCTCTCTCTCTTTTCTCTCCTCTTCATCTGTGATGCATGCGGGTGGTGGAATGAAAGAGGAAGACTCTTTCTTCTCTTTCTCACCATCCTCCGCATTCCTCACTCTCGGCACCAATGAAATAGTTATTCGTGTGTATAAGCCTTACTCTTACGCCATCGTCCGCATCATTGAAAGAGAACAAGCATTGGACAAGTGAATTTGATACAGAACATTTTCAGTGGGAGAGAGAAAGTAACGGTAATTCGACGAAAAATTAAGAGAGAGAGAGAGAAGCAGAGAGAGATAGAGAGTGAAAGGGCAAGGAGGCAGCTTCATCTCGACCAGATCACATCCTTTGGCTCCGTACCTCCGCCAGCGACAGCTCTTGCCTCATTCGGCCGGCCAGACATTGCCACTTTTAGTGCCAGATCGAGTGATTCGCGAGGAGGAGAGAGGGCGGCGGCTAATTAGAAAGAGATGAAAGCGAGCGAAAAAGGCGTGTTGGGGAAGGCGGAGGCGGTGGACTACCAAAAGGAGAAATGAAGGGGGAGGGAGATCCCTGAACCCGGAGTTGGGCATAGAATCCAGAAAGAGCTGGCGTCGCGCAGGGCGCCCGCCTGGGCACACTCACTCGCTCGTGACCCCCAGATATGGAGGGCTTGGAGAGAGAGAGAGAGAGAGAGAGAGAGAGAGAAAGAAGAGAAGCAAAGACAAAATAAGGAAATAGAGAAAGGAAACAAACAGAGACAACATTCAGTGAACAAATCGGAGAAAAGAAGCAAAGAAATTTATGGCAGAAAAATTTGAAGAAAAAATACGAGATCTTTCAACAAGCAGCTTGTTTGACAGCCGAGCGATATCGGCAAAGAGAGCAAAACACTTTGAAAATTCGATGGTGATCAGAGTGCAATGGAGGCAATCTACTGTTTTTTCCTCTTTAACATACTTTATCTTCCGTTCTCTCTCCTCCTCTTTCTTATCGCGCACTCTCTAGAAGGCTTTGCAAGATGTTCATCTCTTCAATCTCCACTTGCTTACATCCCTGGTCTACTCGAAACGCCTAGCACTTCCGCTTAATCTCTCGTATTCTGAAGTGGCTAGGAGAGAAAGGACCATTTCTCGTCGCCTCATTTGCGTAAAGAGATTGTCACGGAAAGAGAGAGACAGAGAGAGACACAGAGAGAAAGAAAGAGAGAGAAAGACAGACAGAGAGAGAGAGACGAAAAGAGCAGAAATGTCATGGAATTTGCACAAGTTGGTCTCCGTTAAGAATACAGCGCATTTCTTTTAAGAGGAAGTGAGGGAACATAAGAATGCACGACATGGACTGTATAACATATAACACAAAAAATTATTAATTAATAACTGATTTTTCAAATTTTAAACGATGGGTTTGCCGGGATTGGGGACTCATCGACACACTTTGCATTAAAGATCAGGATTAATGATGAAAGATGCAAATGAATGGTATTTCTGCAGCATGAAAGAAGTGATACGAGAAAGGGGATGGTGTTTGAGGGGTGACTCCTCCCTCTCCCCTCCATCTGGTGACAGAGACCATTCAGCTGCCAGTCACTGGTCGTTCATCTTCTCATCACTTTCCGCTTGCTCTTTTTGCCACATTTGCTAGTCTTTCATCGCTGACTTTTGCTGCTTCTGCTGCATCTTCGGAGTGTTCGATTGGTAGAGACTCTTATTCTCTCTCTGATTCTCTCTCTCTCTTTCTTTACCTCTTAGTCTTAGGCCATAGATTTTCTTCCATCATCGCTATCCCCTAAATGCCGTTCATTTTAGAATCCAGAAGTAACAATTCCGTTTGCCTAAGATCGAACGGGACTTTTAAAACATCTTGCGCTTGGCTTGCCGAAGGAGAAGAAAGCTCTATTCTCAGAAGTTGCCCAAAATCGGCCCTAAAGCATCTCTGATGGAAGAAGAAAGGAGCAAGGGAAGAATGGACTCGAGTGTGCAAGAATGTACGTGTCTTCGATGAAGATGTGCAATCGGAAAAGGCCTAAGAAAAGCTACGAAAAAAGAGGGAGAAGCTCCCAAAGAGTCCCGGAGCATGCCAATGTGTACCACAAGAGAGGGGGGTGGAAGCCCACCTCCATGCTCCCCTCGAGGACAGGGAGGAGTGCCTGGATGGACACGGGCCACTGCTCACGCAGCCTTCTCTTCTTCTTTCTCGCTGTCTCCTTTAGCCCCTTTCTTTTCTAACTACCCGTGATCTCTAAATTGTCTTGGCCTAACAGCTCGTGCCAGTCCGGAGTCTCTCAGGAGGTGACATGAAGTGAAAAAGGAGAGGGATCCAGCCTCATTCTGGCATCTGACATTGAGCGTTTCTTACAAGGCACTTATCTGTTCTCGCCCTAAAAAGTCTTTCTCGATTTCTCTACCTTCTTTCTTTCTTTTGCAAAACATTTATCCAAAGTTCCCTGTCGGATATGTCATGTCTACAATGAGAAGGAACCGAGAAAATTATTTCCCCTGAAACCATTCGGTACGAGCAAACGGACTGTTAGCGATGAGAGCATCTTCGAATGAATGAGCTCCAAAATAAAGAGGTAAAATATATTTGTACGTAAATATGAACTTTTTTTTTGCGGATATTATACAACAAAAGAGCCCACAGAAGAAAAAAATTACCGCGGCTCTCAATTTGGCGCTTGTGGGAGACGGCATGTTTTCCTCGTTACCCTGTCAAGTCGGCGGGGGGGGGGGGCGTGGAAAAGGACAAGAAGGTGGAATCGAGCCACCAACTGCATAACTCTTCGTCTGCCTCGTCGAGAGGAGGAGAAACACACGGAGAGAGGTGAAAAATGCTGCCCGACCACTAGGTTGCTCTCAATGAATACAAGAGCACGCTGCACTCGCGATCTGTCATGTTGTTCGAGACGTCAGAGAAACAAAGAACCGCTCCGTTACTCTTGTGCTCTGCGTGGAGTGCTCCGACCTCCGACCCCACCTACTCAGCATACGGTAATATGCAAGACGAGAAAGCAAAACACGTCCGAGAGGTGGATTGAGATTAGAATAGAGAAAATATTTGCGAACTATGCGATACTTGGATAATGGGGTCTGCCATCAACTGAAGTCCTCTCCTTCCGTTCCCTAGCGTAAACATGGTCTGAGGGGGGGGGGCGGTTCAGAGTTGCCATCGACAGGAAGAGGATAGAGCAGCTAATGGTCCACTCGGCTTCCTCATACACTTGGCCGCGCAGTCTTCATCTGCCACGCATTCTTAACTCTTTTATGCTTGCCTTTCCTGCTTCGCGCAGGAAATCAGCCCAATTAGAAGGGCGAAAACGGGGAGAAGCCATGGCAGATGACAGGCCCGGACGTCCTCATAATTAAGCAACATCCGTAGTGGAGGAGCACGTGGGAAGAGAGGGAGGATGCTGCTCCGCATCCTCACTCCTCCCTCTCTTCCCTCTGCTCTCTTATCTCTTATCTCTTCGTTGTCGCCTCCCACAACATCTCCAATATCCCTTTTCCCTCCCCCGGCTTCCGCACCTTTTCACTCTGGCGACCGTAGGCTAGAGATGCGCAGCAGTAACGCTGTATCATCAGTTGCGAAGAGAGAAAGAGTAAGGGAGAAGGATGGAAGGAGAAGGAGAGAGAGCGCCATCGAGAGAAGAAGGTGAAGAAAAAAGAGAAATAGTTGCGCTCTTGTACATTTGCACATCCCTTTTCTCCTAGTTTCCACAGCTTTTCCTCTCTCTCTCTCAATCGGTCTTTCTCTCGCTCTCCCTCTATCTGTGCCCAAAGTGCGAAAGTGTCATCTACTAGTCCGCTCACTGGCCCCGCGCATGCATCGATGCCAATCAGGTTAGGCCGACCCAGGAGGAGCACGTTGAGGAGAAGAAGAGGGGGGGGGGAGCCACAGTGCTATTGGCTCCCCGGGCGAGGTCTTCTGGCCCATCTTTGTTTTGCGGAATCACGGGACACAGAAAGAGTGAGGCGAGCAGAGAAAGGACAAAAATGGACGACGACGAGAAGTCTCAAAGGGGGAGAAAAAGAGAGCGATAATAGAGAAGGATCAAGCAATCCGAGAGCTCGACAGAATGCAGCCTTCTCTGCGGTGCGCGGAGTCATGGATGGGAACTTGTAAAAGAAGCAGCCTCAGCGGATAATTAGGGGACACATTGAGAAGACGGCAAATCGGCTGAATCGCCGAGCAGCCGCAAAGGCATGGGATATTAGCCATGGAGGGAAAAAAGGGAAACCCGTTCCCGAAGGGGCAAGGAGCACACCGGCAGCGAGGAAGGTACATATGTATGTAACAAGATTTGTTCAAGCACATACGAGCTATTAGATGTGCAAAAATTTGCACATTTGTAGCAAATACTCACTTCTGTTTTCCTTTTATGCCGAAGATTTTTGCATCCTCAGGACAACAATTCGAGTACACATTGCTCGACGATGTTCGAATGATACAACAAGCGATGCATGAGAAAGACGAGTGAATAGAACCAAAAAGAGAGATAGATAGAGAAATAGAGAGAGGCAGAGATGAAGAGAGAAAATCGGGCAGTACCACAAGGAGCGAGATCCCCACTCCGGAATGGGAATCTGCATGCACAACTGCCATCCTACGGAGAGTTCTTTCGAGTGAAGTTGACTTGAGCACACTGAGGAGAGATTGAGCGAGGGGACGGATAAAAATATGAAAAGCATTGAAATCATTGTGGAATTCAAGAAGGAAAGGAGAATGGAGAGTGGACTAAAGCAAAAGGGGCACTGTGGAGGTGCGCGACTCCGTTACAATGGAGGAAATCAAGTAGTAAATGGAGAATGGAAAGGAGCGAGCGAGGAAAAGAAAGAGAGAAAGAGCGCAGGTGGGAGAGAGAGACAGAGAGAGAAAAGAAATAGGATGTCGTCTCCGTGGTTGGCCTGGCCGCTCTCGTGGGAAGTGAGTGCCTTGCAATTCTGCCATCCACCACTGAGCATTCAAAGAGTTCTCGTACCATCCAACGAATGAATGACGAATGCGCTGAGAAGTCAGGAATTCTCTCGAAGGAAAGCTACCACGTGCCAGTTCTCCTCTTCATACGAAAAACTGTCCCCAAAAAAAAGCGAAATTATAGAATCCCATGACGACTTGCAAGAACGCGCGGTAAAAAGGGCAGGATTCCCGCATATTGGGACTCATGAAAGTAGCGTTCGAGAGGGAGAGCTCGCCTGGCTCATACGGTAGCAGCCTTCAGGCTTCATTTTAAGACTATGCACTCGCGACGAAATGTAACAAAATGCCTGGGAAAACATTAAAAAAAGTTTAGTATTCTTTACAACAAACAGCGAAGGGATAACATTCCAGATGCTTGTTTTCCATCAGTCTTCTGCTGCATTCCGGTGCTACTTTTTATCTGTAAAATTTTCAACACTTCGCTTAAAAAAGGCGACTTAATCTCAGAAAGGGCGTGCGAAGGGAAACAGACGTCATGTGAAAATCATAGAAATGAGCAAATGACTCTTAAATAATGCAAAAAAGAAGATATCGCCTTGACTTTGGCAGACATTTGAACGTATTTAGATGAGTTTGAATGTACATTTACATGCATTCATGGACACATCTGCATGGCGGAAATGAGAATTTGGTGCATCACTTGGAATGATGCCAATTCTCCTTTTTCTCTCTTTTACAACCGCTTACTCTTTCTCTTCTCGTTTCTCTCTCTCTTTTTCTCTTCCTATTTTCTCCCATTTTCTCCTCGCACATCGTGTGTCTACTCGATTCTACACGAACGGCTAATACATCTTGACAATATAGAAGATCTCTCTCTTCACACTCGGGACTCTCGTCGGCCGAGTTCGCTCTATAGCAAGCGAAATGAAAAGGAGAAGAAAGCAAAGGAGAGTAATCTGAAGAAGGCGAGAGAGAATATATGACAGCACGAGATGCCAAGAGACAGAGCGAGGGCAAGATATCCGAGAAGAAGAGACAGGAGAAGTACATACTATACAATGATGGCATCAACAATTGGGATTACGACTAAAGTAGCTGCAAAAATAGGATCTTTTAAAGGATACACTGTACAAATATCCCGGAATGCAAGATTTAATATTATAAACAAAAAAAGAACCGAAAATGGCTTGAAATGAGCAGCGAATATTACGCGGTTTGTCTGCGAACGCGTGCTTGCACAACACTTCCGCGGCTCCAGACTGTCTGGTGTGGCAGGCCCAGACGGTATACCAGGGGCGTCTTTGTCTCTCCTGCCCCACTATTCCAATGTCTACTCGAGGACAGGAGAGCAAAGAGACATGGCAGCTATGGCTATTGGCTCCTGCCCTGATGCCGGAACGTCACGGTTGACAAGGCAGGCGCGCTTCCGCCGTCAAGCTCTCTCTCTCTCTCTCTCTCTCTCTCTCTCTCTCTCTCTCTTTCTCTCATCTCTCTTGAACCCATTTCTTAGAAGAAGAGCACACTATTCCACTAAAGCGGCAGACCGATTTGGGTGCACATGGTTAACTAATAAGGTGTCTCCTCTCAACCTACAACAATTCTGTCTGTCTGCGTAACCTAATAGTTTGATGTTTGTTGGAGCAAAATTCGACACTTTGTTGTCTGTTTCAAAGACTAGTAATGCAAGAAGGCCGTTCAGCCAACCTCTCCGGCCGAGTCTGTCATGGTGTCGGAGGGCCGTCGATTAGCAGCCAGGCTCCGGCCGAGTCCGTGGGATGGTCCGGGCCCTTTCTGGCAGAGTCGCAACCAAGGAACAGGGCCAGGCTGCCAGGCCGCTTCTGTCTTCCTTCCTTTCTATCTCGTTCTTCTTCTTCTCTATTCTCCTAGACACTTTCGGGCTCCGAAGAAGACTCTCGCACACACCCGATGGAGAGAGCGGCCAACTCGAAAACGTCTAATGAGGCGAGCACCGCCCCCTCCCATCCAACCCCTCTACTCTTCTCTCTTCCCTCCCCTTTTCACACCCTCCGGGTCTTACGCAGCTTCTCCCTCTTCTACGCCTCCTCCGCCGCTCTCCTCTTTTTCTGGCGCCCATTGTTTATTGCACATTCTTCGACACCAGATTCTCGGTCGCATGACCCGTCTGCATAACTGACAATTCCGGCCGACCAACAAGCATTTCTGTTGCCTTCCACTGATCCCTCTCTTACGAGATCATTGGAGAACAGAGAAGGCCAAAGCACCCAAGAAGGCCCCTGCCTGACCTCCGATCCGTCTGCTCTGGCCAGATGCATATTTCACGAGGTTGTCACCCTCTACGCATGCGTCCATTGTGAGGACGCGGGCTTGGAGCGCCCATCTATAGAGTGGCGTGGAGGAACCCGGACCCCCGAGTAGTTCAGTTGTGGGAGTTCATCCCGCCTCGATTATTGCTGCCGCTGGAACGGTGCGCGATGGGATGCCTACTTCTGTCCCCCTCCTTCCTCTCTCTTTCTCTCTCTCTTTCTCTCTCTCTCTCTCTCTCTCTCTCTCTCTCTCTCCTCTGCCATTCTTTTTGCCATTGCCATTTTCTATCCGTGAAAGAAAGCGGACTCGGTTAGTAAGCACTTGAGAATGACGCTCACTTGGCAGTTGTCGGAAGGCAGAAGCAGCAGTGGGAGCGGGGGAGGGAGTGACGGACAAATGATCCTACATATAAGCCTGCTGCCCTTCAAATGGAAGACACACATGGATGCACAAATACACACAGACACACACACTTTTCCCCTTTTTGTGCAAACAGAAGAGTGGATCAGAGCCGTTTTGAGCTGTGGCCTCTCCTGCGCCTGTCGCAATCACGGATTTAGTGTGTCCGGACGACTCGGAACGCAATGAAACAGAAGAGACGGGAGAGAAAAGTCTGAATGGCGTCAAGGCGAGACCAATTGTCCAAGCTTCTCGCTGCCTCAGACACCTCATCCGTCTAGATTGCAGAGAATGACAGCATTGACTCTGCCAGAGATTACATTTCACATACTCATTGTAGCAAGACGGTGAACATTCCTGAGAAATGTGTCATGGAAATCAGTTCTATAACCTCTTTCCCTGCTTATATTTAATTCCCCAAGAACTGATAAGTCACTCATTCCCATATTCTTGTGGCAATTCTTTCTTTCCACTTGTTTCCCCCACATGTTCCACCCCCCCCCCCCTTCCGTGTCATGCACAGTGCTGTTATGACCCAGTATGATGTAACAGAATCTAGGTTGTGGCGCTTACACTAGGCCCTGCGCCACTCGTTCACTTTGCTGGTTTAGACACCCAAGTTTGGGGTGTCTCAGGACAAACAAATCTCTTCCATCTCGGCTCACGCAACACAGGATCCGCACCGAGGGATCTCCGGGGCACGACAGTGCCGCCTCTGCTGAGGGGAGCAGAGAAGAGCCAGAGGAGAGCCTCTGGCTGAGCGCAACAGCGCACCTCTGCTGATGGGAGCAGAGAAGAACCAGGACGACCCTGGTTGAACCCCACAGCTGGTGCGAGTGCACGCTGGAGGGAAGAGGGCACCGAGGTGACCCTTTGGACTAGACGAAAGCCCGGGCACGTCAGCTCCCCGGTCATATCCATTGACTTTCCGTCACATGGGGGCCGAACCGGGATCCTGAAGAGCTGAGCCGAGACGTCACACTGTTGATTCCGTTGGAGCTTCTTGGCTCCGTACGGCAATCCGGTGCTGAAGAGACTTTGTTAAGTTTGCGGGAACTCAACGTGGCGCACCATCACTGTTAAGCGGCGCAGTGATACCAGCGCATCCGTTGAAGCATATCGCCAACCCGCAGCGGGCCAGCCCCACATAAAGGCAGCCACATCAACGTGGACCAGCCCTGCCTTCCTGGCTCTAATTCAAGCGATCACAAGTGATTCGCTGATTGAGGCTTCTCTGCTTCTCAGTTGAGAACTTGTGAATCTGCTTTTCCGAATGGGGCATCCTGCTTATCATCCCCATTCGTCGACAGTTCTCTGGTCAACTACAATCTTCTCGAATCATGGTCGTCGGCAATATCGCAAGCGAAGCGCGGCACCACACCGATCCAGAGCAACTAGAAATCTTTCGAGAAGTCCTCGCAGCAACTGATATGATGATCAACCGAGAACCCATTATCCAAGGAGGCCACAATTAGCATTTTCGCTAGCATTGTGTTATGTATTTTGCCTCATCTTCTCGGTCTTCATCTACATCATTGCCACACTTCTTCCCATATACACCAGCCATGCTCGTCGAGTGACTGACTCCCAAACCTCTTTCTTTGTCGCTGTCGGGGCGCCAGTAACTGCCCCAGGGGGATGTCATGGAAATCAGTTCTATAACCTCTTTCCCTGCTTATATTTAATTCCCCAAGAACTGATAAGTCACTCATTCCCATATTCTTGTGGCAATTCTTTCTTTCCACTTGTTTCCCCCACATGTTCCACCCCCCCCCCCTTCCGTGTCATGCACAGTGCTGTTATGACCCAGTATGATGTAACAGAATCTAGGTTGTGGCGCTTACACTAGACCCTGCGCCACTCGTTCACTTTGCTGGTTTAGACACCCAAGTTTGAGGTGTCTCAGGATAAACAAATCTCTTCCATCTCGGCTCACGCAACACAGGATCCGCACCGAGGGATCTCCGGGGCACGACAGTGCCGCCTCTGCTGAGGGGAGCAGAGAAGAGCCAGAGGAGAGCCTCTGGCTGAGCGCAACAGCGCACCTCTGCTGATGGGAGCAGAGAAGAACCAGGACGACCCTGGTTGAACCCCACAGCTGGTGCGAGTGCACGCTGGAGGGAAGAGGGCACCGAGGTGACCCTTTGGACTAGACTGAAGCCCAGGCACGTCAGCTCCCCGGTCATATCCATTGACTTTCCGTCACAAATGTCCACGATGTAGAAAAGGCAACAACCGCGTTTATCACAATAGCACCCTTCACCCAAGCGTGACATTCCTGTTACCGTGTGAGAACAATAGTGTGAGAATTCGACACGAAAATGCCAGAATAAGGGAAGTACAAAAACGGGAACGATTCCACTCTGAAACTGACACCGGCAATTCACGTGAGCGCATGGAAAGTGCTTGTTGAAATATTAATGAACGGATTGATTTAGGAGAGGGATAAATTAGATTAGATGAGAGCGAGATCCAGAGGGACGGGGAGAGCGGCAGAGAGAGAGAGAGAGAGAGAGAGAGAGAGAGAGAGAGAGAGAAAGAGCACGAGGAGGTGGATGAAGAATGAAACGGAGATGGCTCTCCTTTGCATATACTCAGCCCTATTGGTTTGGATCGTGTGCGTCTCATTTACTGCTTCCACTCATGCTCCTCTTTCTGTTTTTCCTTTCTCTCTTGATGCCGCTCGATTTGCACTCTTTCTCTTTTCGCTCTCCAACTTTCATCCACTCTCTCTGCTCTGATGCCATCATCAACTTCTCTCTCTCTCTCTCTCTCAATTCTCCTCTATCCCCTCTATCGTCATTCGACCTCAACGTCTTCATATTGTTTGCTTCTCGCTGAAATGACCAAACAGATGCTGCAGCGGTTATTACGAATTGCAGCAAGCAAGCAGATGACTCATAAAAAAAGAGTCTTTCTGCAGTCGTGACGCGGCCTGTCAAGACCGTCTCTGACGACAAGGAAATGTTCGTCTTCCGCGTCTCTCCATCCATTGTTTCTTCAGCAACTTGCCATCCCATGCATCTCTTAAGACGGCCGCCAAATGTCCTCGATGTCGTGACAATTTGCACGGCGACATCCGGCAGAGGGAGCGAGAGAGGCGATGGCGGGCACTTTTTGCCCTCCGTCCTCCGCTAGTCCTGGGAGCGACAACTTGCAAGGGTGCAAGGGAGGCTCCGGATGTCCCTACTTGAGCGGCGCTGCTGGGAAGACGCTGACTGACTGCTCCCTCTTCTCTTTTTAATGCAGTAGAAATGCCAAGGGCACATCTTGTTTTGAGGGTGCTTTACTCTCTGCATGTCTCGTTGTCTCTGAATGTCAACAGAGAGAGAGAGAGAGAGAGAGAGAGAGGAAGAGGAAGATCGCTTTCAGTCTCTATGGCGCAACCAGCTTCCTTCCGGCGGCCGCCTAGGGTAGAAAGAAGAAGATTGGTCTGTCCGGGCGAGCAAAGTAAATGTGTAGGAGTGGCAGAGATATCGCTAGTAGAGATGGAGGGGGGGGGGCAAGGGAGAAGGCGAGATTGGAGAGAGAGAGAGAGAGAGAGAGAGAGAGAGAGAGAAAGAGAGGGGCTGAATACGAAATGCCGAGAACCTCACGCGCGCCTCTCCGATTTGTCGATTCTGACGACATGGACAATAGAGATGAAGCATGAGATGGCAGCTCTGCAATGCACACCCCACTGCGGGGGTTCGCGGCCCACGCCATGCGATCTGCGCCTTCTTACGAATACGAAATGGAAAAAAAAATTAATATTAATCGATGCACTTTCAGCAGCTATAAATAAGATTCGATCTCGGATCAGAAGGAATTCAAAAATTTCTTAACTAAATTTACTGAAGTAATTTAAAGGGGAATAAACACCTCAATGAGGGAATTGAAAGAACTAAACGACGGAGAGAGAAAGATAAAGAGTTTAGCCAACTACTTAGAGGTAAGAGCAATTTCTTAAGAAGACATATTTGTAAACTTAAGGCAAGACGCTTCGAAAGCAACTAGAGTGTGTCTATCATGGTTCTCCTTTTTCTCAGTCAACTCTAGGCAATACAATAGGTTCAACCTTACATTTCGACTATAATGTCGTGCTTTCCCTACCTTTCCGACTATCCGTGTTTGATTGCTAGACCGTACTATTGGCAATAACGTGGCTGATGTGATTTTTTTTAAAAGAAATTAGGAGAGAGAAGTTGCTCTGAAACGAAAGAGAGACAGAGAGAGAGATAGAGAGAGATCAGAAAGAAAGGCAGAGTAGAACATGAAATACAATGTAGTGACATCGCGCATGGCACTGAAAATGCAACATGGCGTGTGAAGATGGCTACTTGATGGGCCTTGTGACCGGACTAGTAGTTCCGTGAAGAGGAAGACACAGAATGGGGTTCTGAGAGAGAGGCAGGGAGAGAGAGAAGAGACAAGAAAGAGAGAGAGAGAGAGAGAGAGAGAGAAAAGAAAGAGAAAGATCTGTCCGTGCCCGTGCCTCCTCTCCAACCATTCCTTCTTATTGCAAACGAATTGTAGCGTGGCTCATCAGAATTCGTTGCGTCTCGAGAGGTCCGCTCAGTGTGTACAAACAAGAGCCACAGAACGAGGGGCCATCAGGGTCGCCCACGGGTCTTGAGGGGGTACTCTCTGATAATTAGAAGCCATTTTCACTCGGTAGACGTCTCTTTTTTCCCTGGAAGCCGAAATAGCCAACAAAAGAAGCTGATGAAGGAGGAAGCCAAAAAAAGAAGTAAAATATCCAGCATACTCCTAAAATAGTCATCCAATTAATTAATCAACTGAGTTGAAAGTGAAGAAACATTGAGTCTTTACGAGATAATCTTCTGAAGCGAAAACGAGATAGAACGGGAAATCTTTCGACATTGGATTGTAGCTCGTAAACAATCGTTGCAGCATTCATTCATTGCAGGGCGCTCGCACATAATAGACTATCGTTGCAGCATTCATTCATTGCAGGGCGCTCGCACATAATAGACTAAGTTGAATAAATACATTTGGTCTCAGGGATAGCGAACGCCACAATATTCTGCCAGCTATAAATTCTCTGCAATAAATTATAAACAAAAACCATATTTCTCGCTACTTTCCATAACAAACGAATTAAAAAGTGTCCTAACATAAGGCTAGTTCTTTTATTATTCACATTAATCAACATTTATATGATGGGCAGTAGTAAATTTTGAATCCTTCAAAATTTACTGTTGCATTCTTCAAGCATTTCATCATACAAAGCAAGTCGGTATTAAAATTTTTTATTTTGCGTCCGAAAGCAGTTTTTAGAAAATAAGTAAGAAAATCGTATAGTCGAGGAAACAAATGGCTCCGACGATAAGAAGGAAAAATGAGTACATGACTTGTGGAATGTTGCGGGCTTTTCTCGAAATGCTCTGCATTCTCTGAGCATCCTCGGTGGTCCTGACCATAGTATCACTGGCTGCCTCTCCACTTCTCAGGAAATCCAATCTCATCCACCTGACAAGACTGAGACTTCTCCTTCCTCGATCTTTGTTGCATGGAATCCCATGGATATCACCACGAAGCAACACGCGTCGATCACAGAAGCGGAGACCACGTTCCAAGAGTTCAGCCTCGTACCTATGTAGATTCTACGTAGATGGATGGAATGGGCAAACACTGCCTGGCTTATTCAGGAACAACAAAGCAGTGTTCTTCTAGAATTCTCGAGGACTCCATTTCTTGTGCCTTTCTCATCTCTCCGTATGCAGAGAGGCCAAGGTAACGAGCACCATTAAAGTTCAAGAAGTCACAAATATGTATCTCAAAGTGAATACTGCTGTCCATTGAACTAGCCCCTATGGCTTCAAATGTGTAGGCTGAAGAATATAGGATAAATTTCCAATCCCTTAACATCAACGTTTTTCTTCTTTTCAGACCTGAAATTCTGTTACACAACAATGGCTATGGGTTTAGTTTATTCTCGACAATCGACCATTAACACGGCGTGGGCATGCCGAGCGGAAACTAGGAAAGAACGAAGTTAAACGAGAGAGAGAGAGAGGAAATGATGCTCAGTAGCTCTGTTTTTGTTCTTAACAATCGGATCAATACAATATGACAGATCGTAACCGTATGTGCACAGAAAGTCTTTTCTCGCGGCCAAGAATAAACAACAAATAAGCTGAAATGTTGTCTTTGACAAAAGGTGAAAAACTATCTTATAAATAAAGTAAGGTACAAATGCGCGCGGTGTGAGCTCAGAGTGAGAAGTGGACAAAAAGGAGCGAGCAATCTGATATTCTTTTTTATGAAAAAATAAAATAAAAAAAAGGTAGAAAAAGGAAGACAATTTCCTGGCGAAAACCTTTCGCGCACGGAAGAGATCTCGGAAACGGCGCAACGGAAAAGGAAAAGGACATCGAATACAGCTGGGTGGGAACAGAAATACTTAGCTAAAACAAGAAAAAAGAAGGCTGTTTCTATGACGATTCCTCATCCAGAGGGCGTGTGGATTGCGGCTTCTCTCAATAACAGAGAGGAGGTGTGAAGAGGTGATCAAACTGATGACTCGGGTTCTGCAGGACTGGTTGGAGAGAAGAAGAGATAACGATAGAGAGCACAAGGAGAGGAAAGAGATTAGATCAGAGAAGCTGAATAAAAGTGTGCGAGAAAGCACCCATAAGTAGCATGCTCGAGCTAGAGGAGTACGATAGAAGCCATGGTCTCCGCCCACCTTCACCTGTCACAACAAGTGAAAGCGCAGAGGGAGGCAGCCTTAGAGAGCAAGCGTTGACACACATCTATGTATATATCTTCAATGGATGAATGGTCGCGAGAAGAGATAAAGCCAGACACGGATGCACTAATGAATATGTTATGAGTACATTTGATTAGGCTACGCAGACTAACAAAAATAGGATACAATGAGGAAGTGAGAATAATGAACAATGCAATACGCAGATGACTGCGAACTAAGAAAGAGAACAAAGAAAACACAGAGGAGTGACATTCTGATGAAGAAAACAGAGAGTGAGAGAAAGAGAAAGAAAGGAAGAGAGAAAGAGAGTAAAACAGTGAGCACTGGGTAAAGTAAAGTAGGAAGTGTCTTAGGATATCTATTGTACGTGTTAAGAAAAGAAAAGAAAGGACCAAGCTTGCCTTCCTCAGAACACCCGTCATCAACATAAGTCCTCGAGGAGAAGGAACGAACAGACGGCAAGAGAGAGCACGAAACGGAGAGAGGGGAGAGAGCTAGAGAAAGAGAGAAAAAGAGGTTGGGGGGGGTGGTCGAGGAGTGGGGGTGGATACAGACACCGCTTCCACTCTCCCGCCCTCCTACTCGTTTCGAACGGAGCGTTGCATCGACTTGAACCGACCGGTCGAAGCCCGATTGTCATCTGCAAGGCAGTAGATCGGAATAATAAATATCGCCGCACCCATTTCGTGGCTGCATATGACAAGCAATTCTGATTAAAAAGAAAAAGGAAGGAAATCTTACGGAAATGAAGAAAACAATGAGAGAGCCTTCCCGAGATAAAGAGAATGAGAGGGACAAAGAAAGAGGAAGTAGTCGTGCAGATTGAGTTTGCAGACAACAGTAGAATATTGATATGAGAACTAGCGAATCTCATCTGGCCCCTTGGACATGAATCTAACTTGTTGGTTGGAGATTTAAAAAAAAATTCAATATGTTGCCCGTCATATAATTTAAAGAAAAAAAATCGATTCTAAAGTAAAAAAAAGGAAATGATTACATCTTTGGAAACGCACAACTACTTTGGGTGAGCGTGGAGGCGGAGACGCCCATGCACGGCTGCATCGGCCGGATGCTACGGCGGACGGGCGCACTCGATGAGCCTGTAATTTTAGTGTCACCTCAAGTCTGTATTGTGCCACCGCAACCCACAGTAATTATTAATTGATTCCCGCTCGTCCTCTCACCCCTTAACTCTCACTCACCATCAGCATCGGAGTTCTCCTCGTCGGCCTCGGAAGAGTCGGCGCCGCCGCCACTGCAGGCTACGCGGCCGCCGGCGACTCGCGCCTTCTCCTCGTCCATCAACGACGACCTCTGCGACTCGTCGTCGCGGTTGCCGCGCTGCGGTCGGGCTGCAGTGAACGCTCAAGTTAAGGAAAACTTAATATTACAGGCCAAAGAAGTTGAAAATGCTGATATCTTAAAAATTGGCAACATATGTTTCTGAGTAATTTACATAGAAATATTTTGAACCTAAAATAAACTCACTGGTGTTTCGATTTCGACTTGTCGGCCTCGTGGACTTAATCGGCTGATCATCGAGGCCGAGGGAGCGGGCGGACTAAAGCATTTATCAAATTAAAAATGAACGAAGAATTTGCCGCGTTTCTTCAATAGTCCGCCAGAAAAAAGAAGCAAGCCCCCTCGCCTACCTCATAGTACTCCTCAAGGGCAGCACCCGAAGGTGGCGGCGCGCCGGGCGGCGGCGGCGGGATAAGGTCAATGAGGTTGTGCTTCGGCGGCGTCCTCCGGCGGCTGCCGTCCGTGCCGCCGAGAGTGCCGGCGTGGAAGCGGCCGTTTGTGCTGCCGCCCGTGCCGTCCGACGACTAAAACCGACGAAATGGATGTTTACAAAATATTATAAATTGAAACGGGACTCGCAGAAATGAGCACATTCGCGATACCTGAATGTAGCTGATATCGGTGTGGGGTGGACTGTCCGAGTTGCTGCTGTTTTGATTGCCGCCGACACCGCGGTAGTCACTGCCACGAGAGGAGCGCGATCTAGGGAGATAACATAAGGATTGCAAATAATTGATAGCTTAATAGCGATAGTAATGAAGAATTCGTCGAACCTTCTGCCGGTTCCATGGTCGGCGAAACGCGGAGGCGGTCCACTGGGCACCGGATTCTTCGGCAGGGCAGGGCCGCGCAGCATGTGGTCGGAGAGCCAGGCAGGCTGAGTGGACTGCAGCTGCTGCTGCTGTTGCTGAGCAGCTGCCGCAACCAATGTGGTCGTCGCGTACGGGGATGGATCGTCTTGATACTGAAAACAAGAGACCTCATATGCACAAGCAATAAGATCTTTTTAGAGTGCTATTCTATGCTACGAGACATTAGTTATTCTCTCACTCTCTCCCACCTGATTGCCGTAGAAGGTCGACATGGTGCCGCCGTTCGTGACCTGCGCGTAGTGGTAGTGCGGCTCGGAGCCCAGCCGATGGAGCGTGCCTCCGAGCTCGCTCTGAAGCAAAGCCTGCAGGTTAACTCAGTCTTACAATTAGGTACATGTATCAAAACAAAATAATAAAAAAAACCATTAATATTAATTTAAGTCATTTTAGCGGCTCATATTTCGACTCTGTTTCAACAAATTTCTTTCTAAATACAGTTCTCTCCGTTTTCAAAGACATTAGCTAACCAACTCCACCTCGTATGGATTGTAGAAGTCGTGATGGTTCGGCGTCATCGAATAAAGGGGCGCGCCGCCGCCGCCAATGCCGTTTCCGATGGCCCCTGGCGGCCGATGTAGAGTGCCTGAGGGCGGCAGGGGGAGCCGGGCGGCCGTGTGGTAGGCAGGCTCGCCCCAGGGAGGCGCTGCCATGCTGCCGTCGTTGATCTTGATGAATGGAGCCATCCGGTCACTCTGAAATATTGCGTTGCAGTCTTATCCACTATTTGATATATGGAAACTATTTTTAAGTGATTCAAAATACAAAGTTATAAGTAAGCGTAAACTTGACTGACACTCTGACAAGAGCTGCTCTTCTTGCGTCGAATGAAGAAGGCGATGCAGCCGACCATGAGAAGGAGCCAGAAGAAGACGAGGAGGCCGACGACGAACCAGCCGCGGTGAAGCAGCGAAGACGTCCACGATTCCATAGACGTATGCTCCTCCAGCGTTTCAGGGGCTGCAAAAGGACATATCATATTATGTATTACAGTTTCCTTTTGTTTTCTATTAAAAAAGGGTTCTTTATTTTAGCACTAATAGTGTCGAGCAGCAACCCTGCTGAACTCACTCATGTCAATGACGTCAGTGCCATGCGCGACTCCGATGCCAGCAGCAGTCCTCGCGGCTACTTTGATCTTGTAGGTCATGCCAGGGCTGAGATGGAAGAGAGTGACACTCGCAGCTCGCTCGTTCGTCGTGATGTTTCGGTTGAACTTGGTGCCCTTGCCGAGGATGACTATCTGCAATTTGACAATTCTAAATGACATTAGTATCTTATCATGTCAATGTAATACGCTTGTTTTGATATCATTTATTCGTCAATCGCCAAAAACTTCGTCTACTCTGACCATTTATTTTCTGGTCACAAAATGGTGCTAAAACCTTTTCGTATGAAAAGTTGACCTGAAACCCTCGCAGAATGCCGTTCATTCCTTCGGCTGGCGGCGCCCGCCACGAGATGCGAAGCGTCGTTAGATTGAGCATGCGAACATGTACGTCGGCGGGCGGCAGCGATGGCGCTGAAAAAAACATTTTTCAAAATAAATTTTATAAGAACACAAACAGCCTTAAAAGATTGGAAGCCTGCTAAAAATTTGTTATGATTAAAAGCACTACAAAATAAATGTTGAAGTGTGATTCCGTACGCGCTTCTGCAGTGAGTGCATCCATGGAGTTGGAGGGAGTGCCCTGGATGACGCCGCTGTACGGGATCACGAAGAACTCGTAGTTCGTGAAGGGCAGAAGCCCGTTCACCACCGCCGACTCACTCGCTGCGCCGCTCACGTTCACCAGGCTGAACAAGAGAAACTGGATGTCAAAACTAGACTGCATATTTCAGCCAGTTTCAACAGCATTTTTGGTAGAATACGTAAGAATAAAATCGAATATTCGGCAAGTATGTAAATTCTGACGGTGTCTCCGCATTCGGTCCGCGCCATTTGACGTAGTATCCCTGAATGAGGTCCTCCTCTGCTCTCTTCCGCTTCCAGAAGAGTCGCACTGCCGTCGAGTTGATTGTCTTGACTTCCTCCAGCTTGATCAGCTGCTCCGATGTCAGACGAGCACGGCGAGAAGCCTCGTCGTCGGCAGAAGAAGCTGCAGATTCGGAACCGTCGCCACGGTTGCCTAAAGCGCACTTTTAGAATAATTTTTAAATCATCATTGCTTTTATAAACACGAAAATGAATTATTCAGATTTAAAAAAATATACATTTTATTGAAGAAGCCAGCAATTGGTTAATTTTTGCTCAAGATCAGTCTAAGGAAATTGATGGAAAAGGTGACTTGACGCAAACATTCGTACCGGAGACGGGCGCCGGCTTGGTGACGACGGGCGTGGAGGGAAGAGAAGGAGCACCGATGCCCTTCTCGTTCTCGGCACGAACCACGAAGAGATACGTGTGCGATGGCTTGAGATGGCGGACGTGGTGGAGCGTCCCTGACACGTAATCGTGCACGTTGAACCATGTCTGAACGAAATACATATGAACATATTTGTCTTTTCCTTAAATTTAAAAGGGAGAACTACATATTTATATCTAGAATAAAAGCACATTTGATACTTTTGCCTCGATCGATAAACGTTCCTCTTAACATTAGATGTTTCAGAAATGAGCGATATAGAGTCGCTCTAAGTTTGCTTGGAATGAGCACCTGCGACTCCTCCGGACTGTAGTACTGGAGGACGTAGCCGGTGACTGGCGACGCGCCGTTCCGCTCGGGAGCCGTCCACGAGAGGTCGAGCGAGTCGTGCGAGATGTTCGAAGGGGTCGGCTGACCGGGCACCGAGGGGAAGGTCGAGGGGTCGGGCATGCGGAAGAACAGCGCCTTCGGGTTCGTGTGCTCTGAGGACAAGAGAAAATTCAAATCGAAAAAAATATATATCAGGTCAAAAGGATTTTTTCCAATTTTCAATCCACTCTATTTTCGTTAAATGTTTTATATAATAAAAGAAACAAAAGTCACACCTTCTATTGTTAAAGAGGCAGTCCATGTCGATTCGCCGTCTTCGTTCGATGCGCGGCAGGTGAACAAGCCAGAGTCACTCTTTCTGCAATCAACAACGTTTCTTTTCTTTTCTTCTCCATATTCAATTTTCATATTTTTCTCTGGTAAGAACTTTTTTCCGAATCTGCAAGATTCCTTTGATCTTTTGAGCCTACATGATTATGTTGCCTAGAAAGACGGATGGATTGCTGTATTCCAGCAAGGAAGGACAGCTGTGCATACTGCACAAAGACAGTGGCATCTCTCCATGCCAACTTATGCGGTCCCTTAGCTTTCATTCGGAGGAAGTGTGGCAGCCTACTGATTAGAGGACTAGGTACTTGTGCCGCATATTTTTTGGACAAAAAAGTCGTGAGTTCTTTTTGTCCGTCTTGATGTGTGCTCCCAGGCGTGTCAACACGGGCCGATCCACTGCGAGTGGCCATCTGCACTCTGCCACGACAGGTGATGCACGACAGATTGAGTGCCTCCCAGGCTACTCCGGATGGGGGGAACACTGGCTATTTGAGAGATTATGAAGAACAAGCAGGGGAGTGACAGAGAGGATTTGGAAGAGGGAAAGAGAACATGATAGGGAGATACACAGGTAAGAGAGAAAGAAACAGATCACGAGAGAGAGAGAACGAGCATAGTACATGTGATGTCTCCACTCGTCCTGCCCAAGGATTAGCCTCCTTCCCCATCGTCTTCCCTAATCTCTGCCTGAGCGAGGGAGTGACAGAGAGCAAAAGACCAATTGATGGCCCTGACAAAAACCCTCTCACGCCTCTGCGAGTTCCCACGATGCCATTGAAGCCAAGTGCTCTTCCCACTGCTCCACGGAATCCCAGGACACGTCCGTATCAGTAGCCGTTGCATTAGCCCATTAATTCGAAAAGTTGATAAGATAACCCGCCAAAAGAACCATCGATGCTGCTCTGCCCTTCCTTCCCTTCGTGTGCCATATTATTTTCTTATTTTAGGCGTCATTTACGGAGGCTTTGATAGGAGGGTGGTGCGCCAGTCGAGGAAAAGAAGGCGAGAAATCAGAAACGATTCAGGAAGAGAATTTGTCTGCTCATTCGTCAAGTAAACTGTGACCAATTATGGGAGAGGTCTGAAGAAGCCAGAGGCTGGTCACTCTCGACTCGAGACACTTCAACAGTCTGCTCTACTTCTCATGCTAATCTCACATTCACTCTCTTTCTCTTTCACTTACTCTCTCCTTCCCCTTTTCGAATAATATTTCTGTTGCTCATTGCTCTCTCATTCTCTCTCCCTCTATTCTTCTCATTCTTTCTCACCCCCCCCCCTCCTCACCCAATCCAGCTGAGCTCTACCCCGCAGTGCTCTACAGCCATTCTATGCAACGTAGCAGCAGAGATGAGCGAAAGAGCACAGAAGAATGAGAGATGCAGAGAGGCAAATGATGAGAAAGAGAGTGCGCAAGAATAAGAAGAGAGCGCGTGTTGATTGGACGGCCCATGTGCTTTGTTCACGTCCTTTCCTAAGACTGTCCAAGGCAAGAGCCCCCGTAGGCGCCAGCTCAAGAGGGGCTTCTTCACTCCTGTGCATTACTTCTCCTGCCTCTTCTCTCTCTCTCTCTCTCTCTCTCTCGCTCTCTCTACAATCCTCGCCTTCTAATTCCCCACAACGTAAAGGAGTGTCAGCTCTCATGTAGCACAACAACTCACAAACAATTGAAATGCAACAGGATGTTGACACTTGTGAGTGTTTCGTAAGCGCAGAGTCAGATGTATAAAGAAGAGACATGAAGAGGGTGTACTAAAATATTATTAGCAATAGTAACATATCTATGTTCAACAAGAAAAGAATACAAACCTTAGCTCTGCAATGTGGAGACTGCCGCCGGAGTGCTGGCTGATACGCGAGTCGCCGGCCGTGTCCACGAGCTCGCCGTTCCTGAGCCACGTGATACGAGGCGGGGGCGCGGCGTCCGCGGCATCCGGGAAGGGAGAGACGGCGGCGGCCTGGCAGGGCAGGATGGCCGACGAGTCCACGGCGATGGTCTGATTCGCCGGGCCATGCTCGATGATCGGCGGCGCGCGCACGTCAACCGCTGCAAAATGGAGCACATGGCCAATCACTCTCATTCATTTCTATTAAGTAAAAATTCAGTTTAATTTTGATTTTATTTATAATTTTTTATCTCCTTTTATTGCTCAGTTTCCCAGTGGATTTCCATTCGATCTACCGCAGTTGGTGCCGTTGAAGGAGCAGAGCGACAGCGCCGACGTCAGGCTGAGAAACGAGCCGAAGACCATGGCGGCGCCCGGCGGAGAAGCGCGCGGCCGGCGCGCTTTTCATATGGGACACCGACCAGGTTCGGCGGAGGAGGGCGCGAGGGGCAGGGGTCGCCCTAGAGGAGAGCCAGAGAGACGACGACGAGAAGCTGAGCAGCACGAGAAAATGAGGCGACAGACAAAGATACACACGCACAAGACATCCAGATAGTACACGAAAGGCATCAAGAACAGCTGCAGGAACCCACAGAACGGCGTACACTGTGCAAGGACAAAGATGGGCAAAGATAAAATAAATAGTAGAGAAAAGGAGAGAGAGGAGAGAGAGAGTGAGAGCGCGAGATAATGAGAGATATGACAGGGAGGAGATTGATGTGTTGTTGCGAGACGCACTGTGGACGGGAACGTAGCGGCATATTCAAACGGAGGAAGACTCATTTTCAGTGCACATACAGAGCGATGTGTATGAGAGAACGGGGGATGAGAGAGAGATAGAGAGAGAGAAAGAGAGAGAGAGAAGGAGAGAGAGAGAGAGAGAGAGAGAGAGAGAGAGAGAGAGTAAGGCGACAAAGCGTTTTAGGTTCGCAGAAAAGGCTGAAAAAGTGACAGCATATGTGAGGTCGATCTCATCTAAAAGGCGCCTGGTTTGAGGCGAGAAAAGGGTCGCACGTGTGTCCCCAGGTTATACATAAGTGAGTGAGAAGAAGGAAAGAGAAAGAGAGATAGAGAGAGAGAGAGAGTGCGGTGACAGGCAGTAAAGAGAATCATTGATAGAGAGAGCAGCAGAATGAGGAAAGAGAAGGAGAGAAATATGACTTATTGTAAGGGCAGTATCCGATGCACAGTTACAGTTCTCCAGCATACTCGGAGAGGCTACGGGGCATGACAGAGATGAGACAGACTACTCGCAGCGGATATAGACTTGAGGATCGGTAAGACGGGAGCGAAGAGTCTCCAACCGATTCAAGGAATGATCCCAAAGAGGAGGGATGAAAAGGAGAGAGAGAGAGAGAGAGAGAGAGAGAGAAGAGAAGAGAAGAGAGAGAAAGAGAGAGAGAGAGAGAAAGAGCGAGAGAGAGAGAGAGAGAGAGAGAGAGAGAGAGAGCAGAAGTGGGATACAGGAAAGAGAAACAGAAGAGAGGTGAGCGGTGTGTGAATAATTGCTCAACCGACCGGATACAACCGACCATGACGGAGTCGAGCTAAAAGGGGACGGCGATCCCCACCGGGTCGGCCGACAGTACTGGAACGAGAAGAATGGAGGAATTGCGAGAGTCATGGAGAGAACAAAAAGAGAGAGAGAGAGAGAGCGACTAAGTGAAAGAGAGGGGGATAAAGAAAGAAACACAGAGAGAGAGAGAGAGCGCGAGATAGAGAGAACAGCATCGAAAAGTATTCTGCCTTCCAAATCCGACCCGCCAATCGGACCGCCAAGTATTGCCTCCAACTATTGCTGCTAAGCGTAAAGGAGTAAAGAGGCCGTTCAATTGACCTCACTCAGACGGCGGCGGCAACAGAGGGATGATCTTTACTCAAATGGACAACTCGATAGAGAAAGTGAGAGAGAGAGAAAGAAAACATAGAAGAACCAATCATTAAAAGATTTGCAAGTGACCACCCGATAGACGTGGAATTGCTATAGCCGAGCAGGCTACTTGCACCTCTGCTGAACATTTCTGAGCACAGAGACTCGATTCCATATGGAGATGGAATGCTGCTAAAGTTATTAATAATAAATTAAACATCCGACTAAGCAGGTGATTCGTCGGATTCTACGCATATAAATGCTGCAGGGCAGCACGGATTCGTCGGCCGGAAATTGCAACTCTGTCTTTCGGGGGGAGGGAAGTATTGGCATGAAACAAGAAGAAAGATGCTTGAGGGAAAGAAAGATTGGAGAGTAATAACAGGAATGAGAGAGAGACAGGGAGAGAGACAGAGCCGGGTGGATTGAATGTATCATTCCTGCCTCGCTGAGTAGAATGCGTAACAAGGCGAGCGTGCCAAGTGAGGCAAGCGATGGCCCAAGGGCGCGCATCTTAGGAGAGGAAAAGGACATACGCATATTTACATATTCGCACAACACAGACGATAGCCTCTCTCTAACTCTCTCTCGCTCTCTCTCTCTCTCTCTCTCTCTCTCTGCTTCTCTCACCCTTTCCAACCAACTCCACTGTCTCAGAGACAGGAACCGCACTCTCTGAGCACGCCTTTCCTTCTCTGGCTTCATCTCTGAGACCCTCCCCCTTTCCTTTCCACATACATACTAACTACACTAATTGTGCCGGCAACGAGGCGTGCGTTGATTCGATCGACACTGCCAGCTTCTCCTTTTGTCTCCGCCACTTCTCACTTATGGAACAGCTCCAAACAAGGCGAGTTTAACGTCACAAACGAATTTGCATGATGATTAAAGTATACCATTGCTCTGATAGTGGCGTAATCATGGCTTGGGAGATCAATTTCAGAAGTAAGAAGAAGCGTCGTGAAACAGCCAATATGATGCCTGACGCTGTCTTTATAGACCAATGCCAAGAAGCCCAGGAATGACACAAAAAACAATGAAAGAGAGAAGATGCACCACGCAGATGACGAATACCGAACAGACGCACTACGTGGATCTTCGCAGGTGAGAACGACAGATGACAAACAGCTCTTCCTTTCTCTCTCTCTCTAGCTCTCTCTCTCTCTCCTCGTCATCCCTTCTCTATCTCACTCAGTCGTACTATCTCTCTTACATCTCCACCTTCTTCTCACGGCTTTCTATTGATCCGCGCGATTGTCAGTCCATTCTGTTTCTTTGCCATTGGCGCGGCGCGGAAGTCAGTCATTTGCTGAAAGGCGATATCCAGCCAGCGAATGTGTACAAAGGGAGAGAATTGAGAGAGAAGAGAGAAGGTAGAAGAAAAAGAGGGTGAGAGAGAAGGTAGAAGAAAAGAGGGTGAGAGAGACAGAGAAACACACAGAGAGAAAGCACCTTTTTCCGCTCTACCTTTTTTCCGTTCATTTTGGTGACTGGTAAGACGAGCTAAGCTAATTGGTCGGTAAGCCAAACGACAGGTGGCTAGCAGGCAGGATTTTCAGATTTTGATTGTATTGACTCATCCTAAATATGCTAATCATCCTCTAAATGAAGATTCCAGCCCTTGATACGGATGGAAGAGAGCAAGGCAACGCAGAAGTCAACCTGGTACAAACGCCATATCAGGATGTCGCCAGAGAGGGTAGCTAGGCAAACAAAAAGGATTAGTGGGCGAGCGAGAGAGAGAGATACGTGAAATGACAATCTTCAAGAGAGCAAGCCGGGAGGGCATATGTCGGTACACAAAGAATGTCTCTTCTGAAAAAAAGAATGCAAAAGGCAGTTGAGACGCGGTGGCAAGGTGAAGAAGAAGCGAAAGGTGTTGCAAGAGGAATGCTATGGAATGCATTAGATTCTGGTTGTCAGTTAACGGAGATAATAAATGGACCCGAGTAGAAAGTCAGCTACTCGAGTCCGATAGAAGACAGCGGAAATGTCAGGACTGATCCTACTTTGATTTCAGTCCGACAGCGAAACAAGTGGATGCGATCAACAAGCTCAGATATGTTGGCGAGATTGAGCAGAGAGAGGTAGCGGGAGGATAACACTGAGAAAGCCTTTCAGCGCACCGCACCAACTGCCACTTTGAGCCAGTACGCAAGTAAGACGATGACATGTAAGAACGATTGTCAGGCAGTTATCGACAGCTCGAGATAGTGGAATTGATGGGGATGAGAGAAGGGGAGAGAGAGATGCAGAGGAGAAGAGAGACAAGGCAAGAGTGAGAGGCAGGCAGAGAGAGAGAGAGAGATGCAGAGAAGAAGAGAGACAAGGCAAGAGTGAGGCAGAGAGCGCGAGCGATCCCTCCCGCATGCGTGTTACATCAACGAAGTGACCGATGGACAAGCTATACGCTGATCAGGAGAGGGAAAGAAGTTGAAGCCAGCGGTAAAACGGCTCTAACCGCGAAATGAGCAGCAGAAGAGCAGGAGAGAGCAGGAGAGAGAGAGAGGGAGAGAGAAAGGGAGAGAGAGAGAGAAAGCCGTTCTCCTTATAAGGAAGTGACCAATCAATGCCACGGCTTGTTTGAACAAGGAAGGTGATAAGAGGGAGAGGGTGGCAAGTGGGAAGCAGAGGGAGAGAAGACCAGAGATAGTGTTAAGATCATTAAGCAAACGAGGGATCAGGAAAATGGAATGAAATAGAGTGATTATGGCAAGCATATTGCAACTTTCGAGTGCTATACTCAGAAGAGTTCGGAGAGCTCAGAGTGCAGAAGCAACATTGAACAGAATGGTCGTTCATAACAGTTGGCTCCGGGAGAAAAGGGCAAGAAGTGAAAAAGAGGGTCACTTGCTGTTCGGAGCCCCAGTTCTCTCTATCTCCAGCTCTTTCCGTTTTCCCTTCCTCCCACCGCTTCTCTATCCATCTTCATCTTCAGGCTTCCAATAAATGCAGTACAGCCGGCGTGTGAGCTGAGCACTGAGCATGAGGAAGAGAGTGGGAGAGAGAGAGAAAGAGAGAGAGAAAGTGATAGAGAGATTGCATGGAAAGGAGAAGAGAGCGAGAGAGAGAACGAAAGAGAGAGAGAGAGAGAGACATCAAGCGAATGGTGGTGTTCGGTTCTAAGTCGCCTTATTTCCCGGATGCTTCTTCCTTTTCTCTATTGTCCTCTTCCTCTCAATTCCAGCTTCTCTCTCCCTCGCACGCCGTTTTCCCACAGGCGACAATGAAGAGGATCGAAAGAAGCAATCTGCATGAATGCATGGAGAGTGGGCCGAGAAACAGTCGCCTTGTGATTGGGAGGAGACTCGGCACAACAGACAAGGCAGAACAAGAAGAAAGCAAGCAAGCTGATAGCACGAACATCTCATGATAGAAACGAAAGGAGTAAACACAAAAGTGATGACTGTATCGCCCTTTCGCAAGTGATGGGTCATATCATCTGCCTATTAATCGGAGCAGAAGAAGAATGAATGCAGAAAAGTTAACTGAAATCCCAGAGAGAATTCCGTCAACAATGAACAGAATTTCAGTAGTTGTGTGATGTGTCCCTCGGCAGGTCCCTCTTAGGAACAAAACAAAATAAACAAACAAAAAACTCCGCGCAGCCAAGTCCGGAAGAAATCGCTCCTACAATGCATTGCAAATGTTGAAGCACAAGACAAAACTAAGAAATTTGACTCGGAAAGTCACAGAAATTGCACAGGAAATGATAATCTAAAAATATGACATCGGTATGGCAATTCAATGGACTGAGTTCGCTATTGGGCAGATCTGGGAGTGAGAGATCAGAAGAGAACAAGGGGGTGGCCAAGAGATGAAGAAGGATGAGAAAGAGAGTGTCTCATCCCTGAACTGACTCACTCGTCGTCGCTTCATATATGCCTAAACACAATGCGAGCGCCATAATCCAGCAGCTTCGGAGCGAGCATCTTCCATCTTGTGGCTCATTCTTCTCTCTCTTCTCTTCTTGCATGCTCTCTCACGATAATCCATCCGTCTTCCTTTCATATTCCATCTCCATTTCTCTCTACTCTCTCTCTCTCTCACTCTCTCTCTCTCTCGCTAATGATTCTCTATATCTTCACGATAAACAACACACTCATCACTTTCTGTCTCAGGCATGATTGTGAGTGAGGAAGAGCTTTCTCGCATGATACACTGACCCGCTGTGGTCAATTTGTGATGTATCTCCCTTTCCCTTTCTGTCTGCGTCTCTCGTTCGCTGCTAGCTCTTTCAATCTATTCATTCATGAGCATTCTGCCGCCTGCTTCTCACTTAATCTCTCTCACTGGTGTTCTCTCTTCCCTTTACACACACGCTCTCTTTCCATTATTCTCTCTCCTTATCTCTCTCTCTCTCTCTCTCTTTCTCTCTCTCTCTCTCCCTCGCATGGCTCACTCCCATGCGTCACGCCATACAAACAATATCCAGACGATTCGCACTTCGCGACGCATTAAAGATAAACACTGACCATCGGCTGTGGGCAGTCACGGGAAAGAGAGAGAGAGCGAGAGAGAGAGAGAGAGAGAGAGAGAGAGAGAGACAGAAACAAAGAGTAAAAGGGTGAGAGTGCGAGGCAAAGATATATGGTAGAAGCTGATTGTGAGAGACAAAAAGAGATGGCAAGGAAGAGAGAAGGGAACAAGTGTTTAGAGCTGCCCTATCTTTCCGCTTATCAAACTAGGCATAGGGAGAGCGAGAGAGAGAGAGAGTGATAGTGAGAAAGAGAGATAGAGAGTGCCCGCCAGGCTGGCTACAAGCTTGCACTTGGCCATTCCAGTGGTCGGCAGATGGTCATTCTACAAGAAGGGAAGAAGGGAGCAAATGAATGAATGCATCCCGACACAACACACTCCTCTGCTGACCACTCTCTGCCGTCGTCATGGAAGAGGAGCGGAGACTGAGATAAAGGGGAAGAGAGAGAGAGAGAGAGATAGAGAGAGAGATAGAGAGAGAGAGAGAGCAAAGCAGAGAGATGCTTTGCAATGAAAACATTGTTGAAGAAGAGTCATTCCGACGAGATGGCGTGAAGAGGCTATAAACGTGTGAAAAGAGGAAAAAGAGAGAGGGAGAGGGAGACCGGTTAAAGTAAAGTGTTTGATGAGAGTACGTTTTCCTTCCGTAGAGAGATGAAGAAGAGAAGCAGTCGCATTCAATGGGCATGTCTAAACTGGCGGCTAACTAACCCAGCTAAAGCGAGCCTAATTAAAGAGCGGTGAAAGCTACTGTGAAAGAAGCGGCAAAAGACATCATGAATGCCAGCCGCGCAAAGTGTGGTTGCACTTGTGGCAGCAGGGGTGGCCAACTAGCTAAGCGGTAACTGTCAAGTCAACCATATCGCAGAAGAAACAGCAAGGCACGACGCACAAGGGCTTGCTTGACACCTGAAAGTATTCACTGGGGCGAGGTGCATCTCAAGCACCATGCAACAGGACTATTCAAGAATCACCCTTCCACTACATGCATCGACAAACAGACGCAGAGTGGAAGAAGAGGACAGTCGACAACGCTCCCCCCCCCTCTCTGCCTCGCCACGAGTGTCCCCTAGGCGTACTCCGATCCACAACTGTACTGAAGTCGCGACTTGTTGGGGGTTGGTGGGAGGGAGAGGCAGATTGCACCTATCCCTTCCTGTCTGACTAGCTAACGCAATCCCTTCGGCAAGCACCCAAACAGACCAACTTTAAAAGAGAGAGGAGGAGAGTGAGAGAGAGAGCGGACGCATATATGCCAAACAGAGTCAAGAAAGCAAAGAGAGATTGCCTAGCAGATCCCTGTAGCCTCCTAGACTTATAAGTGCGAAAAGTTAAGAGTGCAGGGGTTATTCTTAAGTTTTCTGTTTCGATTCCCGTGGCTTGGCGGTGGTTTCCGGGATAACACAAGTCATCGCCAGAGGGAAGTGACAGCCAAGTGCCGATGCTAGTGCTTTAGGAGGAAGAGGAGAAAGAAGACAATGGGCGCGACAGCTAGATGACGAGCTCGCGTTGCCTGAAGAGTCTCCAATTTCGCCCCTGAGGGCGATAGAGAGAGAGAGAGATAGAGAGAGAGAGAGAGAAAGCAAGAGAGGTAGCCAATCAGAAGAACAGAGAGAGCGAGAGAGAGCAACGACGCGAGAAACTCAGAAATTGTGAGAAGGTGAAAGAAAGCCAAGAGATTAGAAGAGCTTGCTGGGAGGAAAGTTTAGTTGTGAAAGTGAGGCAAAGCGACAGAACGAAGTGGACTAGAGGACCAGTGAGACGGGATCAAGTAAGTGAGAGAGAGAGGCTTGTTTACACGGGTCAGCCAGAGAGGGCGGACGAGGCAAGCCAGCTACTGCTTTTCCCACTTCCAGGTTTGCCGTTGCTCATTTATGACTGCGAAGCGGGCGCGCAAAGGACTTCATGCCTAGGGGCATGAAGAACCACTGACCTCCCAAACGAACGACCACAAAGGCGTGTGTGTCACATCGTGACTGAGCGCATACACACACTTCAGAGAGGCGAGCGACTTTATTGGAAGTGTTCTTTTGAATGTGGCGGGACAACAAGAGGCAGGCGAGAGAAGGAGACAGCAGACAGAGAGAGGGAGAACAGAGAGGGGAGAGAGAGAACGATATATGTATATATAGAGATAGAGAAAGTGAGAGAGAGGGCTGAGAAAGAGGTCCAGATGTTCGAAGCAGCCCGTTCAAATCCGAAGCCAATCTGGCCCGAATGAATGGCCAAGCAGAGAGGAAGGCTGCCAGGAAGACGGCGAAAAAAAAACTAACACACATACACAATGCAGATTCGGATTGATCGGTCTTCAGTCACTTGCCTTTTTGAAGGCATTCACTTCGTAGAGAGATGAAGGCGATCGAATAGACAGGGGAACAGAAAAATAAAGAGAGCACGGAGGATGGATCAGCAACCGACACTCGCCGTGTCTCACACGGCAGAGGCAGATTAATCATCAAAGAAACGGAGTGCAAACATGCCACGAAGAGCAGTAGACATCCTCCGTTTTCGTTGTATACAGGGAAAGTAGGCATTAAGATGTCTTTTTTCTCCTTTTCAATCGGTGCTGCATCCTACCCTCTGTTCGGTGCTGCATCCTACCCTCTGTACACACATATTGGAAGCTTCTCTAGAGTGAGGAGCAGTCTAGTATGTCGGATAGAGTAATTAGTTATCCCCACTACTCTTGACGACTAAAAGACTGCGCGCCACGAAATCCGGTCGGTACCTGTGCCTTCTCTTATGAGATACAGGGGGTGGGGGGGGGTGCTGAAGTATCCCCAACGCGCTGCTTCCGGCTATCTTCCGCTGACACGCTCTCGAGATCAAAGGAGCCCGACGATGGATAAGACGTTCGCACACAACACAAACTCGCACACACTCACGCATACTGTTTCATCTGCTAAAAGGCAACGGATAAAAAAGGAGGAGAAAGAAAGAAAGAGGAGAGCACACCTCTCACTCTCATTCTCCGCCTCTTCTCAGTCAGAACAGGCCACTCATATTGGATGCTGTATTAGTCTGAACAGTCTTGTACCGCAAGAGAAGAGCAGAAGATCTGCTAGAGCAGTACTCTCTGGAAGAGAAACAATGGAGGGAAGACGGGAGATAAGGGAGGGATGTCTGCCAAGCTGTGATCGGAATGATCAACAAAGAGCCCGCAAAAATAGAAGAAGAAGAGTTATGATGGCATGTGGGCAGCAGAGAGTCAAGGTTACGGCTGTTTCATTGTCAAAGGGAAGGATTGGAGAAGAAGAAGTAGAGACTGAGAGATAGAGAGAAAGAGATTGAGTGCCACCCTCTCTCTCTCTCTCTCTCCTCTTCAGCTAAAAAGGCAGGCCTATCAAGAGCAGACTACCGAATGAGAGTGTGATGGTAAAGTTTCGATGCCCGAGGCTGTAAACCCACTTTGCTCTGTATTGGCCATGAAACAGCGGTTTATTCAGCCTCTTTGGCCACTTTATGTATAAGGAAGTAGCGCAGCATTCAAAGGCCATTGCAAAAAAAGTGAACTGGCGCGCATGCTACTAGAGAGGAAGAAAGAGAAAGAAAGAGAGGAGAGAGAGAGAGGAAGGAAGAGAGAGAGAGAGAGAGAGAGAGAGAGGAAAGAAAGAGGAAAGTACCGCTAGTTCAAGATGGTCTCTCAAAGCATCTTGCCTTGCGGTAGTATTTATTGAGAATGTGATGTAATAAAAGCAATGTAGCCCTTGGGAGCCTTAGCATCCATGCGCGCGCTTCAGAAAATGCTGGCATTCAATTAGCATAGCTGTGCAGATTCCAAGGAGAGAGCGTGAGAGGAGGGAGAGAGAGAGGGAGAGAGAATGCGGAAAGAAAGGCTCATCGCTCACGCCTCGTCCACTCGACAGCGTACACACGACGAGAACGGCCGACGGCTGTCGACTGCTTATCCCCAGCGGGCATATGGACAGCCAGAGAGGGAGGGGTGACTGTGCGAGGGAGTCTTTCAATGACTAGAGTTTGAGAGGGTGAGCCGACTGCAGAGCATTCACGGCCATTCCGAGCACGTGTCGGCAGGCATCTTTTCTTTCTCTCTCGCTTTCTCTCTCTCTCTCTCTCTCTCTCTCTCTCTTTCTCTCTCTCCCTTTCGATGAAGCTGCTCGATCATGCCTAACACGATTCATTCATAAGCGAGACGGCGACAGCGCTCACAAACTTTTTTTATCCCCGTCTCAAGCAAAAGGAGAGAGGGAGAAAGGGAATTAGGGAAGCGAGAGGAGGGAAAGCGAGAACAGAGACGGAGAGAACATAAAGACTTAGAGGGACTGATGGCAGAGTAACTTTTCGATCTCTATCTCTCCCTCTCTATTCATTCTTTATATTTCTATCTCACTCTATCTCTCCTCTCTATCTATTTCTCCCACTCACTCTCTCTCTCTCTCTCTCTCTCTCTCTCTCCTTTCGAAGCAAACACGCGCAGAGGAGCGGAGGGAACGATTGCTATCTTCCAAACTATCGGCCGCATGCTCGACGCAGTGTGGCTGCTTGCATATGAAATGATCCCAAACTCTGCTCCCTTCTAGACATTTGACGATCTATAATTCTCTATTCTTTGTTTAAAATCCTCTCATTTTTCTACACACTCACTTACCCAATCTTTCACAGTCTCTCTTCTCTTCCTCATCTCTCTCTCTCTCACCTTCTCTGTTTCCATCTCGCCCCCTCTCTCTCTTTCTTTCTCTCTCTTTCTTTATCTCTCTCTCTCTCTCTCTCTCTCGGAAGCTTTATGCCCGACTCGAAACAGAGACACAATGGTCGCCGATGGATACGTGTAGCCGTAGTTTAGCGCCAGTGAACAAACTTTTTAAAATAATATGCATGAAGGGTAAGAGTCATTTGTGTGACAGAGCAAGGATGTATCTTTTTTAACAAAAACTTTTCCCTAATAAGAAGTGATACTATCAAATCGATCAGCAAAAGTAACAGAAGAACCAAAGGCGAGCGTGATTTGATAGAAACCAAAACGTGAGACGATTATTACTTTAAAAATATCCAGCGATGGATCATGTGAAAGAAAGAGAGAGAGAGAGAGAGAGAGAGAGAGAGAGAGAGAGAAAGAGAGATAGGTTTGAGTATGGGGCAAAGAATTGAAGAGTAATAAAGAGACTGGAGGAGGAGAGAGTCTTCACTGAGGTTTGTGTCGAGGAGGTGCTGTTGCAATCGTACTACAATAGATAGCAGAAAATGGAATGGGGGGGGGGAGAAAAAAGAAAGCGTGGCTGGCGAAACCGAGAAGATACGACGATACACGAACAGCACGAGAGGGTTAGAAGAGGTCGCGCTGCGGGAGCCAATTCTCAACCGCAGACGCAGCACATAACCATCTCGATTGAGAGAGAGAGAGAGGGAGAGAGAGAGAGTGACAGAGATCGAGAAAAGATAACAATGAAGAAAGATGGGAGAGCAAGTGAGAGGGAGCAGAAGCAATGCAGAGAGAACTACGAGAAAAGGACGCAAGAAGGAGTTGAAGAGACTTGTCCACTCATGTATATATTGTACAGGCGTTAACCAGATCGGGACAGAGTGGGCGAAAGTAGAGACAAGAGAGAAGGAAAGCGAGAGAGAGAGAGAGAAAAAGAGAGAGAGAGAGATAGTAAGAGAGGGGAAGGAAAAAGAGTGAACGAGAGACATGCAAAATCGCCTGTCACCACATCAGGCGCCACCCAAGATGGAACAGGCGTGAATGATCTGGACTAGTACGAGAGCCGAGAAGACACTCCCGATGACTTTTCAGACAGCCTTGCCGACAGCAAGGCCGACTCAGTTCTCCTCTTTCTCCCTTTCACTCTCCCTTCTCATACCCATACGGACGGGTAATAGATGCAGTGACCGCACACGGGAGGAAAGGCTCATTTGCATGATTTGTAACTCGATGCGGGCCGAGTCCCCAGAGGGAATCGCACGAAGCAGTGGTGACAAAGAAAGGCCGTCATCCTAATCGAGATCAAGAGGGAGGAAGGTGGTGAGAGAGAGAGGAAGTCACAGTCAAGAAGAGGTGGCTAGCAGTCTGAAACCAATGAGATGAAGCAACAACTTTACTTTTTGTCTCTGTCTGTGTGTGAAAAACTGAGATGATTAAGAGAGGCGGTGGTCGTTTTGACTCTTTCTCCATGCGAGGGAGGAACTGGCCGGCTGGCAAGGGCGACGCCTTCCTTCTCACGGCCGATTCGCCTAATTGGCTGCCGACACCATCTCGTCTTTCTCCCTGTGTGTTGGTGTGTGTCTTTGTTATGGCCTTGTGTTTTTGTGTGCTATTAACGAGGAAGAGAGAAGAGCGAGAGAGAGAGAGAGAGAGAGAGAGAGAGAGAGTGAGGAGGAGAAAGAGGTGGGGTGGGGAGAACGACAGCGGAGCGCATTCGTTGGTACCCCGGAGGCACGAAGCCAAAAGCGCATCATTTCCGCCTCGGTGCTTACGGTCGGCGACTAGGGAGAGAAAGGAGAGGAAGCAGAATAAAGAAGGAGAGGAAGCTGAAAACAGCCGGCGAAGTAGTAATCGGCATGAAGGGTGGGCATGATTGGGGTCAAAAGAGATGGAGAGGAGCAAAGCGATAGCCTTCTTTCAGCAAGCCTCCACTGCAAGCTCACCCTAAGATGACCTCTCTTGGGAGAGAACAAAACATGGCTGTTTGCATTGGAGAAGAAGCTACGTGGAGGCGATGAAAAGAAAGCGAGCAGCACCTGCCATTAATCAGCCAAAGACTATAGAAGCAACGGATCGGCTAACAATTGAGAGAGAGATTGGAAGAGAGAGGGAAGCAGAGAAAAGGGCATGAGTCATTGAGGGAGGGCTAAAAGTAGAAGGGAAAGGACGACGTCTTTGAACACAGCGGGGGCAACAGCTTAGACGGGCAGGCGGCATGCTTCTGACGTGAGTGTGGAGGAGGGAGCATACACACAAAAGATGGGACGATATTCTTCTTTTGCTCTCTCCTTGCTTAGGTCTAGGTGTAGGGCGGGTCCGTGTACTATCTATCTCTCTCTATCTGGCTTCCTCATCTCGCCCTCCCTCTCAGCTCTTCCCAATCGGCCGGCCACGCCCGAGTGTAAACAATATTAGAAACATCGTCGGAGCATCGTAGCGAGCGAGTAGAGAGGAAGAGCGAATAGTGCAAGCTGCAACCCGCCAGCCAGGAAAGGACCACAAGAAGAAGCCGAGACGAATTCAAGACCGGACAATGCACAATGCCCGGTTCCGTTCGAATACTCAATTCTAGTCGAGGGGACGAATGGATGAGACGAGGGGATAGAAGGAGAGAGAGAAGGTTGGTAAAGTAAAGAGAGATATGAGAGCGAGAGTAAGTGATGCACCGGGTCATCTCTCTCTCTGTGTCTCTCTCTCTCTCACTCTTTCTCTCACTTTCCCTTCCTGGCTATTTCAGTCCCCAAACCACCCCCGTAGCCTGCGTAATGATGATGCGTAGCGACAGCGACAATACGGCCATCCGGCATCTATCCATATCCGGCCCGTCTTCAGGGACTTTCCTTGAAATGGGGGAGGTGATGCCCAAAGAGATGGGGGCATATCTAGGCAGTCAAAGTAAGACGGGTGAAGGAGATGAGAGGAGTGGGAGATGAACTGCTTGCAATGGGAAAGAAGAACTTGGAGATGGGAAAGATGAAATGAAAGCAGAAAATGAAGGCAAAAATAGCAAGCCGATGGAAATAAGGAAAAGTGGAAAGAAGGATGGCCCAGTAAGAATGGTTTCATCAGTCATGCCAAGATTAGTTTAAAGGCAGAGGAGAACCGCTCTGCAGTGGAAACCTGCGCCCACTTATGCTCTATTCATTTCAATCCTTCTCAATTTGTCATTCTCTCTCCATTTATCTGCTCTCTCTCTATATCTTTCACTCTCTGTCACTCTTCCTTGTTCTGAGCCTTCTCAACTTCTCTCCCGTCTTTATCTCCTGCCTTGCCTTCAGCTGGACAGATCGTCCTTCTTCACGCGGCATTACTTTGACTTCTTTCTCCCTCTCTTCTCAATTCCACGAGCCGAGCGAGAAATAGGAAACTTTTACATCCTCGGCGTAATCATAGTTGTCGTGTGTACGCCTTGTGAAAGATTTGTGACATAGAGAACGAGAGAGAAGAGAGTGAAGATATGGAAAGAGAGGAATGGAATCATATAGAGCAAGAATCGGTGACTGAGACACAGAGAAAGGGATAGGGAACGAGCGACGCCGTTTGAAGCATTTACAAGGTTGATGAGAAAGAAGAGAGGAATGGGGGTTAGGTATAAAGAGACTAGGAAGAGAAGTCTTCCTCATGGACAAAGGGCGAGTGGCTTAGTTCCCCTCTCGGCTCGCCTAGGAGACCTTCCTTTCAAACAACTGGCAGAGAAGTGACTCGGAGGGCTGCTTCGCAACTCATGATCAGGGATGAGATAAGCGCGATCTCTTGCCATTCAGTGGACATCTCGTAGTCACTACGGCGGGGCACTCCAAGACGTCTCTGCTTGGCGAGTAATCGACATGACATGGTGAACACGAACAAGAAGTGGGAAAAATGTTTTAAGAACATGATGAGCTGCCGTTCCACATTGATTACTAGAGGAACTTCTTCGGCGGGAGGCGGTAACTCCAAACCGTTCCAAGTCTCTACTCTTCTCTTCACGCCTCGATGCGCACAGAGAGTGGCGTGAGAGGAGGCACGGATTGCCGAGTCAGGATCAAAACCAGACTTCGGTCAAAAGCCGGCCGCCGCTCCTCCCGCCATCCCGTCACTGGCTGACCTAGATAGTAGCATGTTGCGCATCTTAATAGCCATTACAAAAGGAGAGAAGAGCAGGGAGAGAGCTTGGCAGAGAAAGGAGAGGTACCAAGTGGATGTGTGCAGTGAAGCGAGGACAACTTGCCACCACAATGAACCTCATTAATCAACGCTTTGCTTAGTGCAAACACCGCAAATTCTAAGTCTTTCACTAGTTGACGGAAAATTGGTAAAACCTAAATTTATGGAGTTAATAGTTGGCAAAAAAATGTGCAATATTCAGCGTACTGCATGCATCACCAATCAACTTCACAGATATCAACAACAGACGAAAATACTGCAAATTATTATGACTGAATACAACTGTCTAGTCGATAAATATATGAATGCACATTCTGAAATTTCACAACCTATCATTTTTATTTTACCGCCCAACGTATAATTAGAGCATGTCTCTCATGTCAGACATGATTTTTTTTTCTCTAGAAACTAGGTTGTATATTAAAATAGTATTATAGTACGAAATAGGAAATTCACAGATAATTTAAAATTATAAGTTAAATAAAAAAAGACGCACTTTTGCCGTCGACGGCGAGCGTTGCCTTGGCGATGCTGCTGCCGGCCGAGTTCATCGCGGCACAAACATAGCCGCCCGCGTCCGCCACCTTCACATCATCGATAGACAGCTGGCCGTCGGCGCCGACGCGGACGCGGCCGTCCGAGGAAATGTGGCCAGGGAAGAGGAGGTGCTGAATGAACGGAATTGAGTCAGTGGTCCAATGTGCGCAGCGATGTCCGAGTGGTTAAGGAGATTGACTAGAAATCAATTGGGCTCTGCCCGCGTAGGTTCAAATCCTGCTCGCTGCGAATACTTTTGAGATGTTGGGATAGCAGTTAAAGATTTTTTTTCATTTCTAAAGCACGATTTAGCCTTCATAAGTCGAATCTCGGAAAAAAAATGCTGCTGGTTACTTGTTGTCCCTCTCGACTCCAGAACAACGCGGGTGTTGGCTGCCCGGCAGCGCGGCACTCGAATACGACGCGGTCGCCAGGGCGCGCCGCTCCGTCTGCCGGACGGTGCGTGAAAGCGGGGGGTGCCTGAACGCGCAACCTCGCCGACGCCTCGATGGAGCCGGCAGGGTTGCGCGCATGGCAGATGTACTCGCCCTCGTCGGACACTTGCACTCTGCAATCAAGGAAGGAAACCTATTTGTAAGAGTTTACACAACACACATACTAAAAATTGAATTTTTCTCTAACGACAAATATTTTTTTCTCGAAAAAAGCCGATATTAGCATCTGCCCTGTTTACATTTGTTCAAATAATTTTTAAACGATACAGAAATGCATAATTATTTAATTGGCCGTAATCTATCTTCTACGCTCACAATATATTTTTGCATAAAATCGTTTTTAGGTTTTTTTAAAATTCAACATTCCATTCTAGCTTGAACCCCTCTTGAGTGTACTCTCTCTCTCTCTCTCTCTCTCTCTCTCTCTCTCTCTATTAAAGGAAGTCTCCGGCGAATGTTGGGGCAAGCAATTCAAAATAGGCATTTGAACCAAGAAGTGTCCCGCACGGAAGGGCCTCAAGCTGCCACTGGCTAAAATATGCCTAGTTCTCTACCCGTCACGTTTTCGGAAGGCTGTGATCCTCTCATTTCAGTGCTGCTGCCCTTGCACTCTCTCCACAGAAATTTGTGGTCAAAAAATTGCATAGGGAGCTGACGTGTTGAGAAAATTCCGGCCAATGTCGGTTGCGGGCTCCCATATGCACGCTTAAGAATAGTGGTCGGGCTTACCCGGTTTTGCTATACACAGATCTTCTTTTCAAAATGGCTGGATTTGGCGTTTTTGATGCGACCGAGCGATGCAAAATAGGAGGTGCTCAGAACTACAGTAGCTAATTCTCTACCCGTGATATTTAAAATGACTTTAATTCTGGAATGATAAGATGAAATTCTTTAAAACTTTCCCTATCTAAGTTTTACGCTGAGACGAACTGATCTATGCTTAAAAAACGATATGTTAATTATTCGCCGGAGACCTCCTTTAAGGGGGCAAAAACTCACTCCTAAATTCCCGCTCTTTTGCCAGAATAAAGAGCGAACAATTATGTAATCTTGAAAGACACTGAATATTCACGAAAATTCAAATAGATTACCTATGAGTTTCGTTGTCCTTTAACCCCTATTTCTTTCAATTCGAAATTTGAAATATCCATTCCCCCTAATTGTCGAGATTTCCCTTTCCTGCCTTGAATGCATCGCATGCCATCCACCATGCAGCACTCTTCAAGGTGACTCGACATGGCTTGTCAGCAAAAAATGCTTGGATAGCTGTAGAGTGAACCGGCAAGGAAGAGATTGAGAAGATATAGAGGTTTTGCACGAGTGAGAGAGGGAACGGAAGAGAGGAGGGAGAAAGAGAGCAAAAGAAAAAAAAGAGCAGGAAGGGAGAATGTGGACGACAAACTCAAGGCCTGCGCTTGCCAAGCTCGCGTCATGATGACAGCTCTGTCAAGATATTTCAAAGTGCGCATCAGACTTGACTGAAGAAGAAGTGGCTGTCATGGACACCAAGCAATGGCGTATTTCTATTCATTCAATTTAAATTTAAATCAATCTTTTCTCCAACCGCTCGCATTCTTCCGCTGTGGAATAGGCAACGTAGAATTGAATTTGTAACAGAAATAAAGCATATTTTGCAATAAAGAAGACGATGCTAAAAAAATAACATGAAATATAATCTGAAAGGGAAAAACAGATGCGAACCGATCGATCCTGAGTCCCCGGTTGTCCTTGGCGATGTATGCTCGAGCCACGGGCATCTGAGACGCGGCCTTCTTCCAGCTGATCTGCGGCTGTGGCTCTCCAGAGACGCGGCAGTCGAAGAGCACCGACGCACCCACGTCCACTGTCACGTCCTTCGGCTCTTGCTGCAAGTAAGAAGTGCCAAGTGGACAATTAAAATGAGAAAAAAACCTAACTATTTTCTTTTTTTAATGATTGATCAAAAATGAATGAGTAATTTTAAACGAAATACGCTAATAAAAAAATGCAACGAAATAAAAATGTAAGAGGTTCCCTTTGTAAGCGCCTAACAAAACATACCAGAAACATTGGCTTCTCATAGACGGAGAGCCGCGCCGGATTCGAGATGCGCTCGCCGACCATGTTCGTCGCGACGCACACGTAGGCGCCGCTGTCCGAATTTTGAACCTTAATCAATCAAAGATAAACTCATGATTTTTAAAGAGATTTAAATATTTTCATACTAATTATTTATTCATCGGTATCAAAAGTTGTGTTGCTATGCTTAGGCAATACTGGAATGCAGGAAACACAGGAACACAAGTGGAGACGCGAGAAGACAATGTTTATTGCGCTAACGGGGTCGCCTTATATAGGGCAGGGAGATGGTTTAATTTCGTAAGGGCAAAGGGAATAGTGCAGGAATTGCAGATATGATAATATCCTGACGTGATATATCTACATGACAGATGAAATTTCAGAATGATTAATAGCAACGAACATTGTTTCCGGCTGTTTCTCCAAAGCAAAGCCCACACATTCAGAGTTTTAAGAGAACTCATGTGAGCAAAGTAGGATTGTTTTTTTTAAATAAAAATTAAAGGCTAAAAATTCATTGACGTATTAGCGTGAAAGCGAACCGGTTCTATGATGAGATTGCCATCGGGATGCAGCTTGAATCGCTCGTCGTCCTGGATGCGCAGCTCCTTCTCGTCCTTCCGCCAAGTCACGACCGGGTCGGGGAAACCGCGCGGCGGCGAGCACTCCAGCACGGCCTTGTCGCCGCTTAGAGCCTACACACAAATTGCATTAAATTTTTGCTTGAAGTAAAATATAGCAGCTAATAATGTACAGGAGAAAAACTATTTAAAAAAACATGCAGGTAAAAGTAATAAAAAGTAAAGTAAGAAAAAGTTAAGTCAAGAAATAGGCTCGACCTGCACCGGCCGCGGCCTCGTCCGGAAGTCGTCCCTGAGCATAGCGATCTTGAGAGTGCCCTCGCGCGATTGCGCCTCGCCGTGTTCGTTCCGCGCGACGCAGTAGTACGAGCCAGCATCCGCCGCCTTGCCGTTCTTTCCTGCATATACTTGACTAAAACACGCCGATTCCGACAAAGATCAAAAGATCATAAAAAATTTCAATTAACGAGTTTAATTAAATACAAACCGCTGTTGACGCTCAACAAGAAGAGTGCGCCGGTGTTGAGAACGATTCGATGAGAGTTTACGAGTTCTTTGTTTGTTGTTACCTGACAAATGAAGCCAATTTGTTACCGACATCAATCAAGCTCCAGAACTTGGAGTGCACAACGAATATGTGGGGGCAAAACTTTGTCAGTACTTGCAAAATAGTAAATGGATATTTGCATATGTGTGTGTATGATAACCGACCGGCTGTCCGTCCTTGTACCAAGTGATCTCAGCCGAGGCTGGCTTGGCGGCGCAGTTCAGCGTGGCCGGAGAGCCCTTCGAGACGATGACATCGAGCGGATGCTCCACGATCACCGGCGGCCCGTCCGTATCTGAAAGATAATTACATATTTATGCCAGCATTTTGAGTAACTAGGTTCTTTTTATTTCTTCTGTTTTAATTATAAAGAAAATGTAAGAAGTAGTCTTTGAGTGTCAAAAAGAATATTTGTCTGAATTTATAACTGAAGTAATATGCATTCTGAACGAGGCTTGATAAGGTGTTAATCCATCTCATTTTGTGGCATTTTGTGTTGTTTTTCCATTAACGACTTCAAATAAGCATACTGATCTGAATGATATGGCTCCCCGCTTTTGGTCCGGATAGCCGATTAGGGTATCATAGAGAAGGAAAGAAAGAGACAAAGGGACAGAAAGAGAAAGAGAAAGAGAGAAAAAGGATGAGAGAGAGACGAGGAAAGAGAAAATCGTCGTGTTCACTCGCGCATGCTTAGCCGCCTGTCATCATAGCCGTCCCTCCATTCATCCGGGTGGACTTCCCCTCTCAATTATGGCATGAAGTGGTGAAAAGGGAGGGATGGTGAAATTGAGGGTGGATAGAAGGGGAGGACGGAGGATAGACCTGGGTGGTGA
>CALZFC010000009.1:4987500-5110000 GCA_945643635.1 Allodiplogaster sudhausi
ATCAAGCGTCACTCATTCATCCACACCTCTGGAAGACGCCTCAAGCATAATGTCCTCGCCGAGGTACACATCAGCCAAGGTTCCACATGGAAGAAGAGAGAGAGAGAGAGAGAGCGAGAGAGCAGAAATGAGAGAGAGAATGATGCCGGGAGGCATCATTGGTAGTAAGAGATCGGTGGGGCCATTTGGCAGGAGCGGCCAAGTGGCGGTGAGTGATTACGCGATGCCACCAAGAAGCTTCTTCTTCTGCTTCTCCTCTCTAATGTTAAATGTGCCGGTGTTGCCTGATGAGGGAGAGAAATGGAACGAAGGTGTAGAGAGGGAAAGAACGAGAGAAATAGAGAGAGAGTAAAATAGATAGGGAGGGAAGGGGCACGCTTGACTGGCCTTCTTCTTCTTCTGATAGATCACTCGCCTCAACGGGCCGTAATGCGACCCGCGCATCCATCGCACGTCTCGGTATGCCGAGAATCGTAAAGCGCCGTTTTTGGCTTCCCCGTGCGCGGTTTGTCTCTCTGCTTCTCTCTCTCTCTCTCTCTCTCTCTCTCTCTTAGTAATCTTAAAAAGGCTGCTTCCCTCCGTAGCATCAAAAGCATCTCTCCCCCTCCAATACGTTCATAGCACGATGTGACATGCTGTTCTGCCTCCTGTCCCAATTAGGCTCGAACAAGAGGCCATCCTCTCGCAGGACAGAAGAGGCCACCGAGAAGCACCACACAGGCCAAATTGTAGCCTTATTTAGGCCAGGCGTCATATCGTCTTGAGGAGACACCCTGGGGAGAGGAGAGAGAGGATGGGTGAGTACGAGGGGGGGGAGAGAAGGACAGATCAACGGCCTCCCTCGAGGCCTGCGCATGCTTCATCCGAGAGAAGACATTCACCATCAACGGCGCAGCCCCTCGAAATGTGTCAGCGCTAATTAAAATCTGTCCGCCTCCCTCGAAGTGACCAGTGGCCGGCAGACAGCCAGCCAACTTCCTGTCTCAAGTGGACACGAAAGCAGAGAGAGAGAGAGAGAGAGAGAGAGAAAGATAGAGAGAGAGAGAGAGAGAGAGAAAGGGGCTGAAGTCAGAGAGTCAGAGATTCAGAGATAGTAAAACAGTGAAGAGAGCTAGGAAAATAATGTCCACGGCTTTCCGTTACCTTTCTATTTTTTTAACGTATTCTAATGAATCGGAAAATTTCACCGGGTCCTTTCTCTTGCACGGATGGGACATGCTTGCCAACAATGAGCACAACTTTTTGTTCTTCTTTGCGAACACGATGGAATGATGACCCTGGCAGGAACAATGGAAGAGAAAGACTATTGTTGACAGAAGCAGCCGAATGGAAGCCGCTTTCGGCCCCCCGGCTTCTCGTGTCCTAATGCAGCCAAAAAGCCGTGTGGACGCACCAGAAAACGAGGAAGAATCCTCTCGAGGAAAATGGCTGGAGGGTGCTCAAAAGAGAAAAGAGAGAGAGAGAGAGAGAGAGAGAGAGAGAGAGGTGAGCAAGAGAGAGAGAATAGTGAGAGATTACAGAGGGAGAGGAGGGAGGCCGAGAAGCAGAGCGATGCGTCTTGGCGTTTTTTAAGCTGACTGCAGAGTGCAGTAGCATACAACGAAGCCGTTCCCGGGCCGCAGCAAGCAGATGGGCCGGCGAGGACATGAGCAGAAGTATGAATGCGACAAGGAGAAGCACTCCAGGGAAGAGGAGAGAGAGAGAGAGTTTGTGAGAGAAAGAAAGAAAAAAAAATGCCACAGGCATATTCATGTCGACTCCCTTGAAGCCAAAGCTTTTCGATTCCGTCGGCCACTTCTTATAATGCTTGGCTTTTCTGGTCTTGCAATGAATGCACCCTTCTAATGGTGAGAAAGAGAGGAGTGAGCAAGGCGTATCAGACAACGGCATCAATGAGGCTTTCCAGTAACATACGGCCAATGACAGACACACTGTACAGCAGAGAGATAAAGAGAGACAGAGATAGAGAGAGGGAGAGAGAGAGAGGCCAATCAAAACAAGGAGGGCGGAAAGGAAAGACAGACAGACAAAGAGAGAGGGATATGACGAGGAACCGGAGTAAAACTTTGACTTTGACTTGCAGATGGCAGCTCGGCTATGACTGTTCAACTTGAAGATGAGAGAAGAGGCAGACACAACGAGACAGCAATTCTGTGGAGGGGCGAGATAAAGACAGATATCAGATTATGATGCCTGATACATTTCGCTTTCACATTAGATGAGCGGCAGATATCGGGCGACGAGGCCGAGAAGGACGAGAGGTATGAGAATTTAGGAGAAGGAGGGTGAGAGGATAGAGAAAGAGAGAGGGAGAGAGCATGTGATAGAGAGAGACAGTTAGAGAAAGACAGAAATGGATATTTGGGATACGAGAAGTTCGCACAGTGATCTATCGACAACCGGGAATGAGTAATGGAGGAGACGAGCGGCATATGGGAAAGGAGCAGCGGTTGAAACTGCTCATGAGAATTGCTAATGTGGACACCACTCTCGCAGAATGATATAGGGGGGGGGGTGAGAGAGGGGGCCATAGAAAGCCTGCCAAGCGAGGAGGCAGATGGAAAAGGTGTTTGGGAAGATACAAGTTCCGAGTACCTTGTGCTGAAGAGGGCGCAAGCTGAAGCAGAAGAAGCAGCAGGGCGAGAGCCGCGAGGCGACGCCGCATTCTTGCTCTCTTCTCTATGCTTCACGTGCCTCCGAGCGGGCCACGCGCGGTCAGCTCATTCCGTGTTGGCGCCTTCACTCCTGCAATCAACTGAGATGATGTGACGGCTTACGGGGAACGACAATTAGTTACGCAGATATTGTTTAATCTACACGTTTGTACAAGAAAATCGCATGTCAACATAAAGTTTTAAAGAATATCAAACATGCGATCCCTTTTCTGTATAAAGATGCTAAAAAAAGTCATGAACAAACGAGAAAAGGCGCAATTACATGACGAATACATGCAGAGAATGTTATAAGATATTTGAAACCATAGAATAGAAGCACGAAAGACTGCACAAGTTTCAAATGTTTGGAACAAGAAAAAAACTTGGTTTGCAATGAGAGCAAAAGACGAGAACCCGAGAAGCAGCGGGAATCGTGGTGAATTGGAGAAGTAAGAGAGGGGGAAGCAAGACGATGCAGAGTACGCGGAGAGTACGAGATAAATAGCGAGTCATGCTAGAGTGGAACAACGAGAGAGAGAGAGAGAGAGACAGAGACAGAGACAGAGACAGACAGAGAGAGACAGAGAGAGACAGAGACAGAGGCAGAGAGAGAGAGAGTAAGAAATATTAGACAAGAAAGTGAAAAGTACAGCAAAAGACATGGAGAAGAACAAAAAAAGCTTGGTGGTGAAGCAGCTGTCGTTCTGCTGCTTCAGACGATGTGCGAAGTGAATTCCAGAGAGGTCAGCCAAGCTCTTTCGGCTGAGATGTAAGTGAGATAGAGAGTGAGACAGAGAGAGAGAGAGAGTGAGAGAGAGAGAGAGCGAGAAAGGGAAGGAGAACGAGATGGAGAAGAGATAAATGAACAAAAAAAAATTGAGTACAAAGACACTGCAATAATGCATTGCACAAGGCGACCAAAAGCCGCCAGAAGCCGATTTATGCGCCACTTCGAACACTGCTAAAAAAAGTGTTTGGGCCTGCGCACGATAAAAGCATTTGGCAGATAATAATAACAAATAAGATAATAAACAGCTATACTTGCATGCGAACAAATTATATAGAAGAAAGAGGGACAAAAGCGTGTCAAAACACAAAAAAATATGTATGTACACACTTAAATAATGATGAAGACATTAAAGATTTAAAAAAAGTGAACTGAATGAAAACGCGTTACGAGCACATGTACTACAATTAGCATGCAAAGGTATACAATATAATTTGTGTTTGCACTTGTAGCGGCCTTGTTGGCGCGAGTAAAATCAAGGAGTGCTTCAGAAAAATGCATTACGAGTTCTTTGCAGTTGTGCAATTAGGTCAGTTCTTGATTCGGAGTGACTTTGGTGAGGTTAAAAGATTAGGATGAAGTATTAGCAAACTCGAGAAAAAAAGGGCGAGGTGCATGATCGAATCTGCAAGTGCGACTGGCAGAAGAGAGGGAAGGGCTTTCATGCGGAAGGTCGAAATGATGTTAGGGCCGAGGTGGTCTGGGCGATTTAAGTGATTACGAGAGAACCAGAAGAAGCGACGTGAAGTGGTACGCGATGGACATCTCATAGGTAGGGAGAGAAAGAGAGAGAGAGAGAGAAAGAGAGAGAAGAGAAGCAGAGAAACAGAGTGAAACAGCGGCTGCTTTCCTACTCAGCAGCAGCCACTCCTACTACGGCGGCAGGGCACAGCAAGCGAAGCGTAAATCATGAGAGGACGAGGAAAGAAGCGTTGATGGCGGGAAAGAGAGGGAGAGAGAGAGAGAAATGAGAGAGTACGGAGCGAGCTAGAGAGGGCGCGGCAGAAGGAACAAAGACAGAGAAGGATATGAGATGGGCGGGAGGAGAGGTGGCGGGTGGCAAGGACGAGAAGCACCACGCCCAGAGGCTACGGAGCCGCACTCTCGCCGTTTCATGATTCTTTTTGTCTGCTTCTCTCAGCCACTCTCTCGATATCTCTCTCTGTCTCTCTGTCTCTTTCTTTCACTCTTGTTCTCGGTTTCTCTGTCTCTGTCTCTCTCTCTCTCTGTCACCGTCTCTATCTCTCTGTCTGTCTCTCTCTCTCTCTGTCTCTCTCTGTCTCTCTCTCTCTCTCTACGGCGCGCGTCCTTCATGACATGCCACACATGGGTGAGTCAGTGATGATAAGCAAATGGCGAGAAGCCTCTGAGGCGTCTAATCACGAGGCCCCTTAAGACAGGAAAACATTGAGAAAGGGAATACAAGTTGTTGCTTAGTCGAGAGATAGACAAGAAGTCTCGTAAATCGAGGAAAGCGGATGAAGCGGCCGAGAGGGTGGACACGCCGCGCTGAGAGGTCATAGGGAGGAGCGGAAAAGGGAAGGAGCGGAGGAAGCGGAGGAGGGAGGGGAGGGGAGGAAGCGGAAGCGGTCGACGTCGGACTCGAATCGATGACCCGGTCCATCTTGGCAGGCATCAACAAGGACATTTACTTGAGCCGTTCTTAGGTACGACGGCTGTCAGCACAAAGCGGCAGCCGACTACTGCTGTTCTACAGCAAAGAGGCCATTAATAGCCCGGGAGGGGCTATTGCGACGGGCCACTCCGAGGGGTCTTCTGACCGCCCCTCCTCCATTCCTCATCCCTCCCCTTCTACACCCTCACTCCCTTCTGTGGCTGCAGTGCAGCAGCAGCAAATTGAATGACGCAGCCGCTCTCGTCGACGACACACAGGAAGTAGTGTGGCGAGTGTGTGATGGTGCTGGTGCTCTCCAGGCTGCTGGCCAGAGGTCCAGCTAAGAGAGAGAGAGGGAGGCGGGAGAGTGAAAGGAGGCGAGAGAGAGAGAGAGAAAGAGAGAAAGAGAGAGAGCAATAGTGAGAGAGATAGCGAGAGAGTGAGGACGTGAAACAGTGAGAGAAGGCGAGAGAGTTAAAGAGAGAGAGAAAGAGAGGAGAGAGAGTGAGAGAGAGAAGCATCATGGCCCATGAGGGGATCGAGCAGAAGAGTGGTGAAAGAGATCAAGAAGAGAGGGAGAGATTATGTAGTGCGAGAGAGGGCAGAGTGGCAGGCGAACCCGGAGAGAATGAAAGAAATGGACATGGCCCTGAGAGCCTCCTGGCCGTTTGCGCATGCTCAGGCTATCTCTCGCGCTCTCTGTTTCTCTCCTTCATCATGCCCACCACGCCTTCCTTTATTCACACTCTTCTCTTTGTTTCCCTCTCTCTCTCTTTCTCTCTTTCTCTCTCTCTCTCTCTCTCTCTCTCTCTCTCTCTCTCTCTTTCTCTCTCTTCCTTTGCAACGGGAGAGGCGCGCAACGCTGCGAGAGTGGTCATAACTTCGCAAGAATGGCGGGAGAATGAGGAATGAGGTTGCGAGACGCGCGGCCGGCGATTCAGGGGCTAGAGGCGAAAAAGCTGCACGCGTCAACTGAGAGGGAGGACGGAAGAGGTGAGAGAGCGAGAGAGACAGGGAGAGAGAGAGTGAGTGAAGGGCAGAGATAGAGAGAGTGAGAGTGTATTCGGGAAAGAAATTTGCAAGTGATGAAGGTGATATGACGGTGATAAGCCTCAGTCTGACTGAGATTGTTTGAGAGAGAGAAGGGCAGAACGAGCGTGACAGCACATTCAATTCAAGCGAGCCATAATCAAAGCTTAGCCTGTGGCGCAAAGAAGTTGGCTATCGCTCCTGACCATCACAAAAATCGTGCCAAGCCAGAGAATAAACACTCTGCTTCATAGTGCACTCCGTATTCTTCTGTCCATACTCTATCATCGGAGCTCACTCACTCTCTCTCTCTCTCTCTCTCTATCTCTCTCTATCGCCCTCTCTATCGCCCAATCCCTTGCACCGATCGCTGCGTTCACCAACATGATCAGTGGTTCCCATCTCTAATTTCTGTCTCACGATCTCTCTCTCTCTCCCCATCATCTTATATCTGTCTGTCTTTCTGTTTTTCTTGCACTCTCTTCCATCCTCTCCCCCACTTCCTTCCGAGGCCAATACCCTCTATTGCTGCGCATGTTGCAACGGCAATCGATAGAGAAAGGTGGGCTAACTCCTCTAGTCGGACGTGGATGGGAGAGAGGGTGGAGGAGGTCTTGATCCGACCGAGTAAGGAAGGAAGAGGAGGAGGCAGAGCTCGCCTGGCCACTGGTGATGCCCGCCCCGCCTCACGTGTAAGGTCGCGCCCAGGAAGGGCGACAAGCACTCTCCTTCTCTAACTTCTCTCTCAGTTTCTCTTTGCTTCTCTGCCTCCTTCCGTAGCCATTCTCTCTGCCCATCCCTCTCGGGCCCTGTTCTTCCTTCGACAGCGACCGCCTATCCGTCATTGGTGCTCAATCATCGCGCCCGCGATGGATATTGGAGAGAGGAGAGAGGGAGAGAGAGAAACAGAGAGAGGGAGAGGGAGAGAATTTATAAAGAGAGGAATGAGAGTGCAGAATGGTGAGAGACCGAGAGAGTGTCGAGAGAAAGAGAACGAGAAAGAGGTAGAGATGAGAATTAATGAGAGAAAGAGAGCAGGAGATAAAATTGAAGTCCCGTGGATGGCTGCTACCTTGGCGGCGCGGCTCACGGAATGATGAGAGGATGATGATGATTTCGGGTGTGCTTGCAATCTATCCACCCTCCACTCTCCGGCCTCTCCACCCCCCCCCCCCTCTCCCACTCGATCCGCTTGTGCAAGATTAACCCCGAATACGCAGCAGAAGGCCTCCATATCGTAGCAACATCGGCCTCTCTCTCTCTCTCTCTCTCTCTCTCTCTTTCTCTCTCTCTCTCTCTCTCTCTCTCTCTCTCTCTCTCTCTCTGGCCCTCGCTTACCTTCGATCTCATCATTATGATGATGCACTCACCCTTCTGACGGGACAAGCGCAACTTGGGCCTTCCCTCCTCTAACCCCCTTCTGATGAGGTTTTCCCTCCCCGACTATTGTTGCACGCTCTCCAAAGGCCACTAAGCCCCATCTCACTCATTTTCTCCCTCCCTCCCTCTCTCTCTCTGCGCCTCTTCTTACTCGCCCTCTTTCCTTCTCCCAACTCTCTCTGACATTCCGGTGGCGGCAATGATAGCAAACAGCGGCCCGCTATCAGGGGTATCGGGACTGACTTGAGAGAGAGAGGGAGAGAGAGAGCGCGAGAGTACTAGAGAAAGAGAGAACGAGAGAAAATAGAGAGATCAGTAAAAAGAGCGCGCGACACAAGAGTACGAGTTGAGATGAAGCAGGCAAAAGCTCCGGAAGCGGCGCTTCAAAGGAAGTGGGCCAGTCACTAAGGAGTGAGAGGGCGACAATGAAGAGGAGAGATTACTATTATGGAGAGGGGGAGATAAAGGAATTAAGAGTGTGAATAGACTAATTGTAAGAGGAAGAGGCACATAAGGGAGACTGGGGGAAAGAGAACGGGAAAGCGAGGGAGCGAGCGAGAAGAGGACCGAACAGTTAATCAGAAGAGGCGGACCCGGATGAAAGGTTTCCTCAACGCTCAAGTACATCAGAAAGGATAAAGAGAGCCCGAATGAGTTAGTTGAAGAAGAATAAGAAGAAAAAAAAAACAGAATCAATGTGACGCTCAACCAAAATCAAGGCGTCCATAATGGAGATCTCCGAGCCAGTACCGCCCGAAGGGAATATGTGCCCTCCTAGAAAAAAAGAGTCGTAAAGACGGAAATGGAAAGAGGGAAAGGAGAGAAAGGTATAGAGAAAGCAGATGAGAGCGAGAGTGCAATAGAGATAGAGAGAGTGAGATGGCTATGAGAAAACGGTTACGAGGCTAGGCGATATGCGTCAGAGACAACAGACACGCACTAGCATACAAGCGAAGAAGACACGGCCAAGACAGGGAACCGCTCATTCACTCTCCATCTTTGCCTCTCTCTCATTCTTTCCTTTTCGTCCGTCCTTTTTTTCTGCTCCTCCCTCTCTCTTATCTCTGCTTTAAACGGTCATCCTAGCTCCGTCTCTTTTTACAACAACTTGCACTCCTATGTAATTTTCTCTCTCCCAATCTCTGCACTCTCTCTCCCTCATTCCATTTTCTCTGTCTACTTTCTCTATCTCTTTCTTTGCCTGTCTGTGCTTCACTTTGTGGAAAGAAAAGAAAGCAAAGTGGACCGAGTCAAGTCTCGAGAAGCGAGAGTACGGAAGCCGCTACGATGTTGCTGCTCCTACACCGCCACACACGGATTGCCGACCTAGGCGTTATTCTCTCTCCTTCCCTCTCTATCTCTCTATCTCTCTCTCTCCCTTTCTCTCTCTCTATCTGTCTACCTGTCTCTCTCAATCTCTTTCTCCATGTCTCTTGAAAGCTTACGACTTCCGCACCTGTCGGTGTGCTCTCTTCCTTCTCTTCATAAGTGGACATCCCCTCCTTCTTCTAGTCGCGCGCTCACTCGGCCGATATTGAATTTCGTAAAAAGAAGGAAAAGAAGACTGCAATTTCGCTAAGTTGAGGTGCAGTAAAAGCAAGCTAATCGTTGATTTCATTTTTAAACACGGTTTTCTTTTGTGTTTTTTTCTTCGATAGCTCAAACGATATCAGTAAATCCGGCTTCTTTAGAGGCCTATACGCAGATATATAAAAAAAAACTTGAAGAGATACATGGACATGATCATAATTGTCTAGCGCAACTGGCCATGAAATTAGAAGAAGCTCTTCTTTTCTTTTTGTAATTAAACGGCTCGAAGTAAGACTGCCGCAGTTCCATCTAATTCTTCTTCTTCTCAGTCTCGTTATTATTTTTTTCTATAGAAATAATAATTGTTCGTGGATAGTGCGGCTATCAACGATGCAATCGAAATGACCGCTGCAGAAAAGACAAGGAACGGAAGGGGAAGAGACAATAGCGATAAAGAGAGAAGAGTGAGAGAAAGAGAGTGAAAGAGAGAGGGAGGGAGAGACAGAAGAGTAGAAAAAAGATAGAAAGAAAGCGGGACAGGAGCGAGAGGGAGAGAGAGATAGAATGAGAAAGAAGAGTTAGAGAGAACGAATTAAAAGGAAAGTCGGATAGAATCCCAAGTACCCACTATCCCAACATTCAGCAGCGTCCGGCCTATTCGGCTAACGGTCCAAAACATCGATGTACCAAGGTCACCCATTTGCCGTTAGGAAGGATATTGTGAGAGTATGGTAGTGATGCTAAGTAAGTAAAAGAGGAAATATGCTAAGGAGGGCAAGGCTAACGGGAGAGAAGAGAGTAAACCGAGTGATCAACAGATTCCGGAATTATAGCAATATGGATGGAACAGAGAATTTCTTGGTTGAAAGGGGAGTGAAGGGTTTATCGTTCTTTGCGTTTCTCTTGATACTCCCCTTCTTGTCAAGAGGACGAGAACACCATGTCATTCTCACGAATAGATAGGCAATGTGTATAATAGTTGATGTGAATATATGTACAATGTGACAAGCTTGGTAATAAAGAAAATCCTTACAGAGATTTAACAGCATTCTAGATGGAAGAGTGCTTTAACCTTCAGTCATGTAATGAAGACAAAACACTGATTCTCGTCACTTTAATAAAAGCTTAAAAAAGTGTCGGGAGCTTAAATGTTGGTTGAAGCTACAAGAACGGTACGTTCGCGTTCTTTAATGCGGCGGTGTGGGCCCGCTGTTTTCTTCAGCAGATGCAAGCCTCGCTTTCTATATATTTTTCCTTCTGACCTTCTTGCGTCGCTCTCGCTCTCTCTCTCTCTCCAATGTTTCTCAATCGAAATCTCATTTTCCTGCTTACGCCTGCAGACGCTATGCTTTTGCAATTTTCCTTCCGCGCAAGCTGTATTACTCTTTGCTTCTCTTATTTTTCTTTCTCACTCTGCTACATCTCTCCTGACTTTAGTTGTCTATCGTTATCCCAAACTCTCGCATCTTTTTCTCTCCTCTCTTTATTTTTGCTTTCAGTTCCTCTCTTCTCTCATTCTCTCTTTTTCTCTGACACCTTTCCTCCTGCTGTTCTCACAACCGTTCCGGTGGTGCGCCCTCGGCGATGGTGTGAAGATGGCGTGCCGGCGTGCCATTCGTGCAAATTGCAAATTGCGAGGCATGATGCCTGCCCTCCCCTAGGCAAATTGAACTGTCCTGGAAACGAAAGAGCGCGCCAATTTTCACCCCAAATGCGAGTGAAGGACAGACAAAGGGATAGACTAGTAAAAGATAGGGAGAAGAGAGAGACCGAAGATGTGGGAGAATTTGTTCCGTCAGAAACCGCTTCAGAAATAGCAAAGACAGTGCTGTGGTACATAATAAGAAAACACAGATATGTGAACTGGGAGAAACGCAAACAATAATTTTAATCCGGAGTTAATTTTAAAACTGTATGTACGATTTCTGTGGCAATCACATTTACAAATTCGGCGTTTACAACGGACTACTGGTGACTCCTGTTCATTTTCTGTCCCTTCCCAACCTCGTTCTGCCGAACGACTAATCTCAGGTCATGCAAGTGCGCTCATAAACTGCCTCACAGACCCTTGCAGTAGAAACAAAAGTGGTATGCGAGAGAGTGAGAGAGATCAAGAGCCGTGAGAGGGAAGATACAGAGAGGTGAAACAAGATGGAGAGAGAGATGCAAAAGAACGTGTAGTGTTGAGAGGATGAACATGGTAAGAAGACGGCAGAAAAAAGTGGAGGAGGAATGACGGCTGAAGTGGCTGTGGGAGAGAGATAAACTCGGCAGAACATGATGCCGCCATAAATGGCTCGCATCGTAGTCTCCGACGGCAAAGCAATCGCCGCAGAATGAGGGCTAATTCGCATCTCATGGCTGTGCTCTTGAAGAAAAGAAATCCTAGTTTATTTTCCATAGTCCTATTTTTTCATCATCACCTCACATTCCCATAACTCTAATTCTGGTAATACGTGCTTGCAAGATCAAGATCAGCGCTGTAAAAATAAGCTGTAAATTCCAATGGGATGCTCGCCGCTTTCGAAAATTATCTTTCCCAGAAAACAAGGGATTAAATAAAATTGCAACAAAAACGCAAGCAAAGTAGCGGAGGATAGAGACAGCTGCTTCCGTTCCAAACGTATGGATTCTCCTTTTCGGTGAGTCGTCTCGATCGGGAAAACCACGTGAGGGACGAGAAAAAACGACGCATACATTAGATTACACTTGGAAAAGGCCGAGAAAGGAAGAGACACCAAATGAAGGAGGAACGAAGAGAAGTAGGGAAGATAGTTGGAAGAAACTGGAGGAAAGAAAGTCCGCGAGAGAGATATAAGTAGACGAACATTGCAGGAGAGGATTGTGAATTAAGGGAATGAATGAAAAGATCTTCAATAACAAGGTCATATACATAAGACCAATGTCTTGCTGCAATAACCAATAACCAAATCGCATTTCTAGCTAAAAAAACAGCACTAAGCAGCGCGAGTACGATTTCTTACTCTTTAGAACTATTTTCCGCCGAACACATCAAATAGGGCCAGTTGCAAATTAAGAGAAGAACTCGAACAGATGTCATCCAATCGGGGAGTAGTCAATGGGAGATTATGGAAGAGGATTTGTACAGCGGATGGAAGTCAACATCTTATGATAATCTACAAGTTTTGATATTTAGCCACCGATGGTATCACATCAATATAATAGAAGAAAAAAATCTAGAATATTTGTGATTGCTAAATGCCAAATGACAGAGATACTCCGCAAATTGGCAGTTGAGGAGCGCGAAGGTCGAGAAGGCGTGACACCGACGAGCAAATCATTTGATTGCAAATACTCGGAGCAGGCAAATCTCTTCTTGAACCATTGGCAGCCAGAAACCGGATATTGGGCTGGAGTGTGAGTGTCAGAGGTGGGACACACAAACAGATACACATGCATACATAGTACATATAGCAGAGCAAGCATTTCTGAAGTAAACTGCCAGATTCTCTAATTTCTGATTTCTATCACACAATAAATGAGCGACAAAAATGTTCAAATTTAACTTTCATTATTTATGTACATGTGATATTTATGTACATGTGAAACGTTCGACACGAAACACTTGCTGCTATCCTTGCCAACTTCAAACATTGTTAATTGTCCCTGTTTATAAACCTACTCATATAAAGTCCCGATAATCCCATCCCTACTTTGGATAATCTTACAATGCGTACACAGGTTGATATGACTTTATCAGGCAATGCAAATGAATATGAAAAGAAATTGCGAATGAACAGCCGAGGGAACTTTTCAGTGTGTGGAACTTAATTGAATGGAGATTGAAGACTACGATACTTGGCTCTCGATCGCATTGCATCCTGAAGGCAAAAATAATTTGATTCATTCCATCATTGTATTTTTGCTTCTATGAGTCGTAAATGTATCTTTTATGAAAAACATTATCTGACTTATTATGGTATTAATTCACAGACGAGCACGACGCCTTGAGAGCGGGCAGAGGAGTGGCGCCGTCGTACCAAGTTTGGTGGCGGCCACAGATAAGGGCAGAGCTGTTCGCGGCAACCTAAACAGCCAATTGTTTTGAAGGATACTGCATGGTTAGTGACAATATAAGCTGTGCTTTCTTCCACTTACAGTTCCTTCTCCAATGTCATAGACAAGCTGATTATCGCCGCAAGTCAGGGTTGCAGCCCACGAAATGCGGAAATTGTCAATTATCTTGAGTTGAGCAGAGGAGTCATCAGATGAAATTGTGTCAGGAACCGAACAATCAACTGGAATCATATGATTTCTTTAACAATAAGGTGTAAATGAAGACTTAATTCAAGAATATCTTGAAACTACTAGTCGTTGTCAGAATAAGAAAGAAGAACTTACGGTACGAGAAGCAGGAGGCTTTCGCAAGCGCGCGTCCCTTCTTGTCCTTCCAGCCATTTCCATCGCAGACAGCTTCGACAGCAACGCTGATTGGGTTGAATATTTCATCTTTGAATATATTTGTAAGAGTAGAAAATACAAACTCGGCATCGTCTCCACTGGAATAGAGTAGACTTCCCGGGTGGCACTTCGCTCGCAGACAACCGCTTTCCTCATCAAGATCCTCCTTGGGACGGGCACAGAGAGCCGCGCCGGCTGGGCACTCGAACCTGTTCGAGTTGTCGCCTTCGAGGGAAGCACACGAAGCACAGGATCCGGCTGCAGAAAGCCATTTTCATTTAAATAATAAAAGAGCTCTTTTAGTAATACCAACCGACGGCTCTGCGGCACCCGACATAACGTTCGTGTTGCGCAAGACCATCATCTCCATCATTCCATTTTCCGTCATGTCCACATTTGAGAGAGCGCGATTTACCCAGGCGACGGGGTTCACATCCGCAGCTGCTGGCTTCAGCGGAGAGGAGTGAAATACCAAATGACTACCATATTCACTTGATAACAAATTCCAAACCAATATAAATGTCATATCCATCGGGACAGAAAGCGGAGAAGCTCTTGATGGTTGGTTCGGCGCATTCGAATTCAGGCGACTGGCACAGTGAAGAAGTTTCGTTCAGTGGAGACAAGGCAGGGCAGTCATCTAAAGAATATAAGAGAAGTGAAGGGAAGACGTGAAAAGTGACGGAGAGACGTAGAAGAACAGGAATTGACGGACAGTGTTGGACGCAGAGGGCACTGTGGGCAGGTTCCATGCTGTCAGGGTTGAAGAAGCCGATTTCTGACATGCATTTGCCTTCTTCAAAAGAATTAGAGACGTCGTCGTCAAAGCTGAGAGCTCCGTCCAGATTGTCACAGACCAACTAAAACAGCAGTTATACATACAAATGTCTAATGGTAAGAGAAAAAAATCCATAACAATTCTTGACTTACAGCTGCATCGGGGCAGACTACGCCATCTTCGATTTCGAAGGATTTCAGTTTCGGTTCTGCACATTCTTTCCCTGAGCTGCATTCGAATGAGGCAGGAATCGTGCAGTTCTGCGGGCAAAGCAGCTCGACTGCAAACTTTGGATGATTCGAGTAAACAAAATAACTTGAAAAATGGAAACGGACTCTGAAGCTGAAGCCAGTTGATGCAGGAAACTGCAACTTCAACGCCAAGTTCGTAGCCATCCTGCTCCCAGAAACCACCCGCAATGTTACATGTAATAGGATTGACACTCAAGTGAGTTGCGCGTTCCTCAGAGAAGCCGGCCGAAATATACTGAAACGTTGCTTGGTTTTATCGCCTCTTTCTTTCACATCCCTTGGTTGTCCTGAAAAGTAAGATTATGGCACCTTGAAGAAGAGGAATTCGTCAGGAGATGAGCATGAAAGCTCAAGAGGTGTGAAGATAACAGCGTTCGAATAGTAAGAATATCCCTCGTAGATTGAAACGGATGAATTGGAGCAACCTGTGAACGCAATTTGATAACAGCTTGTTTGGATCTGGGAATGCTTTACCAGAGGAGCAAAAGATGGATGAATAGGAGTAGAGGTTAAACGACCAGGAGCCGTGAAGATTACACTTGTATTGAGAGAGTTCCACGATCTATAATATATTATTCAAGGATTTTACCTTTAATTATTACGAATTACCAGCTCGAAGCTGTAGTTTGTGACTCCGACGGCAAAGGAGCCATCAGGGCAAGTGAGAGTTAGATTATCATCCGAGAGAGAAGCTTCCATGGCGTCAGGGCGTGAAGGAGGAAGGGAAAGGTCGCACTTCGGAGCTGTAAATTAAGATCAATGCAAAAGCATGTCCTCCAATTCGAAATAACAAACGCTTGGCGCAGAATAGTTGTGAGAAGCGCGCCGCCCAGAGGCCGTTAAATGAACACTTCACAGCATTCGAGAAAAGGAAGACCTAAAAGGTTAACGATGATACCACTGAATTCAGCATGAAGAACAGTGATAACAACCTCCATGACTTCGAGCGTCACATTGTCAATACCGTAAAGTACGTAGCCAGACTTGCAAGAGGCCTCCCAGTCATCAGAGAATTCAACACCGTTGGTGTATTCTAGCGACTCAGGGATTATCTCGGGCTTCTCGATATCGCATATCATTGGCGCTAAAATGCGTCAGATTTAGATTTTAGTTATATATTACATTACATACCTTAACTGTCCAGAACAGCTTGCTAGCAATATAAAGATTAATCGAACCGTCGGCGCAGTAGATAATGGAGTATTCTTCCCAGAATCCTTCAATGCCACAAGTGAGAGACTCGAAGGAAACAATCTCGTATGTCTGCGTCTTAAAGTTGAAGCCATGTAGTTCAAGTCCGGCAGGACAAGAAGCCTCTTCGAAGCCTTCGGTAGTGTTTGTGACGGTCACCTGAGTTGGACTGTCCTTAGCTGCAATCCTAAAGAAAACATTCAAACCTCGGTAGCATTCGTCTTCTCGGTTTCCGGCAAATCATCGATGACGAATGTAGTGTTGCAGAAGAATTCGACTGAAGCAGGTAATTTACAACGATCCCAACGTTATAAAGGGAAAGGCACACTAACACTTGGCGCAGAAGACAGCAGAGTAATAGCCCCACGATCCACTTTCGGAGCAAACGGCGTCATCATTGTTGTAGATCTCAAAGATGATTCACTTTATCTTGCAATCGAAGACTCACAACTTACCAGTGAGAATTTTCTTTCTTCTTCTTCGTATTCGCCGATAAGGAAGAATCCTTTAGGACAGTGCGGCTTCCAGTGATCATCAAATTCGACTTCCTGTTCGTCAGAGCAGCCCTTCGGTGGTTTGGATGGCACGGTACGGTTGCAAGGAAGAGGAACTCAAATTGCAGCCATATTTCTTAAGTTTCAAACAGGATATTGAAATGTCCTTACTGTCTGCGCAGTAGACAAAGGAGTACTCTCCCCAGTATCCTTCAATGTCACAGTGGAGGTTTCCGTCCGAGACAATCTCGTATTTCTCCTTCTTGAAGTTGTATCCGTAGAGCTTGTGACCCTCGGGACACGAAGCCTCTTCAAAGCCTTCGGTAGTGTTTGTGACTGTCACCTGAGTAGAAGTGGTCTTTGCTGAAATCCTAAAGAAATCCTTCAAACCTCGGTAGCATTCGTCTTCTCGGTTTCCGGCAAATCGTCGTCGACGAATGTAGTGTTGCAGAAGAATTCGACTGAAGCAGGTAATTTACAACGATCCCACCGTTATAAAGGGAAAGGCACACTAACACTTGGCGCAGAAGACAGCAGAGTAATAGCCCCACGATCCACTTTCGGAGCAAACTGCGTCATCATTGTTGTAGATCTCAAAGATGATTCACTTTATCTTAGAATCGAAGACTCACTACTTACCAGTGAGAATTTTCCTTCTTCTTCTTCGTATTCGCCGATCAGGAAGAATCCTTCAGGGCAGTGCGGCTTCCAGTGATCATCAAATTCGACTTCCTGTTCGTCAGAGCAGCCCTTCGGTGGTTTGGATGGCACGGTACGGTTGCAAGGAAGAGGAACTCAAATTGCAGCCATATTTCTTAAGTTTCAAACAGGATATTGAAATGTCCTTACTGTCTGCGCAGTAGACAAAGGAGTACTCTCCCCAGTATCCTTCAATGTCACAGTGGAGGTGTACGTCCGAGACAATCTCGTATTTCTCCTTCTTGAAGTTGTATCCGTACAGCTTGTGACCCTCGGGGCACGAAGCCTCTTCAAAGCCTTCGGTAGTGTTTGTGACTGTCACCTGAGTAGAAGTGGTCTTGGCTGAAATCCTAAAGAAATCCTTCATACCTCGGTAGTATTCGTCTTCTCGGTTTCCGGCAAATCGTCGTCGACGAGTGTAGTGTTGCAGAAGAATTCGACTAAAGCAGGTAATTTACAACGATCCCACCGTTATAAAGGAAAGGCACACTAACACTTGGCGCAGAAGACAGCAGAGTAATAGCCCCACGATCCACTTTCGGAGCAAACTGCGTCATCATTGTTGTAGATCTCAAAGATGATTCACTTTATCTTAGAATCGAAGACTCACTACTTACCAGTGAGAATTTTCCTTCTTCTTCTTCGTATTCGCCGATCAGGAAGAATCCTTCAGGGCAGTGCGGCTTCCAGTGATCATCAAATTCGACTTCCTGTTCGTCAGAGCAGCCCTTCGGTGGTTTGGATGGCACGGTACGGTTGCAAGGAAGAGGAACTCAAATTGCAGCCATATTTCTTAAGTTTCAAACAGGATATTGAAATGTCCTTACTGTCTGCGCAGTAGACAAAGGAGTACTCTCCCCAGTATCCTTCAATGTCACAGTGGAGGTGTACGTCCGAGACAATCTCGTATTTCTCCTTCTTGAAGTTGTATCCGTACAGCTTGTGACCCTCGGGGCACGAAGCCTCTTCAAAGCCTTCGGTAGTGTTTGTGACTGTCACCTGAGTAGAAGTGGTCTTGGCTGAAATCCTAAAGAAATCCTTCATACCTCGGTAGTATTCGTCTTCTCGGTTTCCGGCAAATCGTCGTCGACGAGTGTAGTGTTGCAGAAGAATTCGACTAAAGCAGGTAATTTACAACGATCCCACCGTTATAAAGGAAAGGCACACTAACACTTGGCGCAGAAGACAGCAGAGTAATAGCCCCACGATCCACTTTCGGAGCAAACTGCGTCATCATTGTTGTAGATCTCAAAGATGATTCACTTTATCTTAGAATCGAAGACTCACTACTTACCAGTGTGAATTTTCCTTCTTCTTCTTCGTATTCGCCGATCAGGAAGAATCCTTCAGGGCAGTGCGGCTTCCAGTGATCATCAAATTCGACTTCCTGTTCGTCAGAGCAGCCCTTCGGTGGTTTGGATGGCACGGTACGGTTGCAAGGAAGAGGAACTCAAATTGCAGCCATATTTTTTAAGTTTCAAACAGGATATTGAAATGTCCTTACTGTCTGCGCAGTAGACAAAGGAGTACTCTCCCCAGTATCCTTCAATGTCACAGTGGAGGTGTACGTCCGAGACAATCTCGTATTTCTCCTTCTTGAAGTTGTATCCGTACAGCTTGTGACCCTCGGGGCACGAAGCCTCTTCAAAGCCTTCGGTAGTGTTTGTGACTGTCACCTGAGTAGAAGTGGTCTTGGCTGAAATCCTAAAGAAATCCTTCATACCTCGGTAGTATTCGTCTTCTCGGTTTCCGGCAAATCGTCGTCGACGAATGTAGTGTTGCAAAAGAATTCGACTGAAGCAAGTAATTTACAACGATCCCACCGTTATAAAGGGAAAGGCACACTAACACTTGGCGCAGAAGACAGCAGAGTAATAGCCCCACGATCCACTTTCGGAGCAAACTGCGTCATCATTGTTGTAGATCTCAAAGATGATTCACTTTATCTTAGAATCGAAGACTCACTACTTACTAGTGAGAATTTTCCGTCTTCTTCTTCGTATTCGCCGATCAGGAAGAATCCTTCAGGGCAGTGCGGCTTCCAGTGATCATCAAATTCGACTTCCTGTTCGTCAGAGCAGCCCTTCGGTGGTTTGGATGGCACGGTACGGTTGCAAGGAAGAGGAACTCAAATTGCAGCCATATTTCTTAAGTTTCAAACAGGATATTGAAATGTCCTTACTGTCTGCGCAGTAGACAAAGGAGTACTCTCCCCAGTATCCTTCAATGTCACAGTGGAGGTGTACGTCCGAGACAATCTCGTATTTCTCCTTCTTGAAGTTGTATCCGTACAGCTTGTGACCCTCGGGGCACGAAGCCTCTTCAAAGCCTTCGGTAGTGTTTGTGACTGTCACCTGAGTAGAAGTGGTCTTGGCTGAAATCCTAAAGAAATCCTTCATACCTCGGTAGTATTCGTCTTCTCGGTTTCCGGCAAATCGTCGTCGACGAATGTAGTGTTGCAAAAGAATTCGACTGAAGCAAGTAATTTACAACGATCCCACCGTTATAAAGGGAAAGGCACACTAACACTTGGCGCAGAAGACAGCAGAGTAATAGCCCCACGATCCACTTTCGGAGCAAACTGCGTCTTCATTGTTGTAGATCTCAAAGATGATTCACTTTATCTTAGAATCGAAGACTCACTACTTACCAGTGAGAATTTTCCTTCTTCTTCTTCGTATTCGCCGATCAGGAAGAATCCTTCAGGGCAGTGCGGCTTCCAGTGATCATCAAATTCGACTTCCTGTTCGTCAGAGCAGCCCTTCGGTGGTTTGGATGGCACGGTACGGTTGCAAGGAAGAGGAACTCAAATTGCAGCCATATTTCTTAAGTTTCAAACAGGATATTGAAATGTCCTTACTGTCTGCGCAGTAGACAAAGGAGTACTCTCCCCAGTATCCTTCAATGTCACAGTGGAGGTGTCCGTCCGAGACAATCTCGTATTTCTCCTTCTTGAAGTTGTATCCGTACAGCTTGTGACCCTCGGGACACGAAGCCTCTTCAAAGCCTTCGGTAGTGATTGTGACTGTTACCTGAGTAGAAGTGGTCTTGGCTGAAATCCTAAAGAAATCCTTCAAACTTCGGTAACATTCGTCTTCTCGGTTTCCGGCAAATCGTCGTCGACGAATGTAGTGTTGCAGAAGAATTCGACTGAAGCAGGTAATTAACAACGATCCCACCGTTATAAAGGGAAAGGCACACTAACACTTGGCGCAGAAGACAGCAGAGTAATAGCCCCACGATCCACTTTCGGAGCAAACTGCGTCATCATTGTTGTAGATCTCAAAGATGATTCACTTTATCTTAGAATCGAAGACTCACTACTTACTAGTGAGAATTTTCCGTCTTCTTCTTCGTATTCGCCGATCAGGAAGAATCCTTCAGGGCAGTGCGGCTTCCAGTGATCATCAAATTCGACTTCCTGTTCGTCAGAGCAGCCCTTCGGTGGTTTGGATGGCACGGTACGGTTGCAAGGAAGAGGAACTCAAATTGCAGCCATATTTCTTAAGTTTCAAACAGGATATTGAAATGTCCTTACTGTCTGCGCAGTAGACAAAGGAGTACTCTCCCCAGTATCCTTCAATGTCACAGTGGAGGTGTACGTCCGAGACAATCTCGTATTTCTCCTTCTTGAAGTTGTATCCGTACAGCTTGTGACCCTCGGGGCACGAAGCCTCTTCAAAGCCTTCGGTAGTGTTTGTGACTGTCACCTGAGTAGAAGTGGTCTTGGCTGAAATCCTAAAGAAATCCTTCACACCTCGGTAGTATTCGTCTTCTCGGTTTCCGGCAAATCGTCGTCGACGAATGTAGTGTTGCAGAAGAATTCGACTAAAGCAGGGAATTTACAACGATCCCACCGTTATAAAGGAAAGGCACACTAACACTTGGCGCAGAAGACAGCAGAGTAATAGCCCCACGATCCACTTTCGGAGCAAACTGCGTCATCATTGTTGTAGATCTCAAAGATGATTCACTTTATCTTAGAATCGAAGACTCACTACTTACCAGTGAGAATTTTCCTTCTTCTTCTTCATATTCGCCGATCAGGAAGAATCCTTCAGGGCAGTGCGGGTTCCAGTGATCATCAAATTCGACTTCCTGTTCGTCAGAGCAGCCCTTCGGTGGTTTGGATGGCACGGTACGGTTGCAAGGAAGAGGAACTCAAATTGCAGCCATATTTTTTAAGTTTCAAACAGGATATTGAAATGTCCTTACTGTCTGCGCAGTAGACAAAGGAGTACTCTCCCCAGTATCCTTCAATGTCACAGTGGAGGTGTACGTCCGAGACAATCTCGTATTTCTCCTTCTTGAAGTTGTATCCGTACAGCTTGTGACCCTCGGGGCACGAAGCCTCTTCAAAGCCTTCGGTAGTGTTTGTGACTGTCACCTGAGTAGAAGTGGTCTTGGCTGAAATCCTAAAGAAATCCTTCATACCTCGGTAGTATTCGTCTTCTCGGTTTCCGGCAAATCGTCGTCGACGAATGTAGTGTTGCAGAAGAATTCGACTAAAGCAGGTAATTTACAACGATCCCACCGTTATAAAGGAAAGGCACACTAACACTTGGCGCAGAAGACAGCAGAGTAATAGCCCCACGATCCACTTTCGGAGCAAACTGCGTCATCATTGTTGTAGATCTCAAAGATGATTCACTTTATCTTAGAATCGAAGACTCACTACTTACTAGTGAGAATTTTCCGTCTTCTTCTTCGTATTCGCCGATCAGGAAGAATCCTTCAGGGCAGTGCGGCTTCCAGTGATCATCAAATTCGACTTCCTGTTCGTCAGAGCAGCCCTTCGGTGGTTTGGATGGCACGGTACGGTTGCAAGGAAGAGGAACTCAAATTGCAGCCATATTTCTTAAGTTTCAAACAGGATATTGAAATGTCCTTACTGTCTGCGCAGTAGACAAAGGAGTACTCTCCCCAGTATCCTTCAATGTCACAGTGGAGGTGTACGTCCGAGACAATCTCGTATTTCTCCTTCTTGAAGTTGTATCCGTACAGCTTGTGACCCTCGGGGCACGAAGCCTCTTCAAAGCCTTCGGTAGTGTTTGTGACTGTCACCTGAGTAGAAGTGGTCTTGGCTGAAATCCTAAAGAAATCCTTCATACCTCGGTAGTATTCGTCTTCTCGGTTTCCGGCAAATCGTCGTCGACGAATGTAGTGTTGCAAAAGAATTCGACTGAAGCAAGTAATTTACAACGATCCCACCGTTATAAAGGGAAAGGCACACTAACACTTGGCGCAGAAGACAGCAGAGTAATAGCCCCACGATCCACTTTCGGAGCAAACTGCGTCTTCATTGTTGTAGATCTCAAAGATGATTCACTTTATCTTAGAATCGAAGACTCACTACTTACCAGTGAGAATTTTCCTTCTTCTTCTTCGTATTCGCCGATCAGGAAGAATCCTTCAGGGCAGTGCGGCTTCCAGTGATCATCAAATTCGACTTCCTGTTCGTCAGAGCAGCCCTTCGGTGGTTTGGATGGCACGGTACGGTTGCAAGGAAGAGGAACTCAAATTGCAGCCATATTTCTTAAGTTTCAAACAGGATATTGAAATGTCCTTACTGTCTGCGCAGTAGACAAAGGAGTACTCTCCCCAGTATCCTTCAATGTCACAGTGGAGGTGTACGTCCGAGACAATCTCGTATTTCTCCTTCTTGAAGTTGTATCCGTACAGCTTGTGACCCTCGGGGCACGAAGCCTCTTCAAAGCCTTCGGTAGTGTTTGTGACTGTCACCTGAGTAGAAGTGGTCTTGGCTGAAATCCTAAAGAAATCCTTCATACCTCGGTAGTATTCGTCTTCTCGGTTTCCGGCAAATCGTCGTCGACGAATGTAGTGTTGCAAAAGAATTCGACTGAAGCAAGTAATTTACAACGATCCCACCGTTATAAAGGGAAAGGCACACTAACACTTGGCGCAGAAGACAGCAGAGTAATAGCCCCACGATCCACTTTCGGAGCAAACTGCGTCTTCATTGTTGTAGATCTCAAAGATGATTCACTTTATCTTAGAATCGAAGACTCACTACTTACCAGTGAGAATTTTCCTTCTTCTTCTTCGTATTCGCCGATCAGGAAGAATCCTTCAGGGCAGTGCGGCTTCCAGTGATCATCAAATTCGACTTCCTGTTCGTCAGAGCAGCCCTTCGGTGGTTTGGATGGCACGGTACGGTTGCAAGGAAGAGGAACTCAAATTGCAGCCATATTTCTTAAGTTTCAAACAGGATATTGAAATGTCCTTACTGTCTGCGCAGTAGACAAAGGAGTACTCTCCCCAGTATCCTTCAATGTCACAGTGGAGGTGTCCGTCCGAGACAATCTCGTATTTCTCCTTCTTGAAGTTGTATCCGTACAGCTTGTGACCCTCGGGACACGAAGCCTCTTCAAAGCCTTCGGTAGTGTTTGTGACTGTCACCTGAGTAGAAGTGGTCTTGGCTGAAATCCTAAAGAAATCCTTCATACCTCGGTAGTATTCGTCTTCTCGGTTTCCGGCAAATCGTCGTCGACGAATGTAGTGTTGCAGAAGAATTCGACTAAAGCAGGTAATTTACAACGATCCCACCGTTATAAAGGAAAGGCACACTAACACTTGGCGCAGAAGACAGCAGAGTAATAGCCCCACGATCCACTTTCGGAGCAAACTGCGTCATCATTGTTGTAGATCTCAAAGATGATTCACTTTATCTTAGAATCGAAGACTCACTACTTACCAGTGAGAATTTTCCTTCTTCTTCTTCATATTCGCCGATCAGGAAGAATCCTTCAGGGCAGTGCGGGTTCCAGTGATCATCAAATTCGACTTCCTGTTCGTCAGAGCAGCCCTTCGGTGGTTTGGATGGCACGGTACGGTTGCAAGGAAGAGGAACTCAAATTGCAGCCATATTTTTTAAGTTTCAAACAGGATATTGAAATGTCCTTACTGTCTGCGCAGTAGACAAAGGAGTACTCTCCCCAGTATCCTTCAATGTCACAGTGGAGGTTTCCGTCCGAGGCAATCTCGTATTTCTCCTTCTTGAAGTTGTATCCGTAGAGCTTGTGACCCTCGGGACACGAAGCCTCTTCAAAGCCTTCGGTAGTGTTTGTGACTGTCACCTGAGTAGAAGTGGTCTTTGCTGAAATCCTAAAGAAATCCTTCAAACCTCGGTAGCATTCGTCTTCTCGGTTTCCGGCAAATCGTCGTCGACGAATGTAGTGTTGCAGAAGAATTCGACTGAAGCAGGTAATTTACAACGATCCCACCGTTATGAAGGGAAAGGCACACTAACACTTGGCGCAGAAGACAGCAGAGTAATAGCCCCACGATCCACTTTCGGAGCAAACTGCGTCATCATTGTTGTATATCTCAAAGATGATTCACTTTATCTTACAATCGAAGACTCACTACTTACCAGTGAGAATTTTCCTTCTTCTTCTTCGTATTCGCCGATCAGGAAGAATCCTTCAGGGCAGTGCGGCTTCCAGTGATCATCAAATTCGACTTCCTGTTCGTCAGAGCAGCCCTTCGGTGGTTTGGATGGCACGGTACGGTTGCAAGGAAGAGGAACTCAAATTGCAGCCATATTTCTTAAGTTTCAAACAGGATATTGAAATGTCCTTACTGTCTGCGCAGTAGACAAAGGAGTACTCTCCCCAGTATCCTTCAATGTCACAGTGGAGGTTTCCGTCCGAGGCAATCTCGTATTTCTCCTTCTTGAAGTTGTATCCGTAGAGCTTGTGACCCTCGGGACACGAAGCCTCTTCAAAGCCTTCGGTAGTGTTTGTGACTGTCACCTGAGTAGAAGTGGTCTTGGCTGAAATCCTAAAGAAATCCTTCATACCTCGGTAGTATTCGTCTTCTCGGTTTCCGGCAAATCGTCGTCGACGAATGTAGTGTTGCAGAAGAATTCGACTAAAGCAGGTAATTTACAACGATCCCATCGTTATAAAGGAAAGGCACACTAACACTTGGCGCAGAAGACAGCAGAGTAATAGCCCCACGATCCACTTTCGGAGCAAACTGCGTCATCATTGTTGTATATCTCAAAGATGTTTCACATTATCTTACAATAGAAGACTCACTACTTACCAGTGAGAATTTTCCTTCTTCTTCTTCGTATTCGCCGATCAGGAAGAATCCTTCAGGGCAGTGCGGCTTCCAGTGATCATCAAATTCGACTTCCTGTTCGTCAGAGCAGCCCTTCGGTGGTTTGGATGGCACGGTACGGTTGCAAGGAAGAGGAACTCAAATTGCAGCCATATTTCTTAAGTTTCAAACAGGATATTGAAATGTCCTTACTGTCTGCGCAGTAGACAAAGGAGTACTCTCCCCAGTATCCTTCAATGTCACAGTGGAGGTGTCCGTCCGAGACAATCTCGTATTTCTCCTTCTTGAAGTTGTATCCGTACAGCTTGTGACCCTCGGGACACGAAGCCTCTTCAAAGCCTTCGGTAGTGATTGTGACTGTTACCTGAGTAGAAGTGGTCTTGGCTGAAATCCTAAAGAAATCCTTCAAACTTCGGTAGCATTCGTCTTCTCGGTTTCCGGCAAATCGTCGTCGACGAATGTAGTGTTGCAGAAGAATTCGACTGAAGCAGGTAATTTACAACGATCCCACCGTTATAAAGGGAAAGGCACACTAACACTTGGCGCAGAAGACAGCAGAGTAATAGCCCCACGATCCACTTTCGGAGCAAACTGCGTCATCATTGTTGTAGATCTCAAAGATGATTCACTTTATCTTAGAATCGAAGACTCACTACTTACCAGTGAGAATTTTCCTTCTTCTTCTTCGTATTCGCCGATCAGGAAGAATCCTTCAGGGCAGTGCGGCTTCCAGTGATCATCAAATTCGACTTCCTGTTCGTCAGAGCAGCCCTTCGGTGGTTTGGATGGCACGGTACGGTTGCAAGGAAGAGGAACTCAAATTGCAGCCATATTTCTTAAGTTTCAAACAGGATATTGAAATGTCCTTACTGTCTACGCAGTAGACAAAGGAGTACTCTCCCCAGTATCCTTCAATGTCACAGTGGAGGTGTCCGTCCGAGACAATCTCGTATTTCTCCTTCTTGAAGTTGTATCCGTACAGCTTGTGACCCTCGGGGCACGAAGCCTCTTCAAAGCCTTCGGTAGTGTTTGTGACTGTCACCTGAGTAGAAGTGGTCTTGGCTGAAATCCTAAAGAAATCCTTCATACCTCGGTAGTATTCGTCTTCTCGGTTTCCGGCAAATCGTCGTCGACGAATGTAGTGTTGCAGAAGAATTCGACTGAAGCAGGTAATTTACAACGATCCCACCGTTATAAAGGAAAGGCACACTAACACTTGGCGCAGAAGACAGCAGAGTAATAGCCCCACGATCCACTTTCGGAGCAAACTGCGTCATCATTGTTGTAGATCTCAAAGATGATTCACTTTATCTTAGAATCGAAGACTCACTACTTACCAGTGAGAATTTTCCTTCTTCTTCTTCATATTCGCCGATCAGGAAGAATCCTTCAGGGCAGTGCGGGTTCCAGTGATCATCAAATTCGACTTCCTGTTCGTCAGAGCAGCCCTTCGGTGGTTTGGATGGCACGGTACGGTTGCAAGGAAGAGGAACTCAAATTGCAGCCATATTTCTTAAGTTTCAAACAGGATATTGAAATGTCCTTACTGTCTGCGCAGTAGACAAAGGAGTACTCTCCCCAGTATCCTTCAATGTCACAGTGGAGGTGTCCGTCCGAGACAATCTCGTATTTCTCCTTCTTGAAGTTGTATCCGTACAGCTTGTGACCCTCGGGGCACGAAGCCTCTTCAAAGCCTTCGGTAGTGTTTGTGACTGTCACCTGAGTAGAAGTGGTCTTGGCTGAAATCCTAAAGAAATCCTTCATACCTCGGTAGTATTCGTCTTCTCGGTTTCCGGCAAATCGTCGTCGACGAATGTAGTGTTGCAGAAGAATTCGACTAAAGCAGGTAATTTACAACGATCCCACCGTTATAAAGGAAAGGCACACTAACACTTGGCGCAGAAGACAGCAGAGTAATAGCCCCACGATCCACTTTCGGAGCAAACTGCGTCATCATTGTTGTATATCTCAAAGATGATTCACTTTATCTTACAATAGAAGACTCACTACTTACCAGTGAGAATTTTCCTTCTTCTTCTTCGTATTCGCCGATCAGGAAGAATCCTTCAGGGCAGTGCGGCTTCCAGTGATCATCAAATTCGACTTCCTGTTCGTCAGAGCAGCCCTTCGGGGGTTTGGATGGCACGGTACGGTTGCAAGGAAGAGGAACTCAAATTGCAGCCATATTTCTTAAGTTTCAAACAGGATATTGAAATGTCCTTACTGTCTGCGCAGTAGATAAAGGAGTACTCTCCCCAGTATCCTTCAATGTCACAGTGGAGGTGTCCGTCCGAGACAATCTCGTATTTCTCCTTCTTGAAGTTGTATCCGTACAGCTTGTGACCCTCGGGGCACGAAGCCTCTTTAAAGCCTTCGGTAGTGTTTGTGACTGTCACCTGAGTAGAAATGGTCTTTGCTGAAATCCTAAAGAAATCCTTCAAACCTCGGTAGCATTCGTCTTCTCGGTTTCCGGCAAATCGTCGTCGACGAATGTAGTGTTGCAGAAGAATTCGACTGAAGCAGGTAATTTACAACGATCCCACCGTTATGAAGGGAAAGGCACACTAACACTTGGCGCAGAAGACAGCAGAGTAATAGCCCCACGATCCACTTTCGGAGCAAACTGCGTCATCATTGTTGTATATCTCAAAGATGATTCACTTTATCTTACAATCGAAGACTCACTACTTACCAGTGAGAATTTTCCTTCTTCTTCTTCGTATTCGCCGATCAGGAAGAATCCTTCAGGGCAGTGCGGCTTCCAGTGATCATCAAATTCGACTTCCTGTTCGTCAGAGCAGCCCTTCGGTGGTTTGGATGGCACGGTACGGTTGCAAGGAAGAGGGACTCAAATTGCAGCCATATTTCTTAAGTTTCAAACAGGATATTGAAATGTCCTTACTGTCTGCGCAGTAGACAAAGGAGTACTCTCCCCAGTATCCTTCAATGTCACAGTGGAGGTTTCCGTCCGAGACAATCTCGTATTTCTCCTTCTTGAAGTTGTATCCGTAGAGCTTGTGACCCTCGGGGCACGAAGCCTCTTCAAAGCCTTCGGTAGTGTTTGTGACTGTCACCTGAGTAGCAGTGGTGTTTGCTGAAATCCTAAAGAAATCCTTCAAACCTCGGTAGCATTCGTTTTCTCGGTTTCCGGCAAATCGTCGTCGACGAATGTAGTGTTGCAGAAGAATTCAACTGAAGCAGGTAATTTACAACGATCCCACCGTTATAAAGGGAAAGGCACACTAACATTTGGCGCAGAAGACAGCAGAGTAATAGCCCCACGATCCACTTTCGGAGCAAACGGCGTCATCATTGTTGTATATCTCAAAGATGATTCACTTTATCTTACAATCGAAGACTCACTACTTACCAGTGAGAATTTTCCTTCTTCTTCTTCGTATTCGCCGATCAGGAAGAATCCTTCAGTGCAGTGCGGCTTCCAGTGATCATCAAATTCGACTTCCTGTTCGTCAGAGCAGCCCTTCGGTGGTTTGGATGGCACGGTACGGTTGCAAGGAAGAGGGACTCAAATTGCAGCCATATTTCTTAAGTTTCAAACAGGATATTGAAATGTCCTTACTGTCTGCGCAGTAGACAAAGGAGTACTCTCCCCAGTATCCTTCAATGTCACAGTGGAGGTTTCCGTCCGAGACAATCTCGTATTTCTCCTTCTTGAAGTTGTATCCGTAGAGCTTGTGACCCTCGGGGCACGAAGCCTCTTCAAAGCCTTCGGTAGTGTTTGTGACTGTCACCTGAGTAGCAGTGGTGTTTGCTGAAATCCTAAAGAAATCCTTCAAACCTCGGTAGCATTCGTTTTCTCGGTTTCCGGCAAATCGTCGTCGACGAATGTAGTGTTGCAGAAGAATTCAACTGAAGCAGGTAATTTACAACGATCCCACCGTTATAAAGGGAAAGGCACACTAACATTTGGCGCAGAAGACAGCAGAGTAATAGCCCCACGATCCACTTTCGGAGCAAACGGCGTCATCATTGTTGTATATCTCAAAGATGATTCACTTTATCTTACAATCGAAGACTCACTACTTACCAGTGAGAATTTTCCTTCTTCTTCTTCGTATTCGCCGATCAGGAAGAATCCTTCAGTGCAGTGCGGCTTCCAGTGATCATCAAATTCGACTTCCTGTTCGTCAGAGCAGCCCTTCGGTGGTTTGGATGGCACGGTACGGTTGCAAGGTAGAGGAACTGAAATTGCAGACATTTTTATTAAGTTTCAAGTAGGATATTGAAATGTCCTTACTATCGGCCTCCTAGACAGAATTAAATGAGAATTTATACCTTCCGCACAGTACAGTACTGAGTAGGCCGAAGCAGAAACGGAGAAACTACTCGTCCAGGAACGGTAAATTCCGCAAGTAAGGGTCGTTTCCGATACTCGTTCGTACTTCTCAGTTTCTACATTGAATCCGTAGAGGAAAAGGCCTTCGGGACAGGAAGCGATTTCGAATCCTTCAGTGTTGTTTGCCACAACAATCTTAACGCATTTACTTTACTATCTATTCGAGAAGTTGTATGCAGAGAACTTACTTCTGTCGCGTTTGTTTTCTCAGAATCTGGCAAGTCGCCAATGACGAATGTCGAATTGCAGACAAAGTCGACTGAAGAAATTTAATCAGATATTATTTCCTCTCCGAAAAATTCTTACACTTGGCGCAGTAGACAGTTGTAAATGATCCCCATGAGCCACTTGCACTGCAGATAGCATCGTTTCCGTACATGATCTGACATTGTTGTAGAAATATATTACTTCGTTTGAAAGCAAAAGTTTCTCACAATTTCAAAGTAGCCACCAGACGACACTCCAAAGAGGAAATATCCCGCAGGGCACTCTGGAATTTCGGTGGCGTCAATGTAAACTTTAATTTCGTCGTAGGAGCCAGGAAGGAAGCTGGATGGAAGTGAGTCATCGCACAATAGTGGGGCTAAAGTAATTCATTAGCTTGGTGTTTTCTGAATAGATAATAAACTATTTCCAAATTACCCTCTGCGCAGAAGACATAGGCGAATCCTTCCCAGGTGGCTTCCAAGTCGCAAATGAGAGTGTCCCTGTCGACAATGATATATTTGTTTTCTGTAGAGCTGAAGCCGTAGAGCGCGAGGCCTTCTTCGCAGCTCGCTTCTTTGAGACCATCAGAAGTGATGACAATGATTGCCTGGGAATCGAGTTACAGAGGCTGTATTAGAAAACGGAACAGCTTCTCACCTCGGTTGCGTTAGCTTCGGGAATATCACTCGTGACAATTGTGCTGTTACAGGCAAATTCGACTAAAATGGTTACGCTTAAATTAATTAACGAGAGCATATCATGGCGGGGTAAACATTGAATTCATACACTCTGCACAGTAGACTTCGGCGAAGATTCCCCATTGACCAGAAATGCTGATTGAGCAAGTTGTAGTGGAGTTGTCAGTTATCTGTGGAAATAAATATTAATATGAGATACAGTTTGTAATGGAAAGATATACATACTATGGAGATATTTCCGTCTTCAGTGACACCGAAGAGAGTGAATCCATCATCGCATGTCGGAGTCCACCACTTGAGATTGACTTCCTTTGCTCCGTTCATTCCTGGCTTCAAATCCTCAGGAACACTGAGACTGCAGGGCAGCGGAACTGAAAAGAAAAGTACTACAGATTAGAACAGGAAACGAAGAAGAGTAAGTTCACCTTTAGCTCCGACGTGCTCAAAGTAGATCAATTCGCCACTGCTTGTCGCCCACGAGCCATTCGCAGTGCAAACGAGTTTGATACCCACCGCGATTTCCTATTTGGATTTGGTTTCCACAGGAAACAAAGGAATGAAATACTGCTGACCACCGAGGGTCCATCGCTGTCAAAGCCCCAGAGGGTGTGATTGGTAGGTGCAACAACTGAATAGCATTCATCAGCGAACTCTGGCTGCAGCTGCTCGGGCTCTGCGAACATTGAGCTCCACCAGCCGGAGAGAACGGAGATGTCACACGTGTCATTGAAGCACCCTGTCAAAGGGAAGTCAATCTCGTTGTGACAAGGAATATAAACAGTTGAACTGACATTGTTGAGAAGCACAGGTGAAGAAATCTCCTTCGCGTGTCTCTGTTCCTTCCAGGACATACTCCCAAGTTCTATTATGGTTACAAACAAGGCCTTCTGACGCATTGCTCCACGAAGATCCAGAGAGAACCTTGAAAGAAGGTTAGAGTTGGAACAGCCGTGGAATAGTCCACACAAGACCTACAACATAATTCACTAACAAAGAGAGTGCCGTGATCACAAGAGACAGTCGGGCAGCCCTCTTCGGAATATCCTGTCTTGTTTAGTCGTTCAGGAGCACAGACATGGTCAGGAGGACAAGAAGTCGTGGTTGCCACCGCCGACTCCAGGCAGTCTTCACAATCTAAAATATATAAAGTAAGAGAATTAGAAGGAGCTGGAAATATAATTCAAGTGAATAAGTCCTTGCCTGGTTCATAAATGCAAGTGATGCCGACGCCTTGATCAAAGTTGCCTCCTGTTGAATTATGCCACAGTTTGTCATTTCCACATGTAAGCTTGCTGTCAGATACGGTGTAAAGGTTGTTCGCGTAGTATTGAAGGACCTAAATTGTTAATAGCTGAACTAATAAAGTACTATTAATAACACTGAGACTGATTTTACTAACAGAAACTTTTCCACGCGAGCACGTGTAGGTGGAGGTATTCGTAATGGGATTTAGGTTGAGGCTGAGGAAGTTGTAGTCACAAGAATAGTTGGCCGGGCAACGGAAGCTGCCGAATTCAACGAAGAATGTGTAGTTCTTGCACTCGTAGTTGTCTGAACAATGTCAACAATCACCCTCAATTCTAACTTTTTTTTTCCAAAACCAACTCTTTGGTCTTGCGCAAATGATGGTTCCGGTTGTGGCAACGTTAGTGTCCGTAACCCACGACGCGCCTGACGCACACTTGACATAATTTGCTCGAACTGTATTTGAGCCCCCAGTCAGAGCCTTAACAAATTTACATTATTTCAGTCACAGTCTAGATGGCAAGAATCGACGCTCACATAGGTATATCCGGTAAGGCAGTACGCGGCCTTGCAGTTGTTGATGATTGTCTGGTTCACTGCCAGCTTGTCGCACCACATGTCCTTGGGGCAAAAAGTGAAAAATCCTGTTATTCTAATGTTGCCGCAGTCCGTGCAGTCTGAAATATGTATGGTGAGAATTTCTTTCAGATTCATCTATGCCTTTTTACAACTATATAAGGTCTAACCGAAAAGTTCTCCGCAAGTGACGTTCCCAGTGACGCTGTTTCCATCGGCTTTCAACCATCCACCTCCAACTGCGCAAGTCAGTGTAGTCTGCGACATATCCCACGCGCCTCCGTTGTAGATCTCAATTCGCTTTCTCATTTTCGAATCTATTTTTGATCAAGTATTAAATGAGACTCCCGAACTAACCAAAATCTGTCCTGAGGTGCATGTTAGTTTGGTGCAAGTTCCGGAAGTGTTCCTGTAGAGATTGGCCGAGTTGCAGCTGTAGTCCGCAGGGCAGCTCCCGCCAGTGACCACCGGCGGATTCGTGCATTCCGTGCATGCTGAAGTATGTTTTGTATCTAAACTAGGAAGGGCTTATAGATAAACCAACTCTTCGATCTGGTGCAAGTAATGTAGACGACATTTGTAGGATAGGTTGATTCATCCTTCTTGGACATCCAAAATCCTCCCGGAGCTTGGGAGCATTCGATTCCAGTGGGCGCAGAGGTGACTGTGGAGTTGAACTTCTCAAAGCGGAAGAAGTATCCCTGAAGAAGGATTCTTTCATGTATTTGGGATAGAGGAGTCTTTATCTTACTGAAATAAGCACGACATTTCCTGTGAAGACACAAACCGTCAGATCGTAGCCAGGGTCGCAGTAGGCACTGAAGCACTTGACATCAGCGTCGTTCAGATTGCCGCCTGCGGTCCTCAGGGCCGTGAGATTTGTGACAACTCCCGCCATAACTTCGGCCGGCACAATCGACTCATTCGTCAGCTTCGGTGGAAGGGTGCAGTTCAAACAATCTCAAGCATTATTAATAAAATGATAAGCAAATACAGCGCATAAATTCTGAGTCCCAGCGTGCAAAAAAAAGAGATTAAATTGGAAGTGAACTGTAGCTGTAGCCGCATGTGAATTGTCCGCCAAGAACAGTGTTGTTGATGTCTTTGAATACATTTGTAACCGCCGCGCAATACGGGCCGGAAACGGGGCCATTGTAGGAGGCGTTGCTGTACTGCTAAACAGAGAGGACGCATAAAGTGCACATTTGATTGCAAATTTAATAAACTGACGAAGATGGTTCCCTCGGTGCATCTGACTGCATCGCATTTGTCGCTGACTCGAGTGAAGACTTCAAGCTTGTTCTTGCAGAAGTTCTGAGCTGGACACCAAGAAGAAGCGTACCCAGGCTGTCCACATTGATCACAGGCTGAAATGCGATCTATGATATGGCCATGATCCTCTACAATATCCATACCGGCATTGGTAGAAACCGTCGCAGTGTTTGGGATCGTCGAGTACAGAGCTCCATCTCCGTAGTAATTTCCGTCAATGCAGGAGAAGTTTGTAAACTTTTGCCAGGTAGCCAGACCGGCTTTGATCTATAGAGAATTTTACTACTGAGGGAATTAAATGCTAAGCGATTGGTCCAACTTCCCACACAAAAATTTAAAAAGCTTCATCAGTAACTAACCCAAAGTCCAGTTGAGTACTTTCCAGTGAATGTGATCGTGCAGTCGATTTGGATAACTTGTGACGGGTCGCAGGTGTAGCCGGAGGGGCATCCGGATCCCGGGCCGAATCCGGAGCATGAACAGGACGGACCGCCTGAGCCAGAGATGTTAACACAAACCTCTTGTCATATCATTCAGCTAGAAATAGATAAGCAAAACCTTTTTTTAATTAAAACAATAAGTTAAAGTAACGAAATAGTTTGATAAAGACAGTTAAGGGGTAAGAATCATAACCGAGATAGGTGGCCTGGCTGAGCGCTAAGAGACTAGTCCAAGCCAGAAAGAGAGACGAGTGGAAACGCATCTGATAACAAACCTTTATTTTGCATAAATATTTAACAACTTCTACCAAACGACAAAATTCAGCTTAATACATTATCATTTACTCAGCGGAGAGAGAAATCTATAGAACTGGAAGGTGCGAATGATGGAGAGGACTTCTGGTGCCCTTTTATGTACGCAACTATGATCCCGGCGGCTGAATTCTAATGTCCTCCCGGCGATCGAAGTATAAAAAAACCTGTTGTTAAAGTGTTTTTGATGCTGATTTATCATCCAGCAACGGATCCGAGCAATGCGTTCATTCCCTTTGGAATCAGAAAGAAAACGAAGAGAAACAATGAGAGAGAAAAGGGAATCAAGAGAAACAGACAACAAAAAAGTGCAAGAGGCTGCGTGGCACTGAATTCCACGGAAATGGGAGAAACGGACCGCTGTCCATCCAGGGATTACTCTTTTCAGTTGAACACCGCTTAGCGAGAATGAAATCATACTTCATTACTTTTTTGCAGTCGCGCATTTACCTTCAACACTTCGCTTTCAGTAGTGTCTTCCATTGCCCTGTTCGTGCATGTGGTATGTAGATAATTAATTTGAACGCAAAACCATGATCACTCTTTTTGACTAGTCATAAAGCACTCCGCTCTTGTCACAAGAACAAATAGTATTAAATTTTGCTCTTATTTCACCAATTAGCCGAATTCATTGGAGGTCCAATCAATACACCATGACCAAATTTCTCATTTTTACTGAATAACATTTTTCAACTCACCAGCACGTCCCCTTTTACATATTTTACCGCGATATTACCTAATTCTGATACTACAGTTAGTCTTTTCAATCTTTGCTATCCTTAATTTTTTTCATTTAAATGAGTACTCATGCATCAACTTCTCCTTCTTCAACTATATTTATTACCGGTGCAAGGCAAATAAGTGTAATTTTGATCGATATCATAAAGTGCCCAATCGCCGGGGACGGGCGTGAAGGATGAAGAAACGAAGATCTCCTATAGTGAGTCGACCAGGAACACATGTTGAGAGAAGAATGGTGTAATTCTAAAACACTTTCTCATTCCTTAAGCAACTCGGCAACCTTATTATGTACTTTCAAATGTCCATACATTCAAGTATTTAAGTCTGAATGTGCTAGATACACATACATTCTTTGTTGGAGGTAGTGTAATTTTGCAGTACTAGTTAGCTCCCCGCACGCGACCGCGCCCTGGATATGCTGCGCCAACTCTAGGCCAAAGTTATCGACCATTTCATGGTAAAAAGTCGAATGCAAATGTTGATCTCAAAATGTTTTAATTTTAACAATAAATTCATGTAAAATTGCTGTCGTAAGTATGTATGTGTCCCGGTACTAGCGAAAAAATCTGCATACGATTACTTTACATGATTCCGTTTGAGCCATAAAGTGCTTTATTCGCAATAGAAAAAGCAGCCTTAAGCGAGATGAAATCTCTGGCAGTTGAGTGAAAAGATTATTCATCGACAAATTCATCCTCGGAAGAAGCACAGCGACTTCTTGGTCCAACTCCGAGGACAGCAAGAATCTATAATAAAAATAATACTCTTGACTAAAACATTCACAGCGTACGACTCATGAATGGACATTCAAACCTCGGTTCAGAATTAAAGCAGTCATAATGAAAACGATGTAGAAAAAACTCATTGCCAGGGAAAAGAGGCCGCAACCATAATTGTATACTCGCCTGTGTAAGTTTTAAAACGTTAATAAATGGGGAAAAGTCTAATGTCTCATAGATTTCAACATTTAGTATCGGTGATGATCTAACACTCACAAATAGCCAACATGGTGGCAAGGAGAAAGAAAGAAGAGAAAGAGAAAGAGTAAGAGAGAGAAAAAAGAGAAAGAGAAAGAAAAAACGAGAAAGAGAAAGAGAAATGGAAATAAAGAAAAGGAGAAGAAGGAAACAAGAGAAAGAGAAATAGTTCAAGAGAGATGAGCGTGATGAAAATAGAGTTAGGTTGAGAGAGAATGGAAGAGGCCTTGTCGAGACCATATCTCTGTCCCTCTCTCAATCGCACGCTCACTGGCCTTCCAACCCATTCGATCATCGCATGGACCTTGTCTGCGGTGACTTCACTCCTGGTGTTCGTGAACTTTGCTGTCATCATTGCCACTCGCAATCACATAATTCAGTCATTTCCCAAGAGGGGTAGTTCTCCCTCTCCATGTTACCCTTTGCAGTGCTGACTTCAAGTTTATTATTTTTGAGAAGCGAAGATCTTGCCTGTTTTTTTTAAAATTAATCCATGTTAAAGTCTCTCCGATAACATGTTTTCCCTTCCCAACGTGATAAATCTCATTCCAATTCTACCGTATAATTAATTAGTCTCTGTCGTATTTGTTTCAGTATTCATGACTTTTCCCCACCTGTTTCGAATCCGAATATTCTCATTTCCATGACGATGGAGTATCGAGCGCGCGATTCTCTATTGTAAGCTGAAGCACCAGTCATAGTCGGTGTTGCTTGATATTAATACCTCTTCTACCAGTCATACTACACAAGGCAAGAAAGGAAGCCATCCTGTGCGATATTCCAGGAAGTAGCTTCATGTAAACATCTAATTACAATTAATCCCTAGTTATAATTTTACATATAGACATTTGCTTACAGACAATTAAGAACACAATTATTCTAGGAAAAGGAAATATTGTTTTATAACAACTTTATTCGTATTTGTAGCAAAAATTGCTGTGTTTGTTGTCTGCTGCTGGGGCCATGTATATGCTACTGCCTACTGTTTGCAATCATAGAATGCAGGAAGAGAACACCCTTCAAAATGTGCACTCCATTCCAAATTCTATATTCAATTTTCACCTGCGTTCCAGCTCGCACACCCTGTGCTAATTTTAAGTGATCAATTTTGATAATTTAGCTCTGCAAATTTTCTCTTACTCGGCGCCTTTTAAGCCTTGATAGTCATTTACATATCTACCTGGAGCCAGATTAAATGTGAAGTCAACATATCAGACAGTAGGCGTATGCCGAACTACATTGCCTTTCTCGTCTCTGCCGCCTTGGCTCTTCTCTTCAACGGCCTCTTCCTGGCGGTGCTGCTCAAACAGAACAGCGGAGTCATCGGCGGCTACCGACGGATTGTGGGCGAAACGCAACCATGGTGTTGAAGCAGCTGTTCTACAGCGTGGGCCAGCTCAAGATGGAACTCAGCAAGGAATAAAGTGATGCACGGTTCAAGAGAATCCTCATGGAGAATGCAGAGTTGTTCGGCGAAGACCTTGGCAAGTGCAAGACGATGAAGGCATCACTCATGTTCAAGGAGGATGCGAATATGCAGCCAAGGCACTTCAGGGCAAGAAATGTACCTTTCGCTATGCGCACGCAAGTGGGGGAGGCGCTGGACAAATGGGTAGCGGAAGGTATCATCAGTCCTGTGGAGACCGCGGAGTGTGCTACTCCGCTGGTGGTTGTGCCGAAGCTAGGCGGTAAAGTTCGGCTGTGTAGTGACTTAAGGCCACGGTGAATCCGGTGCTGAATATTAATCAGTATCCATTGCCAAAGCCCGATGACTTGTTCCACATGTTGAATGGAGGCCAGAAATTACGAAGATGGACCTCCGAGACGCATACATGCAGATTGAGCTGGACGACGAGGCTAATCGTAAGAAGTACCTCGTGCTCAACACTCTGAAGGGTTTGTTCCGGTTTGATTGCCTTTCGGTGTGGCATCTGCTCCAGCAATCTTCCAGAGGACAATGGAGACAACCCTGAGTGGCATTGAAGGCGTATCTGTCGACTTGGATGACATTGTGGTGACGGATGGCAATGACGATTAGCATCTGAAGAGATTGCAGAAAGTGTTCATCCGGTTGCGCGAGGCAGGGTTCCGCCTCAAGCGCGAGAATTGCATCTTCATGCAGGAGAGCATTGAGTTCGTTTGTGATGTCGTAGTGCCATGAAAGGGTGCGCACATCATCGCATAGTTGGGAAGTGCCGGAGAGACCGTGGCAGAGGATTCACATCGACTTTGCTGGCCCATTCCAAGGGAAGATGTGGCTCATTGTCGTGGATACAAAGTCGAAGTGGCCGGTGGTGGTTCACATGAACAAGATCACGACCGGGAAGACAATTGAGATGCTGAAAGCCATGTTCTGCATTCACGTTTACCCGGAGCAAATCGTGTCTGACAAGGGACCGCAGTTGACATCTGCGGAGTTCAAGAAGTTCTGCGAGAGTGCGCATATCACTCACATTCTGACCACACCGTATCATCTGAATTCGAATGGTGAGGCTGAGAGATTCGTCCAGACGGTCAAAAGCAATGTGGAGAAGTGTGTAATGTCAGGCCAAGCGCTGACTAAGGCTGTACAGAACATTCTGTTCGGGTACAGGTGCACGCCACACCCAGCCACGGGCAAGAGTCCAGCAGAAATCCTGACGGGAAATCCGCTGAGGTCCGGCCTGGATCTGCTGCAGAGAGAAGTGGGCACTAACAAAGCGAAGGATCCCGCTTACTATCTGGAAAAGGCGAAGCAGAGCTATGATCAGAAGACACGCGAGAGGCAATTCGAATTTGGTGATGAAGTCTACATTCGAAATTTCAGTGGAGGCACAGACAAATGGCTTCCCGGAATTGTGACTCAGAAGGTCGGAGAGAATGTCTACCTGATGCACTATGGTGGCAGAGAGCGCAAGTGTCACAGTGACCAGATAAAGAAGAAGCACTTCCTGAGATGGAAGTGCCTCGTGTTTCCCAATCCGCCTGCTCAACAGAGTAAGAAGAACGCTCTGCCAGCTGATGCCAAGAGCGTCGGTGGAAGCAAGCAAGACAGCGAAAGCAAACGAGGGAACAAGAAGAAAAGTTTGCCTGCAAGACCACAGAAAGAATTGCCACCGAAGAGAGCCATGGCAACGAGAAACGCGAAGAACAAGGCAAACGAGATGTTCGTAAAAATTGCGAATTCGCGAGGAATCCTGAGACTCACATCTGCTGACAAAAAGGTCGGCAAAAAATCAAGCTCGACGAAGAAATTCGTTGAGAATTCCTTCCTGGACTAACGATCCAGGGGAGGAGAGATATGCAATGAGGAATTGCATATTACTGTTGGATTGTGAATTGAATAATGTATATACATATTTTGTGATTTGGAATTCATAATAGTTTTGTCGTATATTCTGATATTGAATCAAATTTTTCATTTAATTTTGTGTCAGCATTTGTACACCAACTAAAAAAAAGGTCGTTTTTGCGTTTTCGACGTGTTTCGCGAGATTTGTGCAGTGTGTGTAGAAAAGTGCATGTACTAAGCTGCATCTTTTTTCAAGCATCTTTATTAACGTACAAAGGTGTGCAAAAAAGGTTACACAGAAATATACACGTACTACCATGCCCATAAATGACTTTTAAAAATGAGCATGTAGATACGCGTATAAATGTGCACATGAATCAGACATAAAAATGGGCAGAAAAGTACATGTACTACAGTGCTCCAAATTCATCAAGAAAAATGAGCACGAATGTACGCGTACAATATCACGTAGAAAAAAATGAGGAAGAAAATACGTGTACAAAACTGCTCAAAAATTGAACGCAAAAATAGACGTACAAAAGTGCTCAGAAATGAAATAGCAGAAAAACCTGTTAATTACAAGTATAAATTACTGCTTATAGGATTACAAACAATTAAATATAGTACATATCTAGGAAAACAACAAAACTTTCACTTAATAAGTTGAGAAAATAAAAATCACAATATCGGTCATGTTCAAACGACCATTAAACAGAATATCAACATCATGATCACAATACCATGGCAAAAATATATAAAGTAAAACATTAGAAACGTAATAGAACAAAAATATCTTGAAAAAACTAATATGGAGAAACGTAAGAATGTCGAAACATGTTTTCGAAAACGGCCTGCTTGCGCTTTCCGAAGCGCGCAACAAACGCGCGAAAACCTGCGCACAAAACGTGTTTGCACACAACGCGGCTAGCAGGCCGTTTTCGAAAACATATTTCGACATCCTTACGTTTTTCCATATTATGTTTTTAAAGTTTTTTTGTTCTATTCTGTTTCTAATGTTTGAATTTATATATTTTTGCGAATGTAGGGTGGTCATGACCTTGTCATTCGGTACGTTTGAAGTTTGAACATGACCGATATTGTGATTTTTACTTTCTAAACCTATTAAGTGAAGGTTTTGTTGTTTTTCCTCAATAAGTTGGATATTTCGTTGTTTTTTGATCATATAAGCATTAATATATTCTTGTAATTAACAGGTTTTTCTGCTATTTGTATTTCACTTCTGAGCACTTTTGTACATGTATTTTTGCGCTCAATTTTCTTGAGCAGTTTTGTACGCGTATTTTCTTGCTCAAATTTTTTACGCCATATTGTACGCGTATATTGGTGCCCACATATCTGTTTGTTCTTGAGCACTTTTGTTCATGTATATTTCTGCTCATTTTTCTTTCCGTTTTATGAACATGTTTCAACGCGTATATTCTTGCTCAATCTTCAAAATAATTTTGTGCATTTTAATACATGTATAGTTGTGCTCATTTTTCACTCGGAATTCTGTACACTTTTGTACGTGTATAAAGACTCTAAAACAATATGCAGTTTAGTATATGAACTTTTCTACGAACGCTGCACAAAACTCACGAAACACGTCGAAAACGCAAAAACGACCGTTTTTTTAGTTGGCCCCGTCATATATATTGGCTTGAGTTTTGTGTGTCAAACTGAACGTAGGCTGAGTGCCGAACTTCCTCCTTGAAGAAGGTCTGTAGGAGAGGTATTCATTGGGTATAATTGTGTGGTGGTGTTGAGTGAGTGGGTACTACCCAGAAGGGGAGGTGTTGTGTAGTTATGTGTACATAAATATAATACGTGACTTTGGGATACAAGGGAAATTAGGAATAATTACACCTGCACTATCTTCCCCAGAGTACATCCCATTATATGCAAATGACTACATCTTTCATCCCTATATAAACCTGTGTTATTCGTGTTCTTCTCTGGTGTTCCGCATCGTACCTACTTAATCTCAAGACTCTCGGATCTCTGCGGCTGATCGTCGTTCCCTCTGTCCCCCTCCATTCAGGCTCCGGCGGTGTTCGGAAGAGGAGTGAGGATAAGGTAGAAGGATTAGGAAAGGAGTACGACCAGCGAGAGAGGTAGGCGAGAGAGATAAAAGAGACCCGGAGGACTCGTGAGAGATACAATAAGAGGTTGCTGGCGATAGCGTATCGCCGTACGACATCTGCGCTTGTATGAGAGGCCAGTTTGGTGAGCGCGAGAAAACCTTGTAATCTTTCCCTTTCTGGCGAGGACAAAAGATTACAACAAGAATAGTTACATTTTCGGGGAAATTTAGAAATGATCAAGAAAAAAGAAACCTTTCTTGTGAAGGATGGGAGAAATGCTATCTAATATTAATTACGAGGAATCGTTGATCGGAAATCTGAAAAGGGAGGGAAGTCTAGACGGGGTCGCTAGACCTATTTATGGATATGATAATTTACTGCTAACCGCTTGTTACTTATATTCAGTTCCTCTAATAAATAAAATATATACAATGAAAACGTCTTCCAACCCATTCGACCATCGCTTGGACCTTGTCTGCTGTGACTTCACTCCTGGTGTTCTTGAACTTTATTGTCATGATTGCCACTCGAAATCATATTATTCAACGATTTCCCAAGAGAGGAAAGCACACTGGTGGTTCTCTCTCTCCATGTTACCCTTTGCAGTGCTGACTTCAAGTTTATTATGTTTGAGAAGCGAAGATCTTGCCTGTGTTTAAAATTAATCCATGTTAAATTCTCTTCGATAACATGTTTTTTCCTTCCCAAAGTGATAAATCTCATTCCAATAATACCGTGTAATTAGTCTCTGTGGAATTTGTTTCAGTATTCATGACTTTTTCCCCACCTTTTACGTATCCAAATATTCTCATTTCCATGACGAGGGAGTATCGAGTGGCGATTCATTGGTGGTATGGTGTTTAATTTTAACTCCTCTTCCACCAGTCTAACGACTCAAGGCAAGAAAGGAAGCCATCCTGGGCAAAATTCCATGAAATAGAATATAATCTATCTACTTACAATTAATCCGTATTTGCAATTTTTACATTGCGATTTCCCTTCCGACAAGCAGGAATACAATTATTCTACGCAGACAAAAATAATATTTCATAACATCTTTACTCGAATTTGTAGCTAAAATTGCTGTGTCTGTTTTCTGCTCAAATCCGCGATGCTGCGGGGGCTGTGCATATGTATGTATGCAACTGCATTCTGTTTATAATCATAGAATGGAGAGAGAACACCTTTCAAAATGTGCACTCGACTCCACATTCTATATGCAATTTTCACCTGCGTCCCAGCTTGCAAACTCTGTGCTAATTTAAAATGATCAATTTTAATAATTTAGCCCAGCAAATTTTCTCTTACTGGGGGCCTTTTAAGCCTTGAAAGTCTACCTGGAGCCAGATTAAATGTGAGTTAACATATCAGGCAGTAGGCGCATGCCGAACTATGTACATTGCCTTTCTCGTCTCTGCCTTCTTGGCTCTTCTCATCAACGGCCTCTTCCTGGCGGTGCTGCTCACACAGAAAAGCGGAGTCATCGGCGGCTACCGACATATTCTTGCAGTGGCGGCCATCGTTGACTGTCTCTACGCCCTTACACTTGCTGCCTTTTCGCCGGTTCGGCAAGATTTCCAATAGAAGTTTGTGATATCATAACGTCTTAATTCCGACTTTGCTACAATATAGCTAATTCAAATAACACATCAGGTAATCTTGACTGATGATTCCATTACAATTATCTCCTCGAATATGCCTTGGCTAGAGAAGGCTTCGACTGGATTTCTACCAACTGCGCTCTTCGCCTTGGGTGATTTCGGCTTCATCGCTAGCATGTCTCTGGTGACTGCTGGCTTTATCTACAGACATCGCGTCGTGTCACCGTATGTCCATGGGCAATGGCAGCATGTACCCTAGGATTTCCAAATTGAGATGGCATCGAATGGATTGGCTTGCGACGCGTCGTCGCGCGGTTTCCGCTTCACTCGCGGCACTCTTGGCTATGGTTCTGTGGGCCGCGCTCGACGTGACGTCAATGAGTCTAGCAGAAGAGAAGAAGGCGGAGGTTGCGCGCCTTTTCAACATCGATCCCTCCAAACACTTCATCGCAGGATTCGATACCAACAATGTCTGTGACTTTTCCCAGTCTTCAAGTTGAACTAGATGGGATATGTTACTGCGTCGTATGAGAGATGTAAGGGCAATATTTGAGCATACCTTCTGGAAATAGCATAACTCTTACAGGAGACGCAAGAAGTGATCTCTGGTTTTGGATTCTTGCTAATGCTTGCGATCCACTCTATTATGCTGCTGACTGGTGTGCATATCATTCGCGTCATCCAACGGGGCGCCATGAGCGCAAATGCAAGGCGCATGCAGCGGAAAGCGCTCGTCGTTCTCACTCTTCAGGTTTCTTTTTCTTTGATTAGCCATTAAAACATGAGAGAGTAAAAGGAAATTCGAGCAATCTTGAAAATGAACTTAAAGATTCCCAAACAGTCTTTCTTTAATTGTAGGCAATCACGCCGATCGCATGCATATTAATCCCGTACGCTGTTTGTAGCATTCCGAACCAAACTGAAACTCTTTACTATTATTCGACTACATTCATCAGTTTTCCACCTGTGCTGAATCCGCTTATTGTTATCTGCATCACTAAGGAGTACAGGAAGAGACTTCTGATATGGATGTTATGCGGCAATTACACGCGGAGTGCTGCGGTCATAGTTCTCTCTAACGTTCATTCGTCGAAAGCCTCGACGGAGTATACTCATGTGAAACCATAAAAATGAGAATTGGAATAGCATTTCCCAAATCTTTTCTGACTATCTCTTAGACACATGACTTATAATAAAGTGAACAGTTTCAGGCAAGTACTCTTCAGAATATTTACATTTTCGGGGAAATTTAGAATTGATCCAGAGAATAGAAACCTTTCTTGTGAAGGATGGGAGAAATGCTATCTAATATTAAATGAGAGGAATCGTTGATCGTAAATCTGAAAAGGGAGGAAAGTCAAGACGGGGCCACTAAAAGCGCACTTGATTGGTCGATGGTATGATTTGCTAAATGAAACTGATTCGTATTTATTGAGCGGAACGTTTGTTAGCACAGGCGAAAGTCAAGTGAAAATGGATAACATGTTTTTTCAGTCATATGACAAGCATTTTGGCCACTTGTGAGTTGGGAAATGTTGACATGTCGCTTCCTTCCTCTCCGATATTCCTGTCTGGTGTCCTGAATTGGAGCCAGGTGAACAATCAGGATACGGATATAAAAGGGTCACGTCGTGAAGACAAATCAGCAAGCATCGGCTTCCAAGATAATCATGTATACTACTGCTATTCTCGCATTCGTCGGTGAAGCTAACAACTATTTGTCCTATTCATAAGCATTTTAATACTTCTCTTGTAGCGGTTCGTTTACATTTGTGTGGAACATTAATTTCTTAAAATAGGTATGGACAGTAGTAACTTCATTAAACGAAAAAAAATCTGATTCCCAGTCTCATGCGCGGCCCTTCCGCTCTTCCCTGTATCTGTTCCTCATGATATGGACTGCCATGTCGGCGACCCCATCGTCTCCTACCACGTCTTCAAGGACAGCGACATCGGCTATCTTGCCAGAGATCCACTCGATTCCTTACATGAAGAGTGCTAGTCCTCATTCCTCTAACAAAATGGTTTTCAGCCCCTTCTGGAAGAGAATTCGATGACCCTGGCGAAGGAGACATGCGCGGCCAAGGGAGGCAAGCTGGCCGAGCCGGCCAATGGAAAGGAAGCCGCGCAAATCATGGGCGAGCAGAGTCTTTTCGAGCGAAAACCAATTCCAATCTAATTAAACCACGCCTAAACCGTGTCATTGCAGCTCTTGTGCACGAGGTCAAGTTCGAGAAAGTCTGGCTGGCCGCTGACAAGGACAACAAGGCCGGAATCGACCTCGGTACGAGCAATGGAAGATGACACTATATAGTAATTGCTATATTAAAATATGTTCATAACAATTATTATTATTTGGATTACTTTGTTTTTCCTTATCAGAAGAGCCGTACTCTGACGACAAGGCCTGCCTCATGGCAGTTCGTGGCGACACCCCGCACATGGCCAAGTTCACGGCGGTCGAATGCGTCGGCACTGCCTTCAACGTCATGTGCCAGCGTGACGTCACCGAGGACAAGGCCAAGCAGCACTGCGGAGCCGCCTAGAAAGGAGCAGAGCATATCATTCACTTCAATGATTTGCTTACCTTTTTTGCCCATTTTTTTCCGTATTATGTATTATTATTCATGCTCGCTAATATTTATTTTCGTTAACCCAATAAACACTTGCTTATAGGCTGGCGTTTGCTTTCAAAATGTGTGGTACTATATCATGATAGTTTATATAGAAACAGTAACTAAAGCAGGAAACAGATACTGCCTCAGAGTTAAATAGCTACAAAATAGCCGAAACAATTATTATCAGAAAATTAGGACAGATTCATGCAATTGACGCCGCCCTTACTCAAGCTACGGATCATTTTAAAACAATATCGGCCTGAAGTAACAAAATAAAAAAAAGGATAGTTAGCTTACTTGCAGCATGTTGTGAAAAAACAAGAGTATTTATGACATGACGAGTGACAGGTAAGCGGTTTCTATGAACATTTGTCTGCTTCATCACAGACTGGAATGAATAGGCATTTTGACACTAAATCTCAAGTTGAAATTTTAGGTGAAAAATTATTACATGCATACAACCATACACAAATCAATAAGCTAACAAGTCATATTCCTGCGATAGACAATATTTTTCAACAGTTGCTCAGGGCTTTATTTAAGTAAACAGAGGAGAGAGATAGCAGACAGAGAAAGAAAGGGAGTAACAGGCGCGAGAAACGGGAATAAATGGCTAGAACTCGTATGGCCGTCGAGGCGGAATGCCACGTCGCTCACTCTGAATCTGGTCGAGAGTCCGGATCTCCTTGAAGGTGACAATTGGATCGTCTCGCTGGGACGAGCTGTGCACGTTCACAGCTTCGACGTAAGTGTTGATGTTAGGGTTGGAGATGTGTACCTCGAAAATTGGAGCGAGATCAGGAAGTTATCGGTCGGAAGCGTGAAGACAGAAGCGAATGCTTACCGTCTCGGGGAAGTCGTACTCGAGCAAGAAAGGACCGAAGACTCGGATTGCTACGTGGCCGAGGGCGCCGGCGAAGGCTGCGCTCACCAGGAGACTCGAGAGGACGAGAGGAACCGAGTCAGCTAGCAGAGGATCAGAGAACATGAACAGAACTGCAGTCACGCCGAGAACAGCCTGCAGACAATCAACATTTCAATCTTGCTGAGTACAAAGTTGAATAACCTGAACGGGACCACGAGGCACGAAACACAATACGGTGAAGGCCTTCTCGCGAATGTTGAGCTCGTTGCAGAAGGTTAGGCAGAAGGTCGCGGCGGCGCGGCAAAGAACTCCGATTGCAACGACGGCGACCCCGGCGAAAAACACGGTCCATGTTAGCTGTTTAAAGAAAGCCCGTTATCTTTGATGACATTCAACTACCTGAAATTTATACCAGGGAGAAGTTAATTGCGAAGCCGAGGAGAGCGAAGAGAAGAGGCTCAACAAAGACAGACCACATTCTGCAGTACCACTGCGACTCGATCGTCTCCTAAACAAATTAATCTATATTTTACTGAGTTGGAAAAGCATGGAGAACACTACATCTTCGTCAGGATCATCGGTGTTGATGTCCTTGCGCCATTGTTTCTGAGCGATGGCAGAAGAGACGAGCGTCGCGATCACACCGGCGAAGAGGCATTCGAGAGCGGTAGAGCCGAAGACAAAAACAACCGCGCAGCTCGTCAGGCAGAGAACACGAGCAAAGTGACGGAAACGCTCCTGGCGACGAGGGAACACCCACAGAAGAGCTCCTGGTCAGTTTAATTAGATATTATAATCTGTATTGATTTCTCTCGATTACCTGCGACAACACCAACAACAAGCCCGAGAGCAGCCTCTCCAACAGTGATGATAATCGTCGTTCCAAGAGCGTCTGCAAATAGAAAAGCGTGCATGCACTCCTAACAATAGGCCTTTCTCCATGACGCATTGAATTTCCTGCAAGGATTATGCAAATGATCCGCTAGACATGCGGTAGTGGATGGTTTTGAATTGGGGATAGACGCGTGTGTTTTCGAGGCGTGGTCGAGACTTGGATTGACATAAGTGACCTCGCGTGAAGAGGACGACGGAGAGAACGGTGACGGCGACGGTGCACACCATGTTGTCGACGGCCGATGACGTCAGGATGAGAGAGGGAATCGACTTGTCAGTGCCTTGGTTCATACGCTGGAAGGCGCGCATCAGGGGAACGATCGATGCACATGACGAAGCGGCGAGGATAAAGCTGTGAAAGAAGTATAATTACTGTCGTATTCAAAGTCAATGATACAAATGTACTCCTTCATGTTAATATTTTCACAAAGTATATGCCCGTTGGAAAACGTCCACGCTAACCCAATGACGAATGCAATCGGCAGTGGCAAGTCGAAGAGAAAGTGTGAGGAGAGAATGATTGCAGCAACTTCGACAAGAACGGCGATGACGGAAAGCCCGACCGGAAAGATCTACAATGTTGAAATCACAATTATGAAAAGCTTGAGATATTAATTGAAAAAAGTCTCGCTTATAATTAGACAGAGGGAGGAGAATGAGTCTGATCCTTAACTACGTTCGAAATAAAACTCACCCATCCCTCCGAGAGGAGTTCGATGTTGAGTCGCAGTCCAGCTCGAATGAGAATGAGCGTGAGAGCCGCGAGGCGAACTGTCCGCGTGACATCATCGTTGCTGATGAGAACGTCGTCAATGTTCGGCACATTCCGAATCACGATGCCGAAGACGAGCGGACCTGTTTTTTTTCTTAGAAACAAATACACAGAACCCGCAGGAACGGATCGAAATTCCATTAGTTATGCATTTGGTAATAAAATAATAGTAGGAGTCTGCAAATGAACCGAGACTGGCCGGTAGCCATGCCAAGTCAGCAATCTTGCCGGAGATCAGTGCGAAGAGCTGCACGATGACAATGACGGCGGCAGCGTGCGAGAAGGACTCGTGAGAGAAGGGCGGAGGAGGCAGGACGCCATCGGCAGGCGGCTCGTCCGTGAAGGGATGCCACACTCTCCGGCCGAGCACTGCCATGAGGCCGAAGTAAGAAGACACGACGGCAAGCGCGCCCGTCAGAACCATATTCACCTTCATTCAAATACAGGATCTCAAGTGAAGCCAATATACAAGTGCATCTATACAAGAGCCATTTGAATGCCAATAAGAGTAATAGCTATGAAGGTCGAGAAGAGATCTGACCTGAGGGTGATTGAAGAAGTTGTGAGCCGCATTTCGAAAGTTGGCAGCTCTCTGTGGCGGGGCGTCCATCGCCAACGTTGAAGAAGACGTGGAGGACAAGGCGGCAGCAGCCACGATGGATAATGTGAAGAGTAGATATCAAGCTTCGCTGGATTAAAAAAAGTTTTTTTTATATATAAAAGATTGCCTAATCAATATACTATCATTCAATCAATCAATCAATCAGTTATCGGCTATTTGTACGCGAATTCAATGAAATCAGGACATGGCGGGCATTTTTGGCCCGCTAGCAGCTAGAAAGAGTCAGAGAAGAGTGAGCGATGATGGCTCCCGACTGCTGCCGAGTTGCCTTTTCTCTTCTCTCCTTCACTCGTATTATCGGGCGCTTTACATAAGCAGTGGCCAATTCATGAATGAGAATTCTCGTGGTATTCCAATGTATGCAATATGAATGCGTGGGTCTCGTCCGATCTCTTCCCCTTCGACTGACTCCACACTTCGTTACATTCGTCTACTTGAAACAAACTGCTAAGCAAAACGGACGACACAGCGCATTAACTTTACATTTAGGCGAACCTGAGAATTGTAAGAATTGACAAGTAATGTAAGAATTCGTGACAAAATAAATATCACCGATTTTGCTGACCTTTGCAAAAAATACTAAAAGAATTTTTCGCAAAAGTAAAAACGCATTCGATTTCAGCCAGAACTTTTAGTTTGCATGATGTGAGCTAAAGGAAAATAGTCGTGGGGAAACTATAGGGCAGAAAATATCAGGAGAATATATTTTCGAACATATTGTTTGCATCATCATCTGACAATGTTAAATCAATTATTGTATAATGGAATAAATAGCTCATTAGTATGTAAATATAAAATGTACATATGTATGTTCATATAAATGTTGCGCCGCTGTTGACTTTCTTCCCTGCAAGTTGTATCATACCGCAATAACAGTTTCTTCAATAATTTATTAATATGAATTATAACATTAATATAGGAATGACAAGGCAACATTGTTCAAATCATTGATATATCTTATGTTACATCTCATTATTTCAAAGTTACAGTCAATCTCACAAATAAATTTTGACGATTTATATTTAATGTTACGTCTACTATAACAATTGTATTCTACCTAAATTTGCTTACGTCTGCTTCTCTTTGGAATAGAGAAGAATTGTGCGCTTGTGGAATAATCAAAGTACTCCGAATTTCAGATCTGTAAAATATTCAAAACATCTAATCCATAAGTCTAGAGAAGGGCTTTACAGATGGTGCCCTAGGATTTTGTCTTTACATTTTGTTGATGAAAATTGGTTTCCTGCGCAACACGACGAGCTCTGTAAAATGGGTACAGGAAAATAGTGAAAAAATTCCCGGAGCAGGACGTGCTCAAAAGATACTGAGATGCTGTCTTAGCAATCGCATGGCTATTTGTGTGTCGCGTTCCTCTTTCTGTATAACAGACTCTGCTCCTTGGGCGGGAGTTGATTCTCCAGGCTTCGCCCCTTTGTTTCCGGGATGAGTACTTGGAATGCAATAACGTCTATGACAGCCAGAATCGCGAGGACCAGGTAAGGAGAAGCTGGATGGTAGTCGGCCTATAAGATTGGGATAACAACTCGCAAAAATACTATATTAGGCTTTCGTAAAATTCGTTAGCCTTTTTTATAGGAAAAACAATTACTTTTTAGATGTTTTCCTTTGCTCGATAAAAGAAAATGCCCACCAAGTAGAACAGTTGAGGCCCGAAGATGGTGCCAAGGCGACTGCTCATCGAGAGGGAGGACGCTGCGATGTTTCGCACGGCGGTTGGATACAACTCCGTTGTTGTCATCACTTTTGCCAGGTAGACCTTTACGAGTATTTTACTTTGATTACATGCATCATTTTAGAATGCTGTTTTTGCTCAGAGTAATTATGGATACCTTGAAGAGATACCTGAGCACACATTGCTGAGGCGGCAATCGAGCAAGCTCGCACTACACTAGCGAGCGATGTGCCATATCCTAAAATCATTACTTCAAATTATTCCCCACCAGCCAAAGGAATAACAAACGAGATACCGCCAAACATGACAGCCGTTATTGTGAAGAGGCACACGGCGTTGAAAGAGACCGCAAAGAAGTTGAGCACCTTTCGGCCCATGGTCTTCACGGAAAAGTCAAGTGTGCCCGCAGTGATGTTCATGGTCCATCGAATAATCTTTAATGAATTTCGAAAGTTATAACCAAGAACAAATCTGATGGTTTGTAATAAATGGCAGAAACCAACTCCGAAAAATATGCTGTTAAGATAGAGTGAACCAGACAACTTCTCGATGTTAAACATGATCCCGTAGTTCATCAGTGAAGTGATGCAACTAAGAAAAAAAATTATATATATATATATATATATGTATATATATATATATATATATATACATATGTATATAAATTATATACATATATGTATATGTCTTTTTAATGGAATCAATGCTCCATAAACGTGACCAACATTCCAAAGGCTAGAATAAGAGTCCAGCGAAGCATTTTCGACGTGTAGGCGAGATGGACAAACGTGTACTTCTTTTGTTTACGGGCTTCAAATAGCTAAAAGAACAACTATTTGTTGTAATTTAAACTTTCTTTTTATTTTCGCCTAAATAGAGAATAACTCATACGTTTTGTTCGTGTTGTAACATGAGCTCGATTTCTTTGTCTTCGTCCTCGTCGTTCGATCCATCGATTCGTCGAATTTTCTGGATAATCTGTCGTGCTTCTTCGATTCTTCCTTTTTGGAGAAGAAAATGTGGCGACTCGTACATTAGCCTGCAAGCAAATAACAAAGATATATCGCTATTAATATTTGTTTATTTTCTACAAAATAACAGTGTATAAAGTATATATAAAATAGCCTCACCACACACCGCTGGCCGCGACGCCAGCCAGACCGGCAGCGATGAAGGAGAGTGCTCTCCAGGTGTGAGCGTAGTAAGCGATGATGGAAAAGATGATAATGTTCGGAGAGAAGGTCACGATTGATCTCACGAGCATTCGATGCTTCTTTGGAGTGTTTTCCATCACGTAGACGCCGTCGCAACTAACAGAGGCTATTGATCGATTATGAATTTGATTTATTGATCTCATGATATCATTATATTGATCAATGCTATCGCATGTCAACTGACGCGCTAATTCCTCCGGTGAAGAAGCCGTTAGCCATCCGCGCAGCCGTGAATGCGGTCATGGAATTCGTAAAGGCGGACGCGAATGTTGCAATGGCCATGCCAGTCAGACTGATTAGTAGCGTCTGCATATTATATAGAGCAAGAAATTTACTACGCAAACGCTCTGCTTATTTGCAAGACATTCATATATTGAAATTTTAAAATAAATTTGCATCCTAGATATAATAGGCAAACGATATTGAATTGAATCGTTCACTAACAAATCGCCTGCCGTATAAATCGCTGAATTGGCCGGCGGCGCACGCACCGACGAGAACGGCAGCCATTTGGAAGGAGATGCTGTTCTTGGCCACTTTCGAGTCGCTGCAGAGGTAGCCGAACTACAATAGAAATACATAGCCTATCTCCGTTTTCGATCACAAATAGAGTAATCAGTTCTTGGACTAGTACCTCTGCAGTCACTGAGTAGAACTCGTATTTCAGCTCTGGATCACAGAGAGAGAGTGATGTGGAATTCAGAAGCCGTCTTGCATCAAGCGCAGCACATGCCTCACCAGAAGAATTGTATCGCTCCGCACCACAACTAACCACTTCCGGAGCGATCCCTTCAAGGAAATTCAAGAATTGTCACTTTAACGTGCTCGTATTTCATCTCTTTTGATTGGACACCAAATGGTCTTTTGCGATCATTGCTGTCTTGCTTTAACAGATTTCGACCTGCAAACATCATAAACGTCATGCTACTCAGGCCAGCAAGCGCCAACATCTCTGCCGCTACTAGGAACGCAACGAAATATCTGCAAAAAGGCAAATATAAAGCAAATTAATCGTAGAATCGGAAAATCTTTTTTTAAGTAAAATTAAATTATCTGAACTAACCGTCGAAATTTGATGAAATCATCAAGCGTTTTCGCCTCGCGGGCGAAAGCAACAAGTTTGTTGCTTTCATCATTAACTTCATCCGATTCCATTCGATAGCGGAAAGTAAAGTAGCACGGCGATCGAAAGAATGGCGGAACGAAGTGGCAATATATGCAGTCAAGTTCGCTCGTGTTAAGCCACCCTCCCTTTCCTCTTCTCTCTCTCTCAACATTTTCTAGACCAGCAACAAGACATAAACCATAATATTATAATCCTCACCTCATCGTGATCGGTCACAATTCCACGATGTTCATTCTACTGTTTAAAGGAAGATCAATTTATAAAAACTAATGAGAACAAAAAAAGAGTACTTAAGAATACATTGCACCAAACCATTGTATTCATGACACATATTGCTAGGAAATAATGTGAGCAAATATGCAAAGCCACCCTTTTGTCAGTGTGAACATAAGGATAAGCTAGCTGGCATATTTTATGCTGGACGTTGACTAGTATTTCCTATCATATCTTTGACTTGTTCTTGAATCGCTTGAGTGAGAAGGCCGACACGTCGAGACTCGGCTGCCGGCCTTGCATCATCTCGGTCAGCACCTTGCCGAGGGCGGGGCCGGCCTTAACAGAGTACATTACCACTCATTATCTAACCATTAGATTAATTTGAAAAGGTTAATTGTGCGTTTCTTTGCAGCTAAGCATGTTCGAATCTCCATATTTTCGACGTTATTATATTGATCGTGGCATAGTGAAGACGCAACAAGTTTCCTAATTCACGACACTGGCATCACCTTGAAGCCAGTTCCGGAGAGACATCCACAGACAATTATGTTGTTCGAGCCAGGAAGACGGTCAAGAATGTAGTGCTGGTCGGGCGACATCTGAACATGCCCGGTCAACTTATTGGCACCCGTATTTCTTCTCCTAGGCAGAGTAATTTTATAACGTTACTGCTATTTATTATCATCGAGCTCACCGAATACTTGCATCGATCGATGCGGAATGGCCCATTCTCGGTATCCATGATTGGTAGATACTTGGCGAGATGCTGTCGGGTGCCTTCGACCATTTTCTGAAAGAGCCATAAATCAACGTTTTATTATTTTTATCACTTTCAACTTTACACGCACCGTAAATAAATCACTCATCATGTTATGGATCCGAAAAATCAGTAGAAGCTCACCGTTTCCAACAACACTGGCTCCTTGTCGATCTCATACACTTCGCCCTCATGAAAGGCGAACTAAACAAACGTCAAGATCATATCGATCGGTATCTTGTCTTCTTTGTCTGGTAAGGATTACCTTGATCGCTCCTTCATAGTCCACCGAAGGTAGTCCGTAATATCCAATTGCGTCCGAGACGGTGGCCAATATGACTGGAAACCTGTCAGGTCGCATCAGCTCTTCGTCTTCTTTTCGTTTCGGCTTCCAGTAGCTCACGGAAATCAGTTGGCACTGTGGACAAATCACGTCAAGTAGCATGTCGTTTTCATGTTTCTACTCCACACCTCTGATTGAATGGGAAAGTCGGGAATAAGCTTATTGATCCACGTTCCTACGGCAATAATCGATTTCTTTGCCCGTATAACTCCGCGACTCGTCTGTAGTGTGACGATGCCAGCCTGTTCCTTCACATCGTGCACTGTCGTCAGCTCCATTGAACGTCCGCCAAGAATCGCGAATTCTTCCTAGATATGAGGTGACTCGAGATTCATGACAAGGAAAACAAGAGTCTTGCATGAACCTTTACTGATAACACGTTAGGGCAGCACCTGATATGCACGTATCCACTTGTCGGCCAAGATGACGCCTCCCATGGGATCAACGAGTCCGATCAACTCATTGCCGTACACAAACTGCGGATATCGTCGAGTTACCTATCAATTGAATACATACGGTTTTTTGGAATGCAGAAACAAAACCCATTAGAATATATGGCATTTTCGAATTGAAGCAAGAACCTCAGCCGTTGTAATAATCTCGCTCTCGCAGTCATGCTCTGCCATGACGTCTGCTATTGCCTGAATCTCATCTCTCTCGGCGATCCATACCAGGCCCGTCTTTCTAAGCTTCATCATATTTTCACTTATTTTTCGTCACCGTCCCATAAAGCTATGTTTTTTGTTGTTATCGCAAGAGAGTGAATAGCCGGAATAGCGAGAAAGCACAAACATCCAAAGTTTCTCTCCTCGCTTCTTCTCCATCTCTCCAATCTGCTTGAAGGACTCTCGAGCGATCGGAATGTAAACGCCGTCGTTGTGCGCATAGCGAATGATTCGCGACTTTCCGGCCGAGCTGCCGTCGTGGTGGCCGAGAGTGTTCTGTTCAGTAGAGCTCCGAATGCACTTACTAATTGGAAAGAGAAACCCAGGGAACGGGGCGAGAAATGCTGAATGGATACATACCTGTTCAATGAGAAGCGTTCGAAGGCCGGTGAGCTGTGCATGGTAAGCAGCACAAGTACCCGTGATGCCCGCACCGACAACGACAACGTCGAAGACCTCTGCCATGTCCTCTCTCGCAATATTACAACCCTATTATCAACGCGCGAATGGAATTTTCGCCAGAGTCACTAAAAACGAGGAAATGCTTTGTAGTCACAACAATACACCACATTGAATGATCTTTTCATTGACTGCCTACAATGGAACATTTGACAAAATAAAGAGAAGCAAAAGAGGGGGCCAAAGAATGCTGAACACAGCAACACAATGTTTGTGATTCCTCTAGACTTTTATATGATCCGCGTCGAAGGAATCGATAAGGAGACGAGCAGGTCGGTGATAAGAATTAAAGCGCAATCACGCACTCTTCAACCACGCTTGCACCCGCGCTCCCAAGTGGTCACGTGCTCGGCAGTGGAACGATCGAACAGAATGGAGACAACGAGAAGAGAGCAGATCTCATCTATCCTTATGCGAACATCTCAACTGAATGCAAAAAATCCTGTTAAGTTGGCTTCATACTCTAAAAGTGCTCTCTTGTATGTACATATCAAATTTTAAGCGCAAATTAAGCTGTTGATCACTTGCACTGTATGCCAGAACCTCTTCAACTTTTTTCACTTTCATCTTACCAAGTTTCACGTTCTTACTATTCCGCTATATGCTATTTTAAAATTAAATTGCTCGACAAGTGGGAGAATGTAAGTTAGACAAATGTTCGTTCCCGATGTCTATATATTTTTCAAATCTTCCCTCCGATGCTCATACAAGTTGCAATTTTCAAACATATATTTTACCAATATTCGAAAGTCATACGGCGCCCCCGTGACACTACTGCAGCAAAACTCTCGAGGTTACCTGGAAATATTGATAAATAAAGAAGATTAGCCTGGTAATATAATTTTTTCCCGATTCCTATGTCCACGGAGTGTGATAAGGACAGTGTGTACAACAGATGCCAGGAGAGTGAGAGAGAGATGGAGAGAAAGCGAGAGAGAGAGAGAGAGAGAGAGAGAGAGAGAGAGAAGGAGCGTGAGAAATTATCGACGGATGGAGAGACATCGATATCGAGAGAGCGAGAGAGATAGAGAGAGTGTGAGAAAGGGAGATAGAGAGGCAGAGAGAGACAGGCAGAGAGAGAGAGAGAGAGACAGGAGAGAAACAATGAAAAGCTGCTCTAAAGATAATTGAAAGGAGAGTTGTGAACTGTTCCCATCTGCTGAAAGACATGTATCGAAATCTGGCCCGATATCCGAGCAGTTTAGTGAAAGTACTCCTTCTCTTACTTTCCGAAGCATGAGAATAGCTGCTTCGCTCACAACGTTTTACATATATCTGTACGCTTATGCATATTATATGAATAGCCATCACAAAATGCTTTAGAGAATTTTTGTTACCAATGATAACAAGTGCCTGTAGAACCGGTACTGACGGAGCGCTGGTCGGAGACAACGACGCGGTCGGTATTCCCCGTCTCAGCTAGATAAGCGACATACTCAGGCGTATACATACAGCAAATGTGCGCAAAGGAGATGTGGAACAATCATTTTTGCAATCTTCTTGACGTTCGTGACAACTTTAGCCGGAGGGCCCGACTTCTTTGCAGCTCGCTGAGGTTGCGCTGCTTGTGGCTGACTAACAGCTAATTTCCTGTAAACAAACTACTTGAACGAACTTGTTCGCACAAATAAAATATAAAAAAAGAATTATTAATAGACCTAGAGTAATTCGCTAATTAATCACTCTTTACAGCAGCAGCTGCTCCAATATTGCCGAATTAGGAATTACTTTTTCTTCCTACTAGAATGAGCAAACACGTCAATATTGAGGAGGACGCAGAAGGTACCAACGTCGCAGCGTGCTTCTTGTATTCGACGAGCACTAACGGGCAACTGTGCTGAAATGAAGGGGCAGGGAAGGGCAAATACATAAAGTAATACAACAAAACAAAGTATGAACAAGGGACACAAACCAAGTTCTCCGCCACCTCCCAATTGTTGTCCTCCATCCGGATAGCCGACCCAGTAGACCAGGTAGTGGCTGCGTCCTCTGACGGTCCTCCCTGTGAATAACTTCTAGACTTCGTAGACCTTACCAGCAATGCGACGCGAGTTCGTCAGCTTACGTGCACGCTTTCGCGCCATTCTTTCGCTTCTTCCTGCTCCTCCTACTATCTGTGCAACATGGACACGCACTTCCCTTCTGGAACAACGGTACACAAATAACGGCTCGATTAGACTAACACACGGAATTTTTTGAAAGAGAAACATGAAGATGAATATTGAATTCTACAAACGATAAATAGGAAAGAATTTAAGCTAAAGAAGTCGCGGCTTCTTTCCTCATATTCCTGACAAGTGTTCGTTTAAAAAATTTCAGAATCTGAAAATATCACCCATATCGATGTTTATCATAAAACACACGATAAAATTTAAAATCGCTTCATTTACGTTTTATTCTTTGATATCGTACTTTTTGCATTCGCACTGTTTTGACCACCACCCTCGAGTTCGGCTGTGTTGCTTTCGGTTTCTGATGTGTTTGGTGCCGTTAGCGGCACTCATCGCATGGATTCATCAGCGCTCTTCATCTCAGCTTCTCTACCTCATAGTTTATCTCTCTATATCTCTCTCTCTTGCTCTCGTTCTCTCTCTTTCTCCACCTCCTAAGCCTCTCGTCATTTAGTTTTTGATACCGTTTATTCGTCGGACACGAATTCTTCCTGGCAACAATATCAGCGAGTCTATTCCATCCCCGGCTATTCTCTGGTTCATCGCTCTCTCTCTCTCTCTCTCTCTCTCTCTCTCGCTCTCTCTGTGCTTTTCTCTCTGTGTGTCTCTCTCTCTGCTCTCGCTCGCTTTTTCTGCCTCTCTCTCTATGTTTCTCTCCCTCAATGTCTCACAGTCTCTCTGCGTCTCTCTCTGTCTTTCTGCCTCTCTCTCTGTTTCTCTGTCTCTCTCTCTCTATCTCTTCTGTTAACCGAATTATTTATTCATGGGAAATCATAATTATATTGACCCAGACAGCAAAATCGGAATCTTTCACAACACATTTTACCGATTTATGTACATAAATATTTGTATGTATGTACATACATACCTACATAATTGCATAATCGATTCTCGCAAATAAAACCAAGGAAAGAATCCGTAAAGTCATTGTGGCATTTAAGGCACAACATAAAGCAGCTATATACCAGTATAAAACAGTTCTTTCTAAAGCGAATCCGTGAGAAAAAAGTCTGTAAAGTATGGGGTCCAAACATATATATATGACGGTGCCAACTAAAAAATCCGCGTTTTTTGAGTTTTGACCTGTTTTGTGGGATTTTTGCAGCGTCTGCAAAAATATACATGTATTAAATTGGAGATTTTTTGATTAACTTTATACGCGTATAAAAATATGCAGAAATTTTAGCGAAATTTGAGCACGAAAGTACGTGTATAAAAGAGCTCAAAAACAGACCATAAAACTAGGCAAAAATATACGCGTACAAAAATGTGCAGAAAATATGAGCACGAAAGTACATGTACGAAAGAGCTACGAGCTTTCGAGCAAAAAAGTACGCGTATAAAAGTGCTCAAAAGTTTTGAGCAAAAAAGTACGCGTATAAAAGTTCTCAAAAGTTTTGAGCAAAAAAGTATGCGTATAAAAGTGCTCAAAATATTTGCACAAAAAAGCACGCGTACAAAAGTGCTCAAAACTTTTAGGCAGAAAAGGACGCGTATAAAACTGCTCAAAAGTTTGGGGAAGAACCCAGCTGCTACTTTTTAATGAGCTGGAATGAAATACATACTTTGAAAAAATATACTTTGGAAATAGAATTCAAAATAATAGGAACAGAAGCACCTGACAATTCATTAAATGTGTAACAGATTAACTGATGAATGGTACATGAGAAGCTATTAGTACAAATAAACAAGATCAAAATAACTATATGACTTGGCCATCACGGTCCCCGATCACATGATGTACTAAGTCCGCTGGCGAGAGGGCCTGGTCTCTTGACGCACAAAAGTGGGGTGAACATCCTCGCCGCTACCCTGCGACTCTTGTTCGATCTAAATATCAAGCAATGACAACAAATTTTTATGTTATGGCATACGCCAACAAAACTTGAAGTGATAAAACATTAATCTCAAGAAGTTATCATGATAAAATTCAGCGAGAAAAAAAACACACCTGCCAAACGAGTTCCCGGACCGGCGCGCTCGCTTATGACGTCGCCATTCGTGGATGACGAGCGCTGTGAGTCGGGGATGAACTCATCTCATCTGAAAGAGAAAAACATCAAATAACAATCACAAAAATACGAAATAAATGATGTGCCAAGTAAAAAGCCGAATATTTCGTTGAAAGTGAATTTATAGTGCACTGAAAGTCTACTGTACAATCGTGAATAGTACTTACACTGAATTGTAGTGTACTCGCACACTCTTCAGGGAAGCGCTTGAATAAAGTTATGCAACTTTTCATTCGGTTTTTTATGCTTGTTTTTTAAAAAGTATATTGCTCGAAAAAATACAAACTCAATTCAAGCATTGCTCTGAAGATTGTGCGAGTACACTACAATTCAGAGAAAATACTATTCACCAATGTACAGTAGACTTTCAGTGCACTATAAATTCACTTTTAACGAAATATTCGGCTTTTTACTTAACTCAGCGTTTATTTCGTATTTTTGTGATTGTGATTTGATGTTTTACTCTTTCAGATGAGATGAGTTCATCCCCGACTCACAGCGCTCGTCATCCACGAATGGCGACGTCATAAGCGAGCGCGCCGATCCGGGAACTCGTTTGCCAGGTGTGTTTTTTTTCTCGCTGAATTTTATCATGATAACTTCTTGAGATTAATGTTTTATCACTTCAAGTTTTGTTGGCGTATGCCATAACATAAAAATTTGTTAACATCACGCAATATTTTCTTCTTCTTTGATTTTAGATCATTTTTTCTATCATCCACATTTTGAATATGTTTTATTTACAGGCAATATTTTACAGAAGTATTTTTAAAAACGAATCACCTTCATCAATCATAACATTATAACAATACAACAGTTCTTGGAAATCATTGAATCCCTTTTATTTGCGAATATTCACGTAAGCACCGACGGCTTTCCAACTTGTCCCTGCCAATTGAACCATTCTATGTGTGCCCACATAAAATGGTTCAATTGGAATGGGCACACATAGAATGGTTCAATTGGCAGGGACAAGTTGGAAAGCCGTCGGTGCTTACGTGAATATTCGCAAATAGAAGGGATTCAATGATTTCCAAGAACTGTTGTATTGTTATAATGTTATGATAATGATTTGATGAAGGTGATTCGTTTTTAAAAATACTTCTGTAAAATATTGCTCTTGTTTATTTGTACTAATAGCTTCTCATGTACCATTCATCAGTTAATCTGTTACACATTTAATGAATTGTCAGGTGCTTCTGTTCCTATCATTTTGAATTCTATTTTCAAAGTATTTTTTGGCGACATTTTTCATTCCAGCTCATTAAAAAGTAGCAGCTGGGTTCTTCCCCAAACTTTTCAGCAGTTTTATACGCGTCCTTTTCTACCTAAAAATTTTGAGCACTTTTGTACGCGTACTTTTTTGTGCAAAACTTTTGAGCACTTTTATACGCGTACTTTTTTGCTCAAAACTTTTGAGCACTTTTGTACGCGTACTTTTTTGCTCAAAAATACTGGGCACTTTTCTACGCGTACTTTCCTGTCCAAAATTCTTAAGCATTTATGTTCACGTATTTTCCTGCTCAATTTTTGTTTGCACACTATTGTACGCGTATATACGTGCTCATATTTCAGAGTGATTTCTGTGAACGTTTGTACACGTATAGTTATGCTCATTTTTATTTGCTCACGTTTGTACGCGTATAAAGTTGATCAAAAAAGTATACAGTTTAGTACATGTATATTTTTGCAGACGCTGCAAAAATCCCACAAAACAGGTAAAAATTCAAAAAAAAATTTTTAGTTGGCACCGTCATATATTAATTCAGTAGACATTAAATAGCACTTCTGTATGTTTTCTTAAGTATTCAAAATATGGAGCGGTACAACAAGAGAGCGAATTCTTATCGTTTGTACTAATGGTAAGATGAAGACGAAACCAAGACCAAAAAGTTGCAAACCACTTCGGATGCAAGAGAGTGGAATTCTACTTTTGGAATGTGTCCTGCCAAATAATCATTTACGACGTGATATATTGCAACAGGTTTAGTATTTTTTTGATTTTAAGTCAGAATTATGATTATTATTGCGAAGGAATAATAATATTAAAATTAATGGAGAGCAATCCTATGAGTCCTCAATTACGCCATGCGCCTTTTCATAGTCCACTTCTTTGGTGCGGCGCTTTGCGGAGGGCGGCTGAAGACGGTGGAAGAAAGCGAGCAGGAGAAGGGTGACCGCGAAGATGACCAAGAGGATCACGGCCCAGACAACGGAGGGGCCGAGCGAATGAAGAAGAGGCGTCCACACGAGAGGGCCGACGAAGCGACCCGCCGTCCCTAGGGACCACGTGATGCCCAGCCAGAGCTGCCGCTTCTCAGGACGCGCCACCGCATCCACGAGAGTGGCCGAGGTGTGTGCTGTCAAGAGAGGAAAGGCCACGGCGAGGACGACAAAGTTAGACGGCCAGTAGATGCCCTCCGGCACTCGAGACGCAGAAAAGCACCACGGGTGAGAGCAGTTGGCAACCGAGACTGTCTCAGTCCATGGACCGGGCATCATTGAGAGAAGGAAAGCTAGCAGGACCATGATTGCGACCGCAACTCCCATCCGGTTCTCCACTCTTAACTCACATATTAAGATTCGTCCAGGAACTAATTCACTAAAAAATATGTATGTAGATACACTATGAACACTAGGAAGACTAGCTCTGATCACAGAGAAGAGAGTGGGCGTACTTTCGAATGAGACCAGAACAGTTGTAGAGGAAAAGCATAAGACACGCGGAAGCACCGGCTAGCGCGATGAGCAGAGAGACAGCGGCCGCCGTCTCCAGCTCGTCTCTGCCGTACAACACTTCCACCAGCAGTGGCATGTTCCTGCGGTGCACAGGGATCAAATACTGAAAGAGGGTGGAAAAGAGAGAGGTGGAGTGAGATATTTTGAGTTAAAACAAAATAGCAGGTGGAGTGAGATATTTTGAGTTAAAACAAAATAGCAATGTAGAATAATGGAGAGTAACAGAGAAGCAGAGAGTGTTTCGAGTGCAAGACTAACGTCTCGATATGAGAGTACGCAAACTGTTGCGCAAACTGAACGAGGAGACAGCAGCAGATTGCTACCCAGTCACGACTGATCTCTGAGGAGTAAGAGCAATCTGGATTAGAATGAAGTTGAGTTGATAAAACGATATATTTGCATATGTACATGGACAGATCGACGTACTCCTTTCGCAGTGGACAGAAGACGGCGGTGAAGGAGCCGTCGCCAGCAAATGCTGGTCGTCCTTCTCCGATGGATGCACCACGGATTCCATGACTGAACACTCATCGTCCACGAAGATGACGGACATCAGAATGGCCACCACGACTGTGATGAGGAAAGCGAAAACAGCCGGCAGGTTGTATACGTGCAGATGCAGAAAACCTAGTCGACATGCCGAACTTCATTGTTGTGAACCGAGACTGTCAAATAATGCTATATGAGTATTAAATATTACCACACAGTCGAGTGCCCGGATAGCCGAGAGAGGTAAGAGTAGCTAGGTATTGTAGCACTGCAAACGGAACAATCAAGTAGCCGTGATTTACTTCTTTTAAATTCTTTTAAAAGATTAAATGATAAATGGCATTTTTTTTTGTTGTTTCGAACATGGCCCGACGCAAGTGCCGAGATTTGTGGCGGCGATGGCGTAAGCTGAGCCCATGGCTCGATCCCGCTCCGGCATCCCGACGCTCCAGAGGGAATCCAGCACGTAGAGCAAACCTGTCGCATAATACTCTCTGATCAAACTATTCAATTAGAGGAAACAAATCTGTGAAAAACGTTGTTTAAAAATTTTCTTAACTACTCTTGGGATTGAGAAATAGTAAAAAAAATTATTTAAATGACTAACCGGTCGCGAATCCAACGACGGCTCTAATGAGAAGGAGTGCACTCGCCTTGCAGTCATCAGGCAAGGCATCGAGGAAGAGATAGCCCGTGTTCGTCAGGAACATCATCGCCACCGCCAGCTTCGCCGTCCTCGCCACACTCACGCGCTACAGCAAGGACGCAGACTCCTAATTTCCAGTTTAGTTCTTGCCGTTGTGCTCGTTTCAGAGAACAACTACATATCCTTGTTGTTTTATCAGAAGTAGAATATAAAACACATCAAATAAGAATGCCGACCTTGCTGCTCGCGATCCAGCCCGAGAGGGCAGTTGCACTCAACGTTCCGAGATTGCAGAGAGCAACCATCCAAGCAAAGAATGTGTCAGATGCGGCTGGATCCATCTTAGCCAAAGCACTGTTATCCATTTTTATGGTTGTTTTTTTTCTTTTCTCACTGCACGTAGATATGTACTATGTACATATGTATGCTAATACCACGTGTGTTCACTTTTCGTGAGAACGTTTCTGATATGTGTTCTATTTTCGTGAGCATGTTTCAGATATGTGTTCACTTTTCGTTAGCATGTTTCTGATACGTGTCATACGGTAAAGCACATCCGCTCTCTTTTATGTGTTCTCACGTCCACATGCACCTCGCTATCCCAGTGGCTCTAACCTTGTGCTACTGTTTATATGACACTACCAGAGTCAGTGCCAGTTATCATGGCTCAGTTATCTCCTTCCTTTACAAGTTTGGCTTGTTTGCTTGCTCCGCAGCTGTCAACTTGCAATGTATTGATAAAAGTTTTCAAGAGGGTCTTAAATTCCTAGAATTGGTCCACAAAGCTCAACCTTGTGGAAATCCTTCTCAGTAAATGAAAAAAGGCTTATTGACAGGATTGCGCAAGGCTTATTAAAAGGCCTGCCAATAAGCCTTTTTCGCGACGCTGAAAGGCTGATTAACAGGATTCTTTTTGTGAAATGCACCATGTGCCTTCTTTAATTTCTCTTGGTAATAATTTCCACTGCGATTGAAGCGAATTGCATGAAATTGCTTCATTCATGATTAACAAACGTTAATAGTACAGGAAGTATTGCAAGAACATTCTAAAATGTAAAAGTTACTCAATCAGCAATGCATTTAGCTCATAGTAAGACATACTAGTCATGAATGGCACAGGAATTACTAAGCTTATTCTGATAATATTACACATGGAAAGTAAATGAAAATAAAGCTTTGAATAACGTTAGCATTCTTAGATTGAGCGAGTCGCAAAGAAGTAAACTACAATGACGCAATTCTGCAGTCAACAAGTAAGAATGCTTGTTCCGTCATTCCAGGCACCGGTGCCCATAGCACAGATCGAGACTCGAGATATATGTTACAAGGATATAGGAAGAATTCTCACAAGAAATGCAGAAACTATGCACGAATTACGAATTAGAGAAACCTTAGCGTATGCAGTCTACAAGTTAGTTGAAATCGTTATCAATATGTTACAATACAGTATTTGGTTTAAAAAAATCAATGGAGAAAACAACCTTGTCTACTATCTACTTCAAGAAACAAGCAGGGAACGTGTGTTTACAGCTTAGTATCGCCGGCTACAACCGCGACGCATCGCCACGCGTCGCGGCTCGCGAATCCGCCAGCACGTATCTGCAAGCTCATCTCTCACTACAACTTCATCGCTGAATCCATCTATTCGAAACGGGAAAATACCGAGAAAAAATAGAGGAATTAAGAAATAGCCCTAGCATTTACTTTTTTACACAATTCCTATAAAATTCTTCCACGTTTCGAGCAAAACTTAGTATTAACAAAAATGGAGGTGTCCAGGCTACAAAAGAGCTGGTCATAAGAGTAAAACAAAAGAGTTAAACTAACAGTCCGTAGTCTTGCGGATTGGTGGAGTGCTAGTAAGCGAAGAGACGGTAGAGCTGGCCAGCCTGCATCTCAGCCACCAGTTCGGCGAAAAGCATACTGTAAAAAGTCTACAGTAACCTCTGTGATGCAAGAAAAGTCATTGAATAAAAAAGTTTCGGTCGTTTTAACGATCTATACTTAATGTTTAAAGATAAATGCAAAAGAAAAATGTAAAAAAAACAAACTCTGGAACGGCCGCTGGGACTATGGCGGCTCGAGGTGCGCGATGCGACCGCGTCGCGTGGGGACGTGAGCATCTCGACCTCGTTCTTGCGCACTTTGCTCGAGGGAAGCACACTCCGCCAGGGTATCTCAAAAGGTAAGACATTGCAAATTTTCAACACTGCAGAGGAAAAATCGGAATACAAGATGAAACCAAATAAAAAGAAAAAAATATATATAGCCCGCACGCTTACCTTCCTGATGACAATGAGGAGGCTGCTCGTACTGCGCGATGCGGTCGCGTTGCAGATTGGCCGAACCGCCCGAGCCTCTAGCAAGGCAGCGCAGCACGAACCTAGTAAACAAAGAATATTTGTTTGCTGAATAAAATACTATTAAAGTTCGCGAAATAGCAAAATTATTTTGTAAGAAGGTTGTGTTTCACGACTAAGATACGGTATAAAGTATACAGTAACCCTGTGAAGTAAATAAAACTTCACCAACAAATATAAAAAAAAAACCTCTTTCAAATGCTTCCGCAATAGATGAGCAGGAGGAGTGCTCGACCGGTGCATCGCCGGCGAAGACTCCGCTCAGAGAGTTCCATCAGGCTGAAGAAGGCTAGTTGATTATAAAAAAAACAAGTTTCTCGCTTTCAACAAGCCGACTTAAATACACCAAAAACCCTCTAGTTTCTCAAAAAAAGCGTTTCTTTTTCTTTCTTCTTTTTTAAATAAACCCTTAACCTTTTCAACAGGAAAGCTAACGAAAGTAGTAACGGCTTCAGTAACAAAGCGGGTACACCGGTCACAAAATCTTTAGAGTTCCACCAGCTGTTGCATAAATAAAGAAAAGCAGCTACATATCCTCATACTTTTAATTCAACTTGAATCACCTATATATAAACACCATATATAATTACGACAAATAAAAACATTCTCTCAACCTTGAATTCTTGATCGAGCAGCCCGCATGTGCGATCGAGACCGCGCTTCTTGCATACGCGCTCCATCACCTCAATCAAGCGAGTTTCGCTGGCCATATTGCTTATTCTTCTTTTCGAAGAAAATGGGTATCAGAAACAGAAAATGGAAACAAGTTAGCTAAAACAAAAAGAGCAAAACCTTATTGTTATCATTCGCATGAATGTCGCTAGGTGCGACACCAATCAGAGTCGCACTTCGCGTACTGCAGTCACTAGATTCGGTTGACGACCTTACTTCATTCTAAAAGGAATAACATTGGCAACTGTTAAAATAATCATCATAAACTAGCGAAAAGAACGACGAGAAGGTTCTAGTTGCGTCATGGCAAATACGAGAACGGCAGGGTCAGCACCATCCTCTTGAATCCGACAAAAAAGAGAAATGTTCGAATAAATATGTAATAGAAAAAAACATTTTCTAATAAAAGGGATAAAAGCAGGAAAACCTCAAAGGGAACGAGAATTGCCAAACGTGCGAGATTTTCTTGGCTCACTTGTTGGCAGCAACAACATCAAACTACAAGTAAGATCGGCGACACAGCGTACTTCCTGATAAAAGAAGCTGCTTCATTATAGTATGTCTATAGGCGCCAAATAAAAAAGACAAGTAAAGAGAAACACGAATATACATAAAATGAAGAGAATCCACATAGCCAGCTTTCCAAATTTCGAAATCCTGTTAATTAGACTTGCAAAAACCTGTTAATAAGTCTTGCCCACGAAATTCCTGTCAACAGGACTTTCGCCCTACGAAATCCTGTTGATGAGCCTTTGTTTGTGCACAATCCCATCAATCAGCCTTTTTTCTTGCACAAACATTTTAATAAGCCTTTTTCGTCGCACAAACCTTTTAATAAGCCTTTTTCATTTACTGAGTTGGTAGCCATAAAAATACAACTTAAATAAGTATATTTAATTAGTTCTACCTATTTTGACTAAAAGGCGATTGTATTATCGCTAACAACTCGTGACAGCTGCTGTGCAAACAACATACATATACTTAACAGCCAGTGAGGCAAAATAATGAGAAGGAGTAGGAGTGGGAAGCAAAAGTTAAGGAGAAGAAAGAGAAGCAATAGGCAGTGAGGTACGATCACTATATGGTAGAATGGTGGTAAACAGGTGAACCCGGTTGGGAATCAAGAAAAATTAAAATAGAGCGAGAGAGAGGGAGAGGGAGGGAGGGAGAGTTAAAGAAAAAGAAAAACTGAGAGAGCAGACAGAGAGAGAGAGCGAAAGTGAGAGAGAGAGAGAGTAGAAGAACCTGCTGAAGCATCGGACGTAGACTGCCCATGTAGACACAGAACTGGGTGCGTATGAGGAAGACTGCCAGATTGATGAGGTGGCATCGACGCCAGTCGGTCGGTCGCTCCATTCTCAATCATACTTCTATCAATATCTTACAGCTCTCCATTTTTTCATTTTACATGACCAAAGTATGTACATTTTATGGCATGAAGGAACAGCTTACCGGCAAATACATTAAGATATATTTGCTTTCTTATATTAAACAAAATTTGCCACCCTCGTATTATAGATGTATCATACATACAACTTCTAAAATAAAGAGATAAAATCAGGAGATTGAAAGGAATGGTAAGCTACATATATGTTTTCCAGAGAGTTTTCTCAAAAGGGAGGAAGAAGGGTTGCTCGCGGATGTTCCATTGCTTTTCAGTGGCGAAAATGCTTCCGTTTTGTTATCAAAGCAAGCAAAGGAAGAGGAGTGGCTTGAGCAAGGACGTACTTTAGTACACAAAACACTCCAAACGACAAAAGGTGGGCGCCCTGTCAACCAGCAAAAGAATCCAAAGAATTAGTTGCAAAGGGCGATATCGACTGGAAAGCAGTGTTGCTACCCATATATTTTTTTTAAAGATATATAAAAATTGTTATGTGTATGATATTGCTTTTACAGTTGTAATATATAATTTAAACATTACTCACTTACTACATACAGTTGTTATGACAACGGGAAAAAAACGAGAACCCGCCCAATTCGTCGATATTTCCTGAGCTAAAGCTCGTGCAAATCACATGGCTGTCTCGAATATTCAGCACGGGAAACACATGCGAGCTTGTTAGGGGCGCTTTCTCATGTCAAAGATGATGGGATTGAGAATTTGTCAATATAACTCGGATTGTAATTAGTTGCGGAAAAATATTTAGTCGTGTTTGTGACGACAAAGAAAGAGTGTAAGGCAGAGACAGGCGATGGAGCCATCCGAGCGTCTTCTCATTCCCTCTTATCCCTCAGCTTCCTGCTCTCATCCTCTACCTTCTCTTTTCCCCCCTTGCCGCTCTGTGCCCCCTTCATACACGTTCGTTCTTCTTCCCTAACTGCGTGAAACAGAAAATAAAGAGAGGAGAAAAGCAGCCAGAGACTGACGCAATGTCCATTGCTCGCTAGCGATTCATTGGGACGGATGAGAAGAGAGAAAGAATGATGAAGAAATTTGGTAAGTGAAATTGAAGTGAGGTAAATAGAAGTAAATGCAGACGAAGATGAGAGAAAGAAATTGAAATATTGAGATGCAGAAATGAGTGTGTCAAGGATTCTAGATCGTCATATTCAGAAGAAGGATCCATTTAAAAGCAAGAAAATACACGTGGCATATAAAGGTGGCAGGAAGGAAATATATGTACATAAAGAAGTAGAAAAAAGAAGCGATGAGGCCTCACTCACGGGCTGCTGCTGACTTTGCTTCTTTGACATCTCTCACCGTCATCCATTTTCTCAACCCTTGCTCTCTCTTCTCTCTCTCAATCACTCACTCCTCTATTTCCCTATCTCTTCAATCTCTTTCTATTGCTTCGTCGCCAGAGGCAACTAACATTTCAACTCCGTCACACGGATGGGCAACAAGGGGAATTCAAATAGATTTTCGGAACAACAAATTAATTCAAAAGCACATAGTTGTTGGAATAGCTGAAAGGCAAAGAATTCCAATTTGCCTGCCACAGTCAAAATTTTATATCTTAATACATTTATTATAAAGATGTGAATCTATAATGCATTATGTCATCGGTGTGTCTCGTTTTGGAATGCTGCTGTGGCTATGACACAAGGAATTTCTGAAACGAACAATGATTGATTGTTGCCACCTCTGAAAGATCAACTTGTGCTCTCGAATAGGCCTTACTTAGCATTGAATACAATAGTTTACTATGAGTAATCGGATATAGCTTATGGCAGAGTCTTCCTGTGCGTGTAGGATGGAAAGCTGAAGGGAAAAGAGGAACGGGGTAAGGAGAAAAGAGGATGGGGAAAAGAACGAACAACCAATACAAATGGAAAACGCCAGATTGCACATCTTTGATGCTTCTGTCTTATCAATCACAGCAAAAGGATAAACCTGTTTACCTTTCTCATTTCTCACCTAATGCAAGAATTTCAGGCACACCTTTTCGTCTAATATTAGATGTAGCACGGATCAAAAATCTCCTATCCTTTAGCAACAGATATTTGGAAGGATGCTGACAAAAAAAAATATTTATTTCTCCCAGAATTTCTACTGAAGCAATTTATTTCCAACATTACTCTTCTTCCAATGCATTTGTCATGTCAGATGTTACACTTTATTCAGAACCATCGAATAAGTTTGAATAATTATAGCCGGTCATAGTAAGGAAGTGCATAACAAGAAGATAACTTGGCAATCCTCAACATCTGAGCAAAAAGTGTGTCTTGGGAGGAGGTCACGAATGAACTTTGTTCTGTTTCTGTAATGACTAAGAAACGACATGTTGTTGGCATGTGTGAAAGCGACATACACAACTGCATTCTCACAATCTTTGGTTTGGATACTACTCAAATGACCAGTTGTCGCTGCCAGTGTTCTCTCTAGGCACTATGTATCAGTGTAAAACAGTTCTTTCTTTATCGAATCCGTGGGAAAAAGTCCGCAAACTACGGGGGGCAAACATATGTAATATTAATTCTGTAGACCACACAGTAAATAGCACTTCTGTACATTTCTTTAGTATTCAAAATATGGAACATCGAAGCAAAAAGTGTGTCTTGGGAGGAAGTCACAAATGAACTTTGTTCTGTTTCTGTAATGACTAAGAAGCGACATGTTGTTAACAGGCGTGAAAGCGACATGAACAAGTGCATACTCACAATCTTTGGTTTGGATACTACTCATGTGCCCAGTTGTCGCTGCCAGTGTTCTCTCTAAGGGTGTTCTTCGCTATATTCTCTCTTTCCAGAAGTAATCTGTTGCGGTTGTAACTCTTCTCACCATCAGCTAAGCACATAGAACAAGACGTGTTCCTGACAGCGTCATTATTCGGTCATGGACTACGTGCTGAGAAAGGAGAGGAGTGAAATGACCTACGGATATAAAAGAGGCAAGCCGTGGGCAGCTAAATATTCCTTTTCCCTGCCTCAGGAGATTTCAGAAAAACTTTATGTCCAAAATACTCTACGAAATGGAACCTGCGATGGAGGCGCTGACAATTCTTCCCGCTCGTCATTACGACGAAGAGAGAATCCTCAAGTTTCTTCTCGCTGACTTCGCAGAGCGCGAGTCCATCACAGCGGCATTCGAGATGACATCCAACGAGTGTGTGGCCTTCTTCAGATGTAAGAAGCTTCTTTCTTGCCTATTCAAACACAATTTGGCCCTAAAGAAATTATAATCCTTCTCCTCCGAATAATAGGTACGACTAGCCTCAGCTTGTAAGTCAAGTATGAAATTTAATAATTTTACAGCTCTGATCCGCGAAGGTCTCCGTTCAGGAAGCAGCGTCATCTTGCTCAATCCTAGGTTGGTCTCTCACTGACTTTGTATCTTAGAGTCAAGGTAGTAAAAATCATGTCTCTACAGAAGAATGGTAGTTGGAGTGCGGCTGTCGATGTACCGAGAACGGGACCGGGAACAGCTGAACGGCCGCCACTCATCCACGGCGAACTTGGCCTTCTCAGCCAAGGCGCGCTGTATCCTTCGATTCCTTGGCGAACTTTCTGCTTCTGTCAGTTGCGACGATTTCAGCTGATTCCTTTATCGCTTAAAGAAAATGCTCGAAAATGTTTTACATTTATTTCAGAAGTGGGATCTAATGCCTGAAGACATTGGAAAAGTGCTCCAGATTATCATCATTTCGGTGCGATTTTCTCACAAATTTCTGATAACTCAAAACTCTATGAGGGTTTGATCATTCTCAATTCCTCACAGATTCACACTGCCTACTCTGGTCTCGGTCTTGCGAAGCGTCTGCTGACATTCGACGTCTGCAAGCAGTACAGAGCGGGAGTGCACGCATTGCTCGCCGAGGCAACAGCCATTGCGTCGCAAATGGTAGGAATAGTTATGAAATGGACGAGATCTCTTGTTCATGTTCATTACCGTTTTGAACGAAATTTTTTTTTGCTATTCTGTAGCTACAATTCCTGCAAGATAAGAGCTCACTGAACAACAATTTTAGCTGTTTGCCCGCCTCGGCTTCAGCGTTCTTCACGAAATCGCACACGACGAGTTCGTCGATGGCGATGGCAGCCAAATCTTCCGCTGCAAGGACGGCACGACACGCGGACAACTCGTATTCAAGCGGATCTAGGAGTAGCGGATCGCATTTGTATTCACTCATTTACGTACATGAATCAATATTTGTTTCAATTATTATAATTATTTTACATTATTTTTCAATAATCACTATCATTCATTCTCATTTTCTCCGACATGGCATTACTTTAAGTAGGTCCAGACTGCGGACGAATGTTGTCCGAGGTGCTAATTACACGATGAAATAGTTAGCAGGTAATTTTCAAAGATTAAGTAGCCATCTGAATACGTTCAGTGACTATCTGTGCATTTATTTAAATAACTATTAGTATAGGCATAGCATTAAATGATCGATTTTATCCTCCTGACCCTTCTGCACCTCAGCCCGAGTGCATGTATCATCGCAACTTTGAGTCAGGCCGCATGTAACAAAATGTTAATAAATAGAGAACAGATCAAAAAGTTATCGCAAAGATGTTCTAGAATAATGCTAAGTAATCAAAGCAATACAAACTAACCGAAGATTAAACAAATAAACCATTTTCCCCTGCAGGCCTAAATGTGCAACCCGGGTGATTCGAGTTATTGATTTTTTCCTCGCACTGTAGTAGATCAATGAAACCAACAATCTTTTACTATGATTGTGACAGCATAAAGAAGAAACCCTGAAAGTTTCATTCACTTTCATACACTTTGAAATAAATTATGCATGAAAAACCAAAAGTAAATAGAATTTTGCACGGCACTGTATATTAATTTTTTTAGAACTCTGGTAGAATTTTAGTCCTTGGTAGGTTAGCGTTTCGATTATTGTTTTCCGTATATGAAGCTTGTTCTTTAAACAATACAAAAGATTAGTAGCATCAACCAGCAGGCTTATAATTCAATTAGTGTGTATGCTTGTTGGAATGCAGTCAACATGCGCAATATTGTGAAGTGTATTTGTAAATAAAAACGCCTTCCTAAAGTAAAATCACATTGTATTCTACTTTCTTTTTCATTTCTTCTCTGAGCATAAAGAGATAGAGGGAGGGAGGGGGGTGGGTAGAAGATGGTGAAAACACACGAAGTAAATAAGAAGTCCCACATGGATATGGAAGAGAGTCCCGTGACTCCCGTTCCATGTCTGGGTCTCCATTTGATTGCCCGTCGAGTCTTCTCACAATCAGTCTTGAGTGCGGAATCTGCTTGATCGGCTCTTGTGAACGAAAGAGTCAGCCAACAAATAAATAAAAGATATATGTACATATGTATGTATGTTCGTACATAAATACATAGTATATATGTTTGTGTATATGCCCATACCATGTATGAAGTTACATATGTATGCATGCACAAGCTGCCGCTGAGGTCAGTTCGGATTGATAATGAAGCAGGCTGTCCATCAAAAGATGGATTCAGTGCTGAATATCCATGGGTTACATAGTGCATTGTTATGTTGTTTGAGTTGAAGCGACTGCTGAAACGACCTCGGCAATCCGTTTGTTTATTCCGGCGATAGGCGAAGATGCTCAGTTACACAAGTTGTGGAAGATAGAAAAGGAAGAGAGGGGAAAGGGAAAAGTAATAGACTGGATGCAACAATGAATGTGTGGTCAATTTCATGCAGTGAACCGCGAGACAAAAGTTAGGTGTAACATGCCAACAAAAAAAATTAGAATGAGCCTGTCAACTATGCGCCTCTGCACAGACAATGCGCTCTTTCTTGCAAAATTTGCCCAACTATGCCTGCGGCACTTCTCGGTTACTATAAAAGATGAGCGAGCGCAGAAATGACAACCAACTCCCAAGCGACTTCCATTGGGTTCATCTTTCTCATCTTCAGTGTTTACAAATGGGCTCGGAGAGTCTGGTTGCCACGACGGCCGTAGTGGCGGGGGCACTAACCTTCTTGAGTCTGGCCGGACTCGCCTACATGGCTGCGGACCTCAACGACTTCTTCGAGGCCTCCATGGCAGATCTCGAGGATTTCAGAGTACGAACTTCTTGTCATTTCATTGCTGGCAGTGGTTGAGAGATCTCTGATTAGATGACAGCGGACGCGAGTTGGTCAGGGATGGTGGCAGAGACCAGGCCGCCAGGCGCAGCACACGACTCTGTCGCCGCCATCTTTGGAAGAGCAAAGAGACAATACGAGACCGGCATCAGCGGAGGAAGTTGCAACTGTGCCAGGCAACCTAATCCGTGCCCTGCCGGCCCGCCTGGACCACCAGGCCAGCCAGGTTAGAGGCGTTTGCAAATAGACCATGAAATATTTCGAATAAATGAAACATGTGCAGGTGAGCCTGGAGAGGACGGCCTTCCTGGCCATGCAGGCAAGGACGGAACCACACCCTCAGCTGAGGAGATTCCTCAGGCGAAACAGGAGTGCACATCATGCCCACCTGGACCATCCGGACCTGCCGGACCAGATGGCCCTCCTGGACCGGTCGGACCCGACGGTAACCCTGGCGCTCCCGGAACCGGAGGTGGACCGGCACCACCCGGGCCCCCGGGCCCTGCGGGAGATGCCGGCGCTCCTGGTCCTGCTGGCCAACCAGGCCCGGATGGCAACCCTGGCGCCCCTGGTAATCGAGGCAGCGGCCAGCCTGGTCCATCCGGACCTCCTGGTCCAGCGGGTGAACCCGGTCAACCAGGAGGGCCTGGTCCGGCAGCACAGCCTGGCCCGCCCGGTCCCCCAGGCCCTGTAGGTCAGCCTGGCGGTCCCGGCCAGCCCGGTCCGGATGGAAATCCTGGAACACCCGGCAGTGCTGGCGAACCCGGCTCTGATGCAGAATACTGCCCGTGCCCTCCGCGAGGAGGCGCTCCTTTTGAGTCTGCTCCAGAGCTCAGCGCGAACATCAAGACGTCTGCAGTCGCCGGTCCTGGCTTTGGTCCCACCAGTGGTCGGTATGGAGGTTCCCAGGGTGGATTTTCTGGCGGACCATCAGGTGGCCCAGATGGTGGCGTCTCTGGTGGACCTTCTGCTGCCGGTGGATTCACAGGTGGTGCCTCTGGTGGTACGTCCAGCGGCTTCTCTCGTGGACCTGGTGGTGGTTCTGAGGGTGGCTTCTCTGGTACACCGGCTGGCGGTGCTTCAAGTGGACCTACGAATGGATTCGCAAGCGCGCCTATCACTGGCTCATCTGGCGGTCCTTCTGGAGGCCCATCCGGCACCTCATCTCAAGGAGGGTCCTACTCAGCCCAATCAGGCGCCACCACTGGTGGTCGCTCGAGTGGACCCACTGGCGGTCACTCCAGTGGACCCATTGGCCTTCTGTCGGGCGGTCTCACTGGCGGTCCAAGTGCTGCACCTTCTGGTGGCCCTTCAGGTCTCCAGCAAGGCTCAGGCAAGAGCAGTAGCGGCTACCGCCTCAGACACAAAGTGCACCGTCATCGCAAGGTGCAGCGCCAGTGAGAGAGCGGCTGACTACGCGCACTCTGTTTGTACAAAAGACATGCCTCTTCTTTCTCCGATACAACGAATAAACACTTCATACAGAATGGTAGTAGTGCACAAAATACGGAGGGCTAAAAAAAGGAACAATGAAGTAGCAATGTTTTAAACCCAAAAGCAACATTAAAGGAAACCTGAAGTCGACTGGTGAGCTTGGAGTCCCTGTACGGAATTTATTTGCTCTTGCGGTCCACGAGTGCGGAGATGACATTGCCGATGGCAGAGAGAGAAAGATTGATCTCGGTAGCCTCCTTGAAGCGGTCGTGGTAGACCGTTTTGTGCCGCTCGAGTTCAGTGCCTTGACGTAGACCGTGAAGACGGAATGGCACCGAGAATCAGTTGAGTATCGTTGAACTGCCTTGAAAGCAGAGATGAAATCTTGTTCATGAGAGTGGCTCCGACGTGTCGATTGTTGAAGTGGAGAGCCATGAGTTCCTTGCAGGACGTGACGTCATTGCAGATGTGCATCGAGAGCCTTGCCACGTAGACGCCCTGCCAAATTCCACTTTTATTCCCGACAAATTATTTTCGATGAAACCGCACCCTGTCGCTGTGCTCTTTGATCTCGAGCTTCAAAGTTCGATCAGCGCCAAGCAGATCGCTAACCTCTTCGTTGTATATCTGCAAAGCCATCCCATGTCCTTGCCATACAAGTGTATAGCCAGTTCCTTTTAAAATATAGATCTGAACTCTCTTGGCTAAATCAAACCATATCTCTCTAAAAGTGCTCTCTCTTGTTTGACCGCTTGCCCTCTATAGATTTTTCTAGCTGAACCGGTCAAATCTCATAGGTCAAAAATGTTTTTATTGCCCTTTGAAACAACGGGATCCAAGAGAGTCTTTTCTCTTGTCTGTTGCCTTTGACCTCGGGCAGAGCTTGCAGTTAGCCGGCTTCAAGTATCTGCTGGCGTGTTATTGGGGCAATAACCTAGAGAGAGAGAGAAAACGAAGGACAGAAAGAAAAAGAGAGAGGGGAATATTAGGAAATAGTGTTGATTGAGCATGTATAAAAAAGGTGAAAGGTTAAATTCAAATTTTGAGTATGTCAAGGGAAGCGATCAGCGAAACTATGAAATAAGAGAGACACGAAGAAGAGAAGGAGAAGAAGAAGAAGAAGATTCGAATGAAACAGAGACGGAATACGATGCTGCCACAGGTGAAGAGAGAAGAAGCAGAAAGGGAGAAGAGAGGGGGGAGGGACGAGTGCCAAATGTAGCACTGCATCTAGCACAACTCGTGTGTTTGCGTGTCTCTCTACAGTGCGCATGGTACACGATGGCAGCTAGCCCATAGCCTTCAACTCTCGCATTCTCTCTTTCTCTGCTTTACCCTCTTCCTATTCATTGTTACTTCTATAAAAGGCTGTAATTGTTAACTGCCTGACGACTGCCTCTCTCGGATCACTGTGTTCGCCCATTTTTTCCCTTTTTGTTGTTGCTAAAGCGAAAGAAGCCGTTGTTGGAACCGCCGATCAAGCACCTTTTTTTATCAAGTTTTGTGATCTCTACCTTATGGTAAAAAGTCAGTGACGGTGATCATCTCTAGCTATACTACATACATGCTTCCTCTCTCTCTCTCTCTCTCTCTCTCTCTCTCGCTCTCTCTCCCGCTCCCTCACACCACTGCATCTTCCTCTCTCTCACCCTTTTAATCAGTCTATTCTCCTCAGTTCCCCAAATCTATTCGCTCTCCGAGTTTCTATAACTCAACCGATAGTCGCTATATCATGAACATGAAGGCAGCTTACAAGTTCATCACAAGCAGGGAGGTACTCGTGGGAGGAGGAGTAGAGGAGAGTAGAGAACAAGAAGAAGTTTCATTCCCGCGTGCTTGTCAACAACTGCGGTAGCTTTGTCTGTGCCAGAACAATAATGTCCATTGCAGAACAGCTTCTCCGGATGCTCGCCCTCATCGCGTCCTCTCTCCTCTGGCTTGCCTCCCTCTCACTCTCCGCACCCACCATTGGACTGATCGGTCGTGTCGGCGACTTCGATGACATCGAATCGCTGCTCCGTGGCAATCCCTTTCAAGAACGAGCGATCACTGCAACGCCGCTCAGCAAGGAAGACATTGCGGAGGAGGCCTTTGATGCCGAAATATTCAAGAAGGAGGTTCTCTTCTTTCAGTCTTCTAAAAGATACTTCTCGGTGTATGGTTAATATTAAATTGTATCATTTTGTATATACAAATCCCGTTTAAGTTGATGTTGGAATACAACTTCTACCGCGACCTCCACGAGTCCGCTCCGCTCTCGCTCGACAAGAAACTCTGCCGCCGTGCCGCGCTCTGGGCTGAGTACCTCGCGACGGCGCCGAGTGATAAATGTCTCCATCATTCGCTTTATGGTGCGTGTCACTCTTGGTGCCCACAACAGGTCCCCCCACTTTTCCACTTAATCCATCTTACTTCTGTGAGAGACTCTCGCTTTCTTTCTTGTTGAAAGTGAAACCAATGCGCGAGTTTGGAGTTAAAACGAGAGAGTGTTCGGCCGTTTCACACTATGCTGTCGTCACTGGCAAGCTTAGCACCAACTACAGCTGTCATGCGAATTTGTAGTCGAATGATCTCGCTAAAAAGCGAGATCATTCCATGAAAAAAAGAAGGAGAGCGAGAAAACCAATCAACTCAACATGTTTGAATTTTCTTCACAATGGTGCACAAAGATGCCAAGAGGACATTATGCTATGGCAAATCTAGAATTTATGTATTTACCGTGTAGCAAGATCGAGAAGAAACATCAGGTGGTCTAAGAAGCAGAACGAGGGAGAGAGAGAGAGAGCGCGCGAAGGAGAATCACGAATAATTTCAAAAATTGCGATGATTGTTTAGGAGGCGAGAACATCTACTTCTTTTGGTCAACGCGCGCGATCAACGAGACAGAGCTGGCCAGGAAGGCGTGCAAGGCCTTCTACGAGGTAGTCAACATTACTTTTCTTTTCTTCTTCATCTCTCGATCACCTCTCACCTGCTGGCCACCCTAAAACAACTCGAAAGGCCATTGACGCCAAGGTCGTGTGCTCTCTAAACGACACATGAAACCTCAAACTCACTCGCAAGCCACGAAATTTCGCTTTTAATATTACTTTCCTGTGGGCATATGTTGTCTCACTTATGTCTTTTTAAATAATTATTTCACAAGTCGCTGTTTTCATTCAACTTACTGAAATTATATTTGCTGTTGAATTACACCACCAAATAAAATTAAGGAAGTCAAATTCTACAACTACGAGGAGCCCGGAATGGTGTGGCCGGCGGCTCACTTCACTGAGATGGTCTGGAAGAGTGTCAAGAAGATGGGAGTCGGTGTCTTCAAGACAAATTACATGTTTGTTTCTTTTTATTTACGCCCATGTTAATTGTATGTTTTCTCTCTCTTTCTCTCTCTCTTCTCTCCAATCTTTTCTCAAATTTACACGAATCTTTATACGTACCAAGAAGCCTGTTCTATGCAAATAGAACAGCTGAAAAGATTGATTACACTTTGTCTTCTATTCATAGCCATGAGAATGCAATATCCGTCATACAAGTGCGTAACAGAGAAAAGAGTGTTGTCGATCAAGCATTGCTCGTGCTATTTGTCTCTCTCGTTTTCTCCTCTCTCTCTCTCTCTCCGCGCTCTTCCTCTCTCGTGCTTTCCTTTCCCATTCACTCGCCAAGCACACCGCAACTCGCTCACACCGTCAAGATCAATTTGCATCGAGAAACGTATTGTTTTGGCAACATCAATTCCTCTCCGCTTGACATGCCGCACTTTGTTGCATAACAGAGAGCTAGACCGAGAGCGAGAGAGAAAGAGAGAGAGAGAGAGAGAGAGAGAGAGAGAGTGATAAGTTCTTCCGGCAACTTCTCTCCTGTTATTTCACCCTTTCTTTGGTCTGGCCATGCATACAAATGACTCACACTTTAGCAATAACAGCGAAGACTAAGTTTATTTAGAGCAATTATTCTAATAAATACTCTTATACTTTCAATTTCATATATGTCTAATTTATAAATCTATAATGCTAGTGCATTGTTGCAAGCAAACCTTAGTATTCCTTTAATGCAATAAAAAGAGTCTTTGAAGAGACGAGCACGGCGCGTGTCGCATTCAAGGGACGGCGGAGAGGCCGGCGACCGGTTACTTCGTAGTCGTGCATCATCTGCCGCGCGGCAACATCATGTCGCCTCGCGAGTTCGCAGCCAACGTCCTTCCTCCCAAGGGAAACTTCACCGAGTAAGAAACTGCTATATTTTATCGCTGGTCTAGCTCTCTCATCTCATTGATTATTTCAGCTCAACTTCCCTGCAATATACTCTTATTATTTGTATATTTCCATTCCATTCTCTTTGTCGATCCTCGTAGCATTGCTCGGTGTTCTTCATTTTACCGATGTGATCCTCTGATTGTACTTACCCGGATTCCCCACGAGAATAACTTTCTCTCCAGGTTGTTAATTTTTCTTGATCTCACTCTCCTATAGATTAAAAATATAGTTTTCCACCTTTGACTGTGAATAAAGCTGTATAGAATAATTCGGCCCAATAGTTTATTCGAAAACATTCAATTGTTCTAGGAAGTTCTCCATCAATATGAAATGTAAAATGTGGAGGACTTAGAGATGTAAAGAAAGAGAACATGCGAATTGCTAGCGATTTCAGTCGAATCAGGTCTACAACTATGCGTTTGCACATAAGTCCGATTAATATGAAAGTTTTTCTTTATTTACAACATCCATGCTGTTGAACAAATCAATGGAAATACATAAAACGTTACCAAACATCATCTAATCAATATTCTTGACACTTTGCAATCTCACTTTCGTCTCACTCTCTTGACTAGCAATTGCATCTTCATTTATGCAGAAAGTTGTCGTCAGTTTGGGTGGAATAGCAATCTCGAGCGGTTGTATCCGGTCGTCGCCTTTTCTGTAGAGAGTGAGATAGTAGCCACCAAACTCCAGCTTAATCTCGAACAGCAGTTGTAGGTAATCAGAAGGTATTCCATGACGCAGAACACCGCGTACACTTCAAGTAATGCTTTGATTTTATTCACATATTTCATTTATTTCATATATGATCTTTATTGATGCAAATATAAAATCATGCACTGTGTTTGTTGCAGTTGTTAACGGCGTATGGATAGCAGAAGGTCATAAGCAGTGACATTATTTCGCCAAAGCACCACGTCCACCATTTCGTACGAATTGTATATAATAGCTAAAACCAAAGTTCACTTTGGAGCTAGAAAAATAAGAGAGTTCCAGTTATAATAATAACCCGTTTGTCATGCTACGCAACGTCGGACTTGTGATGAAGAACGAGCAACAAGAAAATATTCAGATTGAAGAAGAACAGCCAAACGCCGAATGCCGCTGCGTGTGGTTCTGAATTGCAACTTTGAAAAAGACACAAAATGTTTTCAACGCCTTTTATTTTCATTGAAAAAGTCCTTAGAGCAGAAAAATGGCGGAAACAAACCAAATGATATGTTGATGTGCACAAGCGTCACGGAAAGCAACCCAAAGCTCTCCATGAGAATTGACACCTGCAGAATGTGACGAAGATGCCAGAAGTCCACGTACACCGGCGTGAAGAGCTCAAAGCACTATTTCAGCCATGGTACAGGTGTTCTCATTGCAGAGTACTTTCACTGGGGAAAGAGTCATAATTACCGAGATATTTGCTGCCTTTTTTTTTAATCTTGACGCTAACTTGAAATTCATAGTCTTGAATTTATGCCGAAGCTGATCGCATGTGTAATCATTTTAGGGCACGACAATTAGTTTCGAATAATGCTTTAAAATTGTTTTTTTTTCTAAGTATCGGCATCAGAATTTACCATGTTTGCTTGAAAGCCGACAGATATCATATCAACTGACTAGGCTTGCGAGAACTCTCGCAGGGTAGTGAATAAAGAGAAAGGCGAGCCAAATCAGACGAGTCGGCTCCCACACGCCAATGATGTAGGAAAGCGGCGGTATCAAACTAAATATGCTCAATTTTTAGTTATTATCTCCGCGACAGATTTACACCTTGCACAGCAACTAGATTTGCTCTTTCTCAACCTATTAACTAATATATCCACAAATTACATAGACGACCTCTTCTTATCGGGACAATCAGGAATTGTAAAGTTGTATGCGTATTCGAGCTGAAAGACGAATGTGAATGCGATGCAGAAGTAGAGTCCAAGAGCAGGAAGAAACGTGATGAATGGCCCGAGGAGCCTGAAGGGAATCCGCAGTTCCGGGATTCGCTGAGACGAAATCACCGGCTTCGCCATTTGTCTGAACAAGTTCACTCGGCCCCTTGTCAGATGATGATACATAAGATGTAAAAAAATCTTCATATCACATTTATTATTACAATCAAGGTGAATGAATGAAGCAACCAAGATGACTCGTTTTGTGTAGAGTTGAAAAAATTTATCGAATTTGATTACAATAGAGCACTAACATATTTTTTGTGGAAATGAACAAAAGGTTAATAGTGACTGAAACATCCAGTGTTTTCAATGTTCTTCTCGCCCCGAGCGCAGAGGAAGAAGGACATAGAAAACTGGTTGGTCCACAGGCTTTCAACACCATCTCTCTACACGTTCAATAAGTTGCAATAACAACCAAACTAGTATTCTTCCACCAACATTAATTTATAGCTCGAAAACAAGAATATTATTTCCCTCATTTGACTACCATTTCGTATTTTCTATGATTCCAGAATGTAAGAAGGATGTAAGTGCAATTCATCAAAGTGCCACTTACGATTATGCATATGTAATTCTTTCTGGTTGACAATCAAGTAATTTCATGTCCAGCTTTTGCCTAATCTAATGCGCACCTTCACCTATTCCCACGTTGAATCTCAAATATAGCAACTCAAAGCTACTTGTCGAAAAAAACGACTCTGTACCTTAGTTGGCTGCGCCAGAGACTGAACACGCCTGCTCCGTCCTCTCGAGTAAGAAAATATTAGTATGTGTCTCCTCCACTGGTCAAATATAAGGTTTATTTGTCATATATCACAATTGTCTTTGAAACAATATTCATGTCCTAGATGAAGACTGAGCAAAGCTTCGCTCAAATTCAATTTACAAATAATTTCTTTGGTGTAATTTGGAGGCATGCCTTCATGAAAATAAGTGTCCAAATTGTTTACCCATCTCAAGTTTTAATTGATGTTCCTTGTTATGAACAATTTCTAACATTTTAATGTATCATTTTCAAATATTTATCCTGCATTTTATACTGATTTAATTCTGTGTAATTATAGCTGCGTTAGCTGTTCTTGTCTTATTCTTAGAAGAGTACTTTGGTAGTTGAATGTAGTCCTTTACAAGTATAGTGAAATTTGTGTAATTAAGTTTTCGAACAACCTAGGGTGCATGCAATTGAATGTTGCCGCGGAGAAGGGTAAGATAAATCCAATGAACGCTTGCTTATCGCCGGAGAGTTGTGACGTTGCTCCCAAGCTACCAACATATCGCCTGCAGATATATTCGGCTTACCTTTAGGCCATGAAAAGCTTCATGGAATGCAACTTGTTTGTGAATCGCTCGACTTGCATTCCTTTCTTTGCACAAGTTGAATTGTTCGACAGCATTCTCACTCTTCGAACTTACTACATCTTGCTTTCATTTGAGGTTGCATTTCTTTTCAGACTTTATTTTTGCTAATTGTCTTGTTATTACAACCTTTAGATCATAATAACGTGCTCGTTGATCTTGTTTTGCTCGGCTGCCCTCTACGTCGCTCATCGCATTCCCATTATGCACTTTAACATAACATTCATCGCCAGGTTTCATGGAGGCATCCTAATTGTTGGTTCGTGCTAAAAGGCTTATATTCTTAGAGTCAAAACAGAGCATCAACCTCGGATACTAACTAGTTTGAGCGTAAGGGAGATAGTCTCCATGATTACAGGCCATCTCGCTCGTCTTCTGCTAATTCCACCGGAAGCTTCATTTGTTGATTGGCAACGTCAGTATTAGACGAGATGGAATGAAAGTTATCAATCTTTGCTTCGGGTTCAGCTTCGACTATCGAGATGCTCTCCACTGTCATGTTTGCATCCAGACTCTTCACCATGCAGTACATGCCCTTCTCAATGGTGGAGAGGTGTGTTCATGTGTGTTTCTGTAATTGTTCGTTTTGTTCATGTTTTTTCTCTTCAATGTCGACACCTTCCCGTTCAGAGTGTGCGCGACGATCTTCGTGGAGGACTACGAGCGTAAACAGCGGCGTTACATCTCGGTGTGCCTCTCGCTCTCGAATGCCTGCCTGGCTCTCGCTGTCTCGGCTGCCTCCGTCGGAGGTGCTTCCCAGACACGAAAGAGCAGACGACCTTTGAGGTGTCCATTCGATTAGCACATCTTGTATTTGCAGGCGTGCTCAATGGCCTCGTTTACTTCTACGCTTGCTCACTGCCGAACGGACTCGCATGTCTGGTCTGTTCTTCTCTGGTTTCTAGAAATCAACTTGATAGACCTGAAAAAAGAGACGTGTAACAGTCTAGTCTCATAAACACATTGAAGAGTTCAAACATCTCCAGAAGCAATGACTTTATCATAATGTTATAAATGACAATAGGCTTTCCGACAAACTCGCCGATACAATGAGAGGCGGAGAGCGCGACTCAACGACTTACTGGCACGCGAGAATGACGCGTACTCGCTGGGGATGCGGCTGCAGTTGAATGAGAACATTTGGTCGAACAAGGTCTGTAGGGAGGAAGAGTGAAAAAGAGAGAAAGAAGGGGAGCGGATCACTGGGAACTGATAAGGCAAGATAAGACAATGATATACCATAACCAATTTCACATATCGGGCATGTTTACTCCATTGTATTCTTCACTGCTCAATCTTGGTAAGAGTCGTCGGTAGACTGCTCCTCTCTCAGATGATAGAGAAGGCGTGCGCGGCCATCTTCACGCTGCTCGCCTCGGGTACGGCCATCCAATTGCTGCTACACTTGCTCGACTCAACCACCGTCGCCTCCTCGCAGTCCGACTCCCTCTCCGGCATCACTACGCAAGCTGTCAACACGCTCTCTTCCGTGTCAGCAGATCATTCTCGCCATCTTCCCTTCCATTTTTATCTCTCTTGCATAATATCGCATCAATCGCTTGCTAATTGCTGTTTTTCCCGCCATTGACTAACTATATCCCTTTGTGTTAGCTTCTACACTCTCGCCGTCGCCTGCGTCGTCCTTCCGCTTGAGCCCTTCAGACGGCGTCTTCTGCCCTCCTTTCTCAGCCATGCAATTACAACTAAATCTCAGAAAAGGCATGTGACTTTCTATACTGCTTAACGAACATTTCTTGCTTGTTTAATTTGCGTACACGACATGCATTTCAACGAAAGTTTGAAATGCAGGTGGAGAAGCCGAAAGGCCGAGTAATTTCAGAGTAACCGATGTTCGCGACGCGTCAAAGGTGGCCGATACTTACTTCCATCAAGTCAAACAACTGTGGATGTAGAACGGAATTTGTAGTCTTTTTAGTCAATACATATTTAACGGCGCCTTCTTACGAAAAAAGTCGATCCGAACACGCATGAAGTTTCGCTCGTTAGACCATAAAGTTATTGCAATCAAATTAAACGGGCGAAGCTTCGAGCACTTTAGTTTATTGAAGAAAAAATTCAAGTCTTTCATAAGATAACAGGTTTTTCTATCACTAGTGTTTTTACCTCATTAGAAAATCTTATGCGATGTCGAAGTATTCGGGATGAAAATATGAGACAAATGCTCCTCAAAAACTTTCCTGGGTTGTCACAGAAATTATGCACAGTTTTAAAATCAGAGCAGGCAATTGTAAATTTAAGCTTCCTGTAAAAGTAGTCATTACAAACCGCGCAGTTTTTGCGCCAAATAATGTTGGGGGTTCTCTATTAACGGTTGGATGTTGCTTCTTGCTGCTAATGAATACGACTGAAGAGAGCAGAGTTCTTTGCATTACAATTCAACACGTTCACTCGGAGAAGTAGGTCTCTTTGTGCTTCTTAATGGCCCGTATGTTCTCGACTGCGTGCACTGAGTTCTCCGAATGGCTCGACGGCATCGAGTTCTGCAAAGTTGATTAGTAAAGAGGTTTTATTTCAATGAAACTCTTCAAAACTGCTGCGGTTTATTTGTGTTGTGAATTCGTTTTGGTGGCTTGAAAACTCATTTCATAAGAATATACCTTGTGGCTCTCCCTTCGCGGTGGCGGGGCGCAGAACCTCTGCAGCATTCCGTAGTTGCAGCCGATGTGGCAGCACGACTGCAGCGCCATGTACGCGCTGTCGACATCAACTGTAACCGAGGCGTTATCCTGGTAAGTCTGCTTGGTGGGAGCCAACCTTCGGACGGAAGGACGATTCTTCCCTTGCATACGTAGTTGAGTGTAATGTAGAGTCGTCGACCGCACAGCTTGGTACCCGAACGCGTATTCAGCATCTGCATCGGAAGTATAATGGTTACAAGAGCATAGGCACTCTTTCCACAAAGGCAACATAAAGGAAGAGGAAGTAATATTTTTCAAAAGTTCTCTCAAGGTTGACTGCGCATGTCAATCTTGACAAAGGAGATAGGCTTAGTATTCACATCGCTCGTGCCTTGTGGCCGTGACTGGGTGCTGAGTCGACCAGCGAGGCGGCGACAACAGCCAGGAAGGCCAGCAGCAGCGCCCTCTGCATCCTGCCGAGTCTTCTCATCCAGCCCCTACAACTGGCTAGATGTACGGAATTGCATGCCGCTCCTACTCACTTCAATGGAATGGCGACAATTGATAATGGACCAGAACGGACTCGGCAATCAAACAGCTGCTAACTGGCATCATTAAAAGTGTGCTTTCACATAATAATGGTCAATTCCGTTGACTCTGCAACTTTTCGCGTGTTGAAAAGCCGCGTGACTGGAAAAAAGGAATAGATAGAGAGAGAGTTATCAAGAAGAAGATTGACTGTTAATCTTCGTGCACCATCGAGGACTGCCATCCTAGCATGTTTTATGGCGGGAGAGGGGAGAGGGGGCAGCAGCCTGCTGATAGTGAAGATGTGTTAGGAGAGTGACAGCCAGCCCATCCAGCTAGGATCTCTCGCAGCTTCTGGCCGTCTTCTCTCCCCTCAAATAGACGCCTTATGAGGGAATGCCTTGTCAGGTATGCGATGTAAATTGTGTACTGACTACTAGCGCACGAAGACAGTCTAGAGTGCTTCCGTAGGCAAACCGCGCCCAGTCATCCCATTGCAGCAAGATGGGGAGGGGGGGGGGGCATGGAGAACAGATAAGAATGAACTTTAGACTTCTCCTCAGAAGCGGAGTCACATGGCTGTCATCTTCTCTTACTTGGCTACAATCCAATTGCTTTTCTTTTACTGGACACACGGCGCCAGTGACAAAGCAGAGTTCACCCTCCGCGGCGTTCTCTTGCACGAGACGAAAAACAATAACGATATAAGTAGAACATAAAGTATGCCAGCTTTTTTTTTACTGAACACATGCGATGCGATAAAATTATGAAACACAGAGACCTTAAAAAACTTGGCGCCAAACCAAAATGTCACTTCTTTCTTCAGCCACTAAATCAGGCAGAATTCCTCGCTGGTAACCGAATGATGCATTGTCGGCTTGCCGGACAGCGATAAGCTATGCAGAGACTGATAATTGCAGCATGAAAGTCGATACCGTTGCTGGTATGTGCTTGAACAGCAAGATTTCTTGTATAAAGAAGACCCATCAATGAAAGAGTTCGCGCTTTAATGCTTTTGCTTATAATCACAGCTGAGGAGCGAGGAAGCTAGCAGAAGAAGCTTTTCAAAGTGCGAGACTTCTCTGATCGTTGCTGGCTATGAAATGGCACAGCACTCATTTACCAGAGTTCTGAAGGAAATTAAATCAATCAGTTGAACAATATTCATAAGAATTGCGATGAAAGACAAGAGGCCTATTTTTGGTAGGGCATGAAAATCGGAAACTGGCAATGAAAAGCTTCATGGATGGCAGCAAATCTTGAGAAGGCACTGTTCTCTCTTTGTTTGGTCGGTGTATGCAGCGCCCACCAGTGCCTGGTACATTCGCCGGTTCATTACTATATGCAAAAGATAAAACTGCATTCGTAAATTCAGAAGCAGGTTCGGCCTTATTCTTAGTCGTCTGACGATTCAAATAATGTGCACACGTCACGCCATGAAGATTTTGTTTGGATTTTTTTTAAATATTTTTTCTTCAACTTCTGTTCAGCATGATCGCTCGATTGACACTCTTCTCTCTGATCTTATCTGCCTGCTGGAGCTGCATGATTGATGGTGGAAGTTCTTGCCTTACCCACAAAGCCGTAGAACGACAGAATATGCGTGTTTTCACCAAACTGTTAGTAAAAGCGCATGTTAAATATTCTTCGATATTATAAACATAAAGTTTTTTTTATTAAACCTGATGAATTTACATTACAAGGAACATGTCATCACCGCTTGAAGACGTAAATCTATCAAGCCGGAATTCTGCTGGCTTAGCCAAGAGAGATATCAACTCGGTTGTCCTTGAATCTGGTAAGAATGATCACATTCTTCGTGTTTCCTTACTACTTTGGAGAGAGGAGAAACAAGTGAACGGTCAAAGTGCAGTTTGAGGATCTACCATAGAAAATTTCCTCGTGGTGATGGTGGTCTATGAATATCAATATAAAGGGCTCTCTGCGATGGGAATGGGCATATGCAAATCCAATCTCGTTGTCTCGAAACACCATCTAAAGGGTTCAAGCAATGCACCTAGACAACGAAATGACATCAACAAAACATTTGATAAATTGAGCTAATGCTTTTTTTAATGAACTTGTGAATTTAGCTCGCTGCGAGCACATCGATCGCGTGGACTGCTCCCAGTTCACGGACCAGTCGATGAGGTGCGCGCTGACCGCGACGGGCATGAAGTGCTGCCTCTGCAACGCAGAGCTACACAGCGTCTATCACTGATATGCCAGATTCAATTCGGAGGCACACATGAGAAATTCTACATCTGAAGAGAAAGTCAACTTCAAGCAACTTCAAACCATACAACGGATGACTCCAAACGATAACTATTTTGCTAAATAAAAGATTAGTTACTTTCTCTGTGGTGTTTCCGCAAATTTTTTTTTAACGCCACTTTCAATTGAATATATTTAGATACATTCCATACGTAACTACATATGCAATACAGAAAGAAAAGAGAGATCGAGAAAAAGTCACTGATATAGACACACTTTTAAAGGCAGTCATAACGAGAAAGAGAGAGAGAGAGATAGAGATGGAATACAAAATGATAAAAAAATTTCATTAGAGATGCCCATAAGATTATCGGCGAAAAAATTCCTTAAATCTTTTAGGGAGAATGATACATAGAGATATATGTACATAGAGAGAGAGAGAGAGAAGAGAGTACTTGCAGAGACAGCTTCTGTATTTTAGTTATAGCATTTCTTTCCTTCTTCATGTATTTATTAATTCATGCGATTTCTCCACGTTCTGACACTTAATGAATTGTTAATGTTGTACATAAAGTTCACCTCATATATTGTCGAATTCGTGCTCTGCTTTTCTTTACTTGTCGCTTTCTGAGCACTTTTAACAGCCTCTTTTCTTGCCATCTCTCTCTTTCTCTCTGTCAATGTCTCTCTTTCTTTCTCTGTTTCTCTCTCTCATGGTCAGTAACCCATCATATAAAATAGAAGAGTAATTAATTTCTTGATATTTAACTCACTGTCTAGTCGTGCAAATTGTCACGGCGATTCCCTTCACGCATAATTTCCTTATACCTTGCATTCATATTATGATGCACCCAAGTGCATTCTAGCTCACGTAAGAACCAACGTGAGCTTTTCCTGACTTCATAAGTCAATTTACCTCGTTTTACCCGGATCTGGTGGTGGTTCCTCTTCCCTTCCCTCGCCCTATTCTTTTGTTGCCGTCAAGAATAAAAGCGGCCTTTTGCTGGTTCGAAAATCCCATCCACACAGCGAAGAAGCAAGAGATCTTCGTTATAAAATTAAGCAAATTTTTGATGAGCTCTCTACAAAAAAATATTAGTCGAATTATCTTTTGTCGTCTCCCTCTAAGACAACTTGCGATTTTCATATATTGAACGAGACTGCCGATCTACCAACTTATAGTAATAAGTACGAGCGTTACTTTAAATGTTACAAAACTGCTTCTAGATTAGTTACTACTGTTTAAAAAAACAGCATGGTGAACATTAAAAGTTGGTGAATTAGGTGAATGATGAATATCAAGCTTATAAGCATAAAGAAGTCTTATAACGAAAAACCTTTCTGACAGATGCTTATACTGTAAGCTAAAAGTGTTAATGTTGAAACGAGTGCGTTGGTTGTGCTACGGGGCTTTACGAAATGACGTTGAGTTGACTGTCTTAAGGGAGTTTGAAGGTTGTATTATTCATTTTGTACCTTTGTCGTACTCGAACTACGTTACTTTGAAAGGTCATTTCCTGATTTGGGGTTGCTAAAATAGTTGTCGTTTGAAATGGCGCGCTTCAAATGCTCTCCTTTTCGAAGAACCGGGTGGCGTGCCATTCGGTTCCTGGCCACTTCGATTTCTTATTAGCCACATTTGCTGCATAAAGCTAGCGCCGGCGCCGACTCATCGCTTAAATTGAGATCAATACGTCATTGTGGTTGACACTCGCTTCTTCTCACGTTTTCCATTTCCAGAAGTGATGGGTTCTTGGCTGTCTCGCCGTCGGGGCGCGAGCGAGGAGCTTGCTTCCCTTTCCACTAAAATGAAGCAGTTCCGCCGTGATATCGAAGCCATGGCCTCCTCCCGGAGAAGCACACTCTGGTATGCTTCTTTAATCGGGGTTTATGGTTCGTTAGCCGGAATTTCTTAGTTTCGTTTATAGAGCACACTTACTGTTTTTGCGAACATTTTCTCAAGAATATGAAGATAAAGGTTATGATAATTTTCTTAGGTACCTTTCGTTGCTCCTCTTCTTCGCCACAACAACCACTGTTGCATACTGCCTCATGCGTTTTGAACAACGCTTCGAATACGTTGGTGTATTTTGTATACTTTAGGCAGCTGTCAGTAATTTTTTTTGTTTAGCAGAAATTCCATAACTGCACATTACAGCTTGGCACGTCATGCGGCGCCCTCGTATTTGGCAGTCTCGTTCTTCTGCTGACAAGACGCATCGTCAACATTTTCTTCGATTATCGCGTTCGCAGCAAGCAATCCGTACGTGTTTTATCGTTGTTGGGTTTGTTTAAGAATAGTCTTGTGAACAATATGAGCTGCTCTGAAAAGAAAACGGGTAAGGATCTCCTCTTAATATAATAAGTCGAAAAACTGTTGTATTGTGCGTAGTCCGTGGACTACTCGTTTTACAGGTACTTGATGATTTGATTGCGAAGAAGAAGGCGATCCTGGAGAATGTCAAGGAGACGGAGACGTTCAAGGTTGGTTACTGTATGACTAATTAAAACCAGATCCGACCAGATTCTGTAGGATCATTTTGATTCAGTTATTAGTTTTAAGAAAGCATGTCCGTAAGCTTCGAGCACAGCCTGCCCCGGGAAAATTTTTTTCGAATTCATTAACGGAAAACATTTTGCTTATACAACTCGACCCGCTCTATTTAATGAGACTAATTTCATCATCATCCTATTTTTTCCCTTCGGGATACACTACCGTAACCGTGAAAATTCATTGAGCCATAAATCCGTCCAAAGTCTGTTTTGAGAAACGATGTACATATCATTCAATAGCATTTCGAAAGCTCTTCAAATTTCATCTAGGGACATGTTTTACGAAAATTTTATTTTGGCCGAGAAAATTGGCGTTAAATTATTTGGAGGGTCGACACACCACTTTCTGCTCATTTCTACAACCTAGATAGAAAGAAAGAGCGTGAAATTTGCTATCAAATAATCACCATTCAAGAAAAATCCGAGCGTACCAATTTTTGCTATGACGCGAGCAATGCGCGCGAGTCGGTCAAAATGGCAAATTTTCGGCCGCTGAGGCACCGTGCAAGCGCATTCATCGATCCATAACTACGCTCAATTTTTATATTACAAAATCGTTAGCATATCATCTAAGAGCTCTCACAGAGATCTTCAAATGCTACATACATACTTTTATTGAATTATTTATATTTCTATGGAATATTTCGTTCTGTACTATTAGAACGCTTAAAAAACTACTTTACAAACATACATTTTAGCATTTCAAAACATACATCATTAGAAAGAGCGTGAAATTTGCTACAAGCTGAACCCATTTCAATAAAGTTTTAAGTCTATAATGTTTTGGTATAAGTTATAAGAATGGGGCATCAGCTTAACACAATTCTTCAACGTAAAAAAATTATTGGAATATTCTAATTCGAATAACCTAAACAATGAAATTCTAGGGCTAATGGATAGCGACGCTACTTTACCTATTCTTATGACTTATAACAAAACATTATAGATATTGAAATGGATTCATCTTGAAGCAAATTTCACGCTCTTTCTAATGATGTATGGTTTAAAATGCTAAAATGTTTGTAAAGTAGTTTTTTAAGCGTTTTAATAGTACAGAACGAAAATTTCCCTAGAAATATAAATATTTCAATAAAATTATGTATGTAGCATTTGAAGATCTCTGTGAGAGCTCTTAGATGATATGCTAACGATTTTGTAATATTAACATTGAGCGTAGTTATGGATCGATGAATGCGCTTGCACGGTGCCTCAGCGGCCGAAAATGTGCCATTTTGACCGACTCGCGCGCATTGCTCGCGTCATAATTGGTACGCTCGGATTTTTCTTGAATGGTGATTATTTGATAGCAAATTTCACGCTCTTTCTTTCTATCTAGGTTACAGAGTGTAGAAATGAGCAGAAAGTGGTGTGTCGAAACTCCAAATAATTTAACGCCAATTTTCTCGGCCAAAATAAAATTTTCGTAAAACATGTTCCTAGATGAAATTTGAAGAGCTTTCGAAATGCTATTGAATGATATGTAGATGGTTTCTCCAAACAGACTTTGGACGGATTTATGGCTCAATGATTTTTCAGGGTTACGGTAGTGTATCCCGAAGGGAAAAAATCGGATGATGATGAAATTAGTCTCATTAAATAGAGCGGGTCGAGTTGTATAAGCAAAATGTTTTCCGTTAATGAATTCGAAAACAATTTTCCTGAAGCAGGCTGCCTTAAGCGCATGCTTGACTCTTACGGAGAAGCTCTCTTAAGGTAGCGAAAGAGCTGCTCGAGAAGTACGATGAGGACGAGAGTGGCGCGGAGCGAAAGAGCCAGACTCAGCCGCCATCGCCGAATGAACCGAAACCGCATCCTCGGGGTACGGTATTCGCACCGAAAATAAAGCGTCGGCGACTAATACTGTTCCATAGAAGATGGAATTTTAGTTCTTTTCGAATAATAGCTCATCTGAATTGGGCATGTTTCATGAATTCATATTACAGGCAGCGTGCCTGCCGCTACTCCTTCAATACTGCAGCAACGACAGCAGATGCAGCATCCTAACTCGCAGAGAGGTGCAGTTATTCACAATCACACTTAGCAACTCTTAAGCATTCGTGTCTTAGGAAATTGACTGCGACAGGGTTCTATTTGTTGAGTCAGGCTCTTCCTCTGGCTTAACCTTGCAGAATCCCCTTATTCCAAAATGCGAACACCAATGCACGCTTATATTTTTGGAATCTTTAAAGACCTCTGATTTCTGTGGTCGCCTCTGTTTAGTTCTAATGGCAGACTTTTTTTGTTAAACATCTTTTCTAGAAATCCCGATTGCTCTAAGAAAGCGAGCGATTTTTCGTTTTATTTTATTGAGTGCGGTATTTGGCCAGGCCCTGCATTCGCAATCCCCGCTCCGTCCCAGCAGCAGATGCGCCAGCAGATGCCGACTCCGATGGGACGGCCCGTCTACTCACCACCCATGGTACCCGCTGGCTCCCAGCCAGTCCGTTCATTTTTTTCCATTTATTTATTGCGGCCATATTCCTTACACAGGCTTTTCGTAATCGACGCCACTTATCGCCATTAAAACTCTGCACAAAAATGTTTGCCAACGTCATGAATCCTCAGAATCAATTCATCATCTTGTTACACTGGAGAGAACGCGCTAAGAAAACAAGTATGAGAAATGGAAGAAGCAGGAGAGAGAGAGAATGCAGCAGCTGTTTCTCGTGAGCTTTGACCCTGCCTGCAAACAGGCCACTCGTGCAAACAACAATACAGCCAGTGAACTCTGCCAGGCAACGAACTCTTTAGAATTATCAGTATATAACTGGAACAAATGATGAACGCTCTGATGGATGGACTTCCTATAAACGGAAGCATGCAATTGAGAGAAGAGTAACGTTGAAAACGGGTTTTCTTTGCATATGTTTATGTTCAGAGTCGACCGAGAACTCTCGCACCGATCCGTCCCTTCGCGGCCGAGTCGCATAATAGTGTGGACAAGATTGTCGACTACTTCTTTGGAGACGGCCCCAATCAGCGGTTAGAATTGAGAGCTTGTTCTGTTCCCAGACTCACTCTCCTTTTTACAATCGAAGATACACTTATTATCAATGGTTCCCAGTGAAGATGTATGTAAACATAAATACGTGGTGGTATTATGATATATAATATGATTGTGACTACGGTAACTACAGTATGCCTTCCTGCAGATTTGCGTTGATCTGCGCGCAGTGCCACCGGCACAACGGAATGGCCTTCCCGGGAGAGTACGAGTACCTCGCGTACGTCTGCTACGTTTGCGGACACTTCAATCCTGCCAGAAAGATGCGAGCTGCTCCGGGTACTGTATTCTTTTTATCTATTCTGTTCGGTTCGGTTTTTTTATAATGTGCAGAAAGAGTGATGCTAGAATAAGAAGGATGATTTGACTAGAGTCTGAATATCAATCAGACCATAGCTGAGTCGTCAGGAGTGTTTCTATTTCTCTTCAGGACTGGCGACAGCGTCCGCGATGACCACGCCAGCACTCAGTCGACAGCCAAGCACGCGCTCCCTTGTTCCGCCTTCAGAAGTCTCCGTCAGGGAGGACGATGAGGTTTCTATTCACTTTTTTCAGATCCATTCTCTACTCGACCACAATGAATCCTTTTTTCCTTCCAGAATCGCTCCACCGATGCGCTCTTGGATGATGACAAGAAGAGCACCGACAAAGAAGTTACTTTTTTTAAATTAATTATAACATGACTGAGTTCCTCGGTGCTAAACCAAGATTGTGTCTTATATTCGTAATTGATTATTAAGGAAGAATCGTTCGAAGAGATCGACAACACGAGCCAGCCTGAGGAAGCTGAACCCGTGTCCGGTGTGGACCGTGAAGCGGATGCTTCTCTCTCCTAACACCATCTCTCGTCTCTTCCTACATACTTTCACAATAATTGTACGCTCTTTTTTCTAGCTTCTTATATCAGTACTATTTGAACGGCTAGATTTAGTATTCCTGTATATTATTTGGCTGGTTTCTTCTTTCTAGACAACTTTGGATTGCCTGGCTAATTTGACTGCCTATAGTTATTTATCATTTTGATCTAGGTAGTAGTGCTTATTCGTCACTCACAGATCGAACTTTACTGGAGCCTTGCAATACGAAGTCTTTGGTCTCTTTTCTCGATGACTTCTTTCGCACTTTTGGTTAGCTCACCTGCCTCTCGTTTCCATTTACTCTCGGGATGTTTTGGAAGGAAAAAGTAGAAGCTTCCGGCTTGCTCATGTGATACTTGTGATGACAATAGTATTGAACAGGGAGATCCTAAGCATACCTGACGCAGACCGTACTCTTGTAGTACTTGCCATTTTCCACGTTGTTATATACTTCTTCTTGCATTGATAGCAATCGGTTACATTAGCACTCATCGAATATTAATTATGTCAACCTCACAAATGGCTCATTTCTTTTCGCTACTTTCGCCTTTTTTTGATTCTTACATTAGAATTACTGTCATATGATGGTGTATTTCTATTGGTGCTAAGTCTAGACCTTTTAAATTAACTTCTTAGTTATTCTCAAGATCTTTACGAGGACATGAGTCATGTGGGTAGGGAATATTGTTGTGCTGGTTACTGTGTACATATAATCTTGCTCGATTAACCTGTTTTAACAGGTGCAGCTTTATTAAACGGAATACTACGTTAGAAAGTATTCGGATATGCACGAAAGTTTCACTTTTTTTTTCCTTCCACCAAAGTTGCCTTTTACACAGAGAACTATTAGGTCTCCTGACTTGTTGTCTCGTTTCTGTTTGTCCGGGTGCAATGGATCCAGTCCTCCCTCGTCCACTCCACCGCTCACGACGGGCGAGTACGCGAAGAGTGCGTAATGCCTTCCTGGCACGCCATTCTGCTGTTTCCACTGCATCAATGATGAGAATTCCTCTGAGTGAAGGGATAGATGACAAGCGTATCCACAGTAGGTAATTAAAGCGGTAACTAGTGAGCAAAATAAGTTTCCGCCTGGATTTCAATCAGTGTACTGAACACGCGGAATTTGCTTTATTCGCTCTTGAGTTTCGGCGCAGAACAAGGCTTGTCAAATTCAAGGATAAGGTGGTTAGACATGCATGACGATCGTGAGCCAGTTCGTTCGGTAACCCAGGCCTCGCTAATTGAGTCTCACACTCCATATTCCAGACGGTTTACGAGAAGACAAAACGATAAGTACGAGAAAAGGAAGTAATTAGAAGCAGTGACATCAGACATACACACATTCTATGCATTTGGTGGATCAGAAGAGGGAGAGGGAGAGCTGTCTATCTTCTCTTTCTATCTGCTCGGTCTACTTCCGGCCGAAGCGGATAAACTCGAACTTGTTACGTCGCTTCTCAGCCGTCTTCATTGGAGCTGCAAGAATCGAGATATGTATCATTAGTGATTTTTAAAAAGAATCATACCTTTCTATAGTTTTTTTCTTTCTGTGTATTCCGTTTAACTATCATTCCTATCCATTATGTCTCCCTCTCTCTCTCTCTCTCTTTCTCTCTCTCTCTCTCTCTGTCTCTCTCTGACTCTTAATGATTTGTTAACAAACCATTGATCAGTGGATCTTGACTGCCGTTGTCGTCCATCGACTCGAGCATAGCGAGTGCGCCGAGTAGCTGATTCTGGATGCGGCCGAGGGTCTCTGACTCGGATGGCGCGTACAGCATCTCGCTGCCACTCTTGGGTGCTCCGACAGCTGAAAAGGGTCGTGAGTAGCATCATTCATTTTACGTTTTCTCAGCAAAATAATCTTTTCAAGCAGCATAAAATATATTTTCCAGCATGAACAAGTGTGTCCATGCGAGCAGGCGCCCTGGATGATACCTGATTCGGTTTCAGACGTGGTGCCATGTTTCTGTTTGCCTCTGGCTCATCTTAACCGGAAAGGCGCATTTTAAGCAGGCAAGGACGAGAAGATTTGTCAGCGTGAGAGATGAAAACGTGTCTAATAAACTGAAAGGGATAGAGGGGGGAATCGTGAGTTCCACTCTTTCACTTCCCGCAGACGCTTTCTGGTCTTTCTAATTTTGGCTGTTTTCAGCAGCGTTTCATTTCGCTCCTTATCACAGCAAACCCTGAGAATCCTCTTTTTGATTCATCAAAAGAGAAAAGAGACAAGGGATGCTTTCATCAGGGCCACACGTATTCTTCCTTTAAAAAACACGAACATTGACTTCCACCACTTCTAATCCTTCTTTCACTAGTTGTTATTCCTTTGTTTAACGAGCTAGTGCTCTGCTCCTCCTTTCATTTGAAGACGACTGGTATTTGGACGACTTTAGTTACCTTCACTTCCCTTGCCATTTTCAGACAGCGATAGCAGCTGAATTGCATAGCCTTCCGAACTCATCTGCCACAATTGGTTTCACACTTCTCCTTGACCGGTCGTTTCTTCCTCTGCTCTCGTTCTCTCAGAGTCCAGAACGAGTAATCGTTTGCGGGCGTAGTTTTGACGAGACGTGACGTGAATGTTCGGCCGGCTTGAAAACAGCCACATCGGATGAGATAATGGAGGCCATTCGGAGCAGAAGAGTAAAGGCGACTCCTTCCTGATTTCGTTGTCTGCGGTCATTTCTCGTTGGAAAGTTTCGTCTGCGCCGGCCAAAGAATTGCTGGAAGCCGCGGGCTCGCCTTGACAAATGCGCGTCCGTCTAAAAGTGGCCGAGTAGCAAGAGGGCAGTTATCGGCGAGCTATTATCGGAGAGTGATGGGTTTGCGGAGGCCGAAGCGGCAGTGCTGAGAGGGTCTATCAATGACTCCCGAGAGGCTGGCTGAGACATCTGATGCTCTTGCTACATAGGGGATAAGTTTAAGAGGAGGAGACAGACTCCCCACCACACATTGGAAACCGACTACTTGACCAAATCTGAGCTTTCTTATGTAGAGTTAATAAACTGAGTCGGAAACATTCACCGGACAGCAATCAGAAGATGGTTCTAATGAACGTTCTAATTAACTAAATAACTATACAAAGAGATAAAACATCCAACTCTGTATTGACGAGATTAATTCGAACTGTGCGCCGTGATCATAAAAGCCTAATTTACGGTTTGGACAAGTTGATCTGGTGATCTCGTTTTTATTTGTTAGAACTCTGGATATGATTAATAATATTTATAAATACCGAATAACTTACGCTTCTGTGCCTTGACGCCGTGGATGATGGAGACGGCGAGGATGCAGACGGAGAGGAGAGAAAGGAACGACGACCGGATCATGGCGGGGTGCGCGAGGGAAGTGGCGACGGAGGGAGGGCGGAGTCTTTCCTGGTATCTTCTCGGCCGGATGTCTTGCAGGCGGATGGAGGATACCAGTGGGAGTCGGCCGCCTTTCTGACCCCCCGGGCTTGAGGCGGCAGATTGTAGGAAGAATGGGTCGGGGGGGGGGGGAAGCATATCCGGGATAGTGAATTAGCCTGTTGAGCAGCGCCATGCCAAGTCTTCAGAGAGAAAGATGATGTGATGCCATCCGAGCTGCCCATCAATCGGCCATTGTTCGCCGCTTTCTTTTCTTTCCATTCTTGTCAAACTTCCTCGTACCCGGATGAAGGCGACAACGAGAAGCTTTCGCTCACCATAAGAATCCTTTGGATTTGCTTGCTCCTTTTCAATTTTATGCTGTCTTTATTTCGAGAAAAAAGTGTGTATCTTGTACTCTGCAAACGCTGGCTCTTTTTGTGATGCCCTGCAAACTTCGAATTTCTATTCTAAATTCTGTCGATTTCAGCTGATCAAAGGATGAGATTGAAAGCGGAATGGTTTATCCGATTGGCAGATACCAGAAAAGGAATCATTTTGACTGCCATCGACTGGCTTTTACACTCAGCAATAATGCAATGGGGACAGGGCTCCATCTGTATATTGTTAATTCTTCGTGATTATTTGACTTTTAATGTGCCTGTTAATTTTGTGTTCTCTCTCGGCGATTCGAAAGCAAAGCAGGCATTATTTTTTATGTAATGAAGTATGTCAAAATCTCTCGAAAAAAATTTCTTGCTATTGTCTGAATAAATAAATAAAACCGGTAATGCACATATGGACATTTCCATATTTCCGTAAGATTATGTATTTATGTTACACTCCTCGCCAGCTCCCTTCTCAGATTATGCGACATTATTGCAAATAGTTCCAACATTTCTGACAGCTATTTAGTGGCACATTCAATATGATTGAACCGGGCAAGAAGCTATTCCCGTTGTACATTGCATTCTGTTTAGTATGCTCCAAGTAAAAAAGGGTAACAACGAGCAAACCAACGAATCGATGCACTCCCTCATGAAATCCTTCAAGAGACTCTAAGTGGAACTGCCCAAATCAAAACATGCGTGGATTTTGATGCGAGAAACTAAACTAACAACGACCACAAGTAAGTTCACAACAATTAAGTCGCGCGGGAATACGTCAATTTCCTCACATTTAGGCTTCAAAGTGATCCCAGAGTGGATTCTATCGTTCAAAAGTGATATTCTTTTCTTCCTACTGGAAACAACATAATATATATGTACATAGTATGTATGCGCCAACTCCTAAGGCACACCGCAAGAATTCATTACGTTTCATCATCACGCTTAAAATTTAAGGTTCTAAAATGCATAATAGACGTATGAAATGCTTCGATAAATTCCTTTCTTCCCGTATTTCATGTAGATGCTCTCTATTAGTTGTTAGATGTCAGCCTCAAGACCGAGTTGAGTAATCGCGATACCATCTTCTTCACTTAGCGATGCTCGAAGACAGCTTCGGGGGACTTTCTGGTATTCGGCACCTGAATTGGAGCGATAAGCAAAGAGGCTTTGTTTCCCTTTGAATAATTTATGGATTATGGATTAATGTACTAAGACTCAAAAGGTTTCGTTCACTAACCATTAGCAATGCTGGAGGGAAAGTTGGCCGACCGAGTGGAGGCGGACTTGGCGCCATTCCGCGGCCTCATCTCAACGTCCAGGCGGGAGCGGCGGACAAGAGTCGCGTCCGAGATGCCACGGGGACGGCTTGTTTCCAGCAAGAAGGAGCAGTGCTCGAGTGGAGAGGAGGACGGCGATAGGAACTGAGAAAGATAGAGGGGAGGGTGTGAATTGGAGAGCGTTAGACTGAAGGGTTGAGAGAGAGTGAGAGAGAGAGAGACAGAGAAATGAGTGAATTGGTATTTTGAAATCTAAAATGGCAAGAACATGTGAGAGAGTAGGAAATAAGGTTTCAGAAACCAGAACCCACTTCGCAAGTTTTGGAGACATCGAGCAGCGTGGCTGAGGAAAGCGTGGTTCCTTTGGCGGTAGCGGCGTGGAAGGCGTTGGCGCTGCGGCAGCGGATGGGGCCGGCGGGGGAGGGCGCGCAGGAGGGAGAGGACGCGCCGTGGCGGACGCGACGGATGGAACGCGCGGCCGCCGCGCGGATGCTGCTCGACGCCGACGTGTGGCCGACTGCAGATATTATTCTTTTTCTCTATATTTTGGATCATAAAGGATATCTAGTTTTTTATGCATAAATAGAAGATGCTTTATTTTTATATGAAAGGGAAACATGCAAACACAAGGTTAATATTTCAAATTTTTCAATTTTGCTTTTTCAATACCGTGATGCATAAACCTTGTAAACGACCTTTTCGCTAATCTTGCCTATAAGAAAACTATTGGAGAAGGAGAAGAGGAAAAAGTAATTGAACTCTTTTTGCTAGAAAGGGTGAGCAGGGGAGGGAAAAGGCTATTTCCACCAAATGCCGTTGTCCTTTCTGCGCATCAGATAACGAAAGGAAGATATATTCAGAGAGTGTCTCGGCGCCTTCACTTCTTCCCCTTTTCACTTACGATGTGTTCGTCTCTCTTAGCTTTTTTCTTTCTTTATCGGAAAGGTTTCCGGGACATACTTAGCTTCGAGTTATGAATTTTAAAGATAAAATTGATTATTGAAGCTACCGTAATGCGTGACTTCCATGCGGGATACCGCCGTCGATCTGGCTTCCGACCTGCAGAAGAATCCACGTGTCGCGCGATTCCCAATCACGCCCAGAATTCGCACGAATCCCTGACATCAAATTTTATGTTACAATTTTTTTTAAATTATAATTAAGTGCAATAGAAAGGACTGAGTCGACAAAAACGAGCTGTATGACCTTTCTAAAATTCTCGGACATCAACGCATAGAGAATCGGATTTAGACATGAGTTCATGTAGGCGAGTACCTAAGAGATAAACAAGTATTATTCTGTATATACAACTAATGCTTTATTCCCCCCCCCCTCCTTTCCAGGCTTACCTGACTTGCAATCTGGACAATCACCATTATTTTGCCTCCTTTGATGACAAGCGTCTCCGGATATGAAAGACCTGCAAAGAGACATCCATCAAATGAGCAAATAAGGCATGCCAAAATTGATACCGGAAAAGAAGAAGCAGACGTTGAGTGGCAGCCAGCAAACGGCCCATATGATGACTACGCAAAGCACAAGCCGAGTCACTTTCCGCTTGGCTCGAACTGTTTCTGGTCGATGGCGAATTGAGTTGGACACCTGGGAGAACATTCAACAATTGCATCATGAATACATCAGCTATTTGCGTTATAATTTTAAAACATATTATTTGTTGCAATTCAAAAATGTGATTGAAACCGTATTGCTTGAGCCCGGACGCGGAGAGCGCCAGAGCCGCTTGAGCATAAAGTAGTAAAGAATAGTTGTGATGCCCAGTGGAAGAATGTAGCCGAAGAAGTTGAAAGACATAAAATAGAGGCGTGCCTAAATCAGCTAGCGTCATAATAGATAGATTTTTTTAATGCTTAATTTAATCTCTTGTCAATGAAACCTGAAGAGCTGTCGCTTGCGAGAGTGCAATGGAAACAATGGCACACGCTGAGCGCTGTTCAAGAATGAAGTCATAAGTGTAGATGCCGTGCATTAGGCCGACCGGAATCTAAAGCAGCCAAACTATTTATTCTTCTCTGTTGCATCTTTTTTTTAGTTCCGGTGCTTTGTCCAGAAAATGAAGTGTCAGTGTGTGTTTGTTTTTTGACCACGTCTAAAAAGCGAGTCTGGTGCTGGCATAGTTTGGCTTTTTCTTTGTATCTTCTGCCGATTGGTCGTGATCTACCTGGCTGGCCGCAATGATGGAGTAGACGATGACGAGCAGGATGAACGTGTTTCGCGTGTTGCGCAGCGTCATCGAGCCGACCGGGTAACACACGGCCAGGAAGCGGTCTGCAGCCATCATCGTCAGCGTCCACACGGAGAAGTATGCCGAGATGTGCTGCAGGGGGGGGGGTTTCATGAATATACGGTCTGCTCTCAACTCTTCTCCTAAAGTATACCTGGCAGTAATTAATGAGCGCACACGTCCAGCCCGGGAAGATGTACACTGGCATAGCATAGTCGACTGCCGTGAAAGGTATGCAGATGAGAAGAAACATCAAGTCCGAGACGGCCAACCCTTAATTACAAATAAAAATATAACACTATTTTTCGTGACAAAACTGCTTTTTGTTGATCATTTTGTTGCTTTATTAAAATTCTCCTTTTCAGTCTGCGTAAAATACGGTAGTCATGCAAATCCTTTTTATTGGTTTTCTTCATATGGTTAGTCACATCTTATTAGCACTACCCTTCTCATTTATCTTTCCGACACACTCTCCTTCCCACACACACTCCTCTTTCAAGATTTCTCTCCATTTTTCAAAAGCACTGTCCTTATCCTTCCCTTGTGCGGACTCACACGTCTTGATTTACTTTGCTTTAGTCGAGCAATTTTTACACAGAGAGCAAGAAAGAGAGAGTGAGACAGAAAGGCAGAGCTTGAGTAAGAGTGAGAGAGAGCATATGCCTCTTTGCCTTTTTGTTATATAGTAATAAGAGAGTAAATCCCTCGGTTACTGCTCATCGCATTCTTCTCCTTCCTTCTTCATCCTACTCCTTCTGTCTTCGGAACGCTTCGCAAAGTCGCACATGGCTCTTGCCTCCTGCTGGTATACTCCGAGTATAATTACATTTGAATGGTGGGTGAGAGTATTCGTTGTCTAAGACTATGCCAATGTTGCTGGAGAGCCAGAGAGAGAGAGATAGGAGAGAGAGAGGAAAAGAGAGAAAGACAAAGATGAGCAGACCTCCCCCTGGGACAGGTGCAGGCTGTCTCCTCTGAACCCGATTGCTCTTCTTCCTCTTGTCCGTTCCTTGCGTGCTTCCTCAAGGAAGGCATGAATGACCAGCGACAATTTTGTGCCTCTGCAATGGCAGTTCACAGCCGTTGCCAGACGCCCTCCTTCATCCTTTGCAGACTCTCGGACCAAACAACGGCAAAGGTTGACTCGCCCGCACGAGGGTCGCCTTTCAAAATCTTGTTGACAAGGCACACCGACACAATTTCCCCCTTGGCATTTTTCTCATTCTCTCCTTCAGCTTGCAAAAGATGGGGAAAGGATTTCATTCATACCTTCTTACAGGAGATAAAATAGGCAGCTAGGAAGGACCTTTGCCGCTGTTTTTAGGATTCAAGAAGCAGGGCGGAGACGGGTCGAAACGGGGAGAGAAGATAGAGAAAGCAGGAGGGAGAGAGAGAGAGTTAAGGAAAGAAATTACAAGGATAATAGAATAATAGGTCTACTTGATCAAAATCATTTGACTTCATCGGACAGTGATTATTCTTTTTCTATGCTCTAGTGCGGGTACAATTCTAAGGCATGCCCAACGGGTCCTCATTTTCTTCTTCGTATTCTCCACAGCAAATAGCGCAGTGCTCAAACGAAGAAAATACAGAAGAATGAAAGGACTCAGAGTAATCAATTCTTACAAGCAACAGAGAGAGAGAGAGAAAGATGAGATAGAATGAGACAAGGGGAGGGAGTATCAGAGAAAACGTGAGATAGAGAGGGTGAAAGAGAGAAAGCAGAGAGCTGCGAGTGAAATTATGGAGCGGGACAGGCGATTTCTTGATCTAATTTCCTCTACAGTATCCGCTTTCAATCAATTTTAAGTGGCTCCTTTAGTCTTCTTAGACTTCCTTTTCTGCTATAGGAAGCATGCCAATTTTAGATTTTACACACAATAATCAAGAATACGACCCTTGAGAAAAGAAAGTTAGTATGAAGCGTTTCTTTAAAGAATAGTGGAGAATCTTAAGGTGCAACGGGAACATTACAACCTTTTGCTCGCGTCCTCACCAACTTTTCGTGGTTCTGGTACAAAATTCCATTCTTATTAATACTGAAAGTTCAATAACTCCACGCACGTGTATATTTTCCCTTTCCTAAGAGGGGGTATTAGACTGCCCTTGCCTGGAAGTCCATTAGGCTGCATGTTCTTCTTGTCCCATGACCAGTGTTGATGAATAAGTGCGAGGAACGCGAGGGGGTGTCTAGGGGCTGACGTCTTCTGCCACAAGCAATTTGCTTCTCGGCGTTGAAGCGGATCGAGGAGAATGGGGCACTATAATACCGCTGCTTCTAGTTTCTTTCTCTAACTCTCTGACTGTCTCTCTCAATCTCATTCTTTCCCTCTCTCTCTCTTTCTCACTCTCTCTCTCTCTCACTCTCTCTCTCTCTCTCTAAACCCTGTCGTTCGTCGTGGCGCCTTCGACACCGATCACATCATGCGCGTCCGAGTTCGCATGAGAGAGCGACTCTCGGACATGTATCGTCTGCGTCTCTTCATTCCGCGTGCTCTCTCTCCACCTTCATTAGCCGAAACTTTGCCAAGAGCGCAGAAGATGCAGATTGACGAGCGTGTGGCTGCTCACGGAGGAATGACAAAAATAGGAAGAGACGAGGTTGATAAGGAGAGGAGAAGGAGAAAGCACGCACTACAGAACACAGAAACAAGACACTGCTTTTTGCTTCCCCAGCAACTGATGCGAAGACTCACTCAATTTGTCTGGCAGACAAGTTGGTAGATGGTTGATCTTGTCTCCTTCTCTCTCAGTCACTTTTCTCTGTCTCTGCCCTCGCTCCCTCACCTATGATGAGTGTGTTTGTCGAATTGCGCATCTGTCTGTTGAGTGCGACGACGACAACGAGTAGATTGCCCACGACTCCGATGAGAACGACGACTGCGAAGATGGAAGGGATGATCAGGCCGATCAGCGCCTCGAACTCGACCGTGTCGTTGTAGAAGGCCATGAAGCTCTGCAAAAGAACCCACTAGTTATTCACTGAGAAGAACAATCAGAGGAAAGCTCAAAACGGGGCTAAGGCATCTCTGCCCTATGATTACACGTGAACATCAGGATCTCTGTCCTGCTATGCCAACCATGGAGAGTGCTAGAATTGGTTCTATGAGAGAACTATTTGCTAGCATGAATGCGAACGCTTATATTCTGTTATGTTCGCGAAGGGAAAGAATGCGAGGGGAAATGAGCTTCCTGCCGGAGAACAGCCAAAAGTTCATGCGTGCGGAAGGCAATTGATAGCGATCTTACTAGGAACAGGAGAAGAAGAAGGAGGAAGTGGGAGGGAGACTGAAGATGAGTAGGAGGGGGGATCGAGGATGCCTAGCCTGCATATCCATATCGGTCATGTTGTTGTTGGCGTCTTCCTGTGTGGGAGTCGGCACTGCTGTCGACGTCATCCTTGACAGTGAAGCCTCCGGAGGGGACTCTTGTCGGCCCTCTCTGTCCTTGCCAACAATGAAAGGGCGGAGGACACCAGATTGAGAGGGAGAGGGTGACCAGAGAAAAAGAGTCAGAGAGCGAACGAGAGAGAGAGAGACAGAGACAGAGTGGCAGACGATCTGTCGTGCCACCAACGGGACCGCTGCTCTGAAAATAAAAAGATGTTAAAAGTATAACCCGGATGCCAGAAATCACTCTACACGCCGTTCATGTTCGCTTTTATTAGACACAAATTCAAAATCCGCACGCTCCCTCTAAAGTGCAAATTATCAGATGTGTGACAATCATCGCTTGATCATGCTTGATCTTATAAAGGATGAGGCCTATTAAAGCACTCTTTCAAGCTGCCGAAGATAGTGTTGTGATGAAGTGACAAGTCCCTTAGACGAGACAAGCCAAACACAAATACATAGGAAATGTATACATAGGAAAAACAACAAGAGACCAAGACGGAGTAAGCGAATTTGTTTTTCGGATGTGCTTGACGGAAAGAGTCCACAACAGTAATATGAATCTTTTGGCTCAATTCTAGACAGAATGGCGAGAGAGAAGAGAAGAATAGAAAGAAAGAAAAGACCAGTGGTCAAGTAGTTGAACGGCGTCCGTCACAGATGTACATAAAATGATGCCTTGCTGCACGAAACCGTCGCTCTCACTTATTCATGAATTGCTTCATGTTCCCTTTCTCGCCAAAACAGGAAGTGCACTGGTTGTTTCTAAGCAGACAGTGGCAGGACGCTTTCTTCCGTGTCTCACGCCCCTCTCAAGACAGACAGTCGTAACTTGATCTATGCGAGATTGCGTGTTTGGAAAGAAAGAGTTAAATATGGTTTCAATATTAATCACAACGACACACTGCTGAGACATGCAGACACCATTCATGCAGGACAATTCGGCTACCGACTATCAATATGCACATATCTTTGCATAGGGGACATACCCACAGAATGTTTACAGCGCTAAAACATATTTATTGTTAGACCTGTTTTCTCACCCACAGACAATTTTAAGACTTTGCAGTCTTGACAAGAAAAGCAGAGCATGAAATAGCGAAGAAAAAAAATATTATTTTTCACTAAATAAAATTCACATCCATGTTTTCTGGGAAAAAATTCCATGTGTATCATTACGAAGAAAAGAGAATATGCTACAAACAAGAAACATTGAAAAGCGACGTGCGAAATCCACAAAGCTAAAATGAAGTTATCGTAACAATAACATTGGTGGAAATAGTGTTGAAAATACGCAAAATCTTGGATAAAATTTAAAGCACTATTGAAAATTATTTTGATCGTGCGCATTTTTAATGATACCTCGGGGAATACAATTGGTCCAGCATCCATTATTGTTGCTCTGAGGACAATAGACTCTTCGGAGTACTCTGCGAGGATGCGAAGAAGAGAAGAGCTCTTCTGTTTCAACCCCCAGAGAACCGTCACTGCCACGCCCCACTCCGTGTCCAACTCTCTCTCTCTCTCTCTCTCTCTCTCTCTCTCTCTCTCTTTCTTTCTCTCTCTCGCTCTCGCTCTCTCTCTCGCTCTCTCTCTCTCACTCTCTCTCTCTGGAAATCTCTCTCTCGGGACATACACGACCGTCTCCTTCTCTGGCTCTCGTAGTGTAGTTCGCCATGAACTTCGTTCTTCTAATTTTCCCAATACACTCTGAAAGCTTCTTTGTTAGTAGAAAATTTCAAGAACTTTCCTACCATCTACGTGTAGAATACTTTTATTTGAAAAAGTGAAAGAAATTTTAAAGTTATTCGAACAGTGAGCATTTGTCTGACAAAAAGTCATTGGACACTGTATTTTATCAAACTGAAGGATCACGGATATTACAAGAAGCACTCGGTTTTGTTCGCCGCAGTCTAGCGAGAAACGGTAGTGTAATCTTATCACGATGTTATGAAACAAAGGTAATATATGTAAGTGTCTTGCGGCCGGAGAAAGTGTTACGTGGCCGGGGAGAGGAGTAGCCCCGCCCCTCAGGGGGTGAGGCTGCTCCGAGCTCTTGCCAGCGAGAGTTGAGAGAACACCTGCACAGAGAGGCTGGCAGCTCCCCCGGCCACGGATCTCCCCCCTCTAGATATGCCCCTTGTGTTAAGAGATAAGTCTAAGTGTAACTGATAAATCTATATGTAAGAAGCCCAGTAGTAAGACCGTCAATGGGGAGATCCGGGGTCACATGCGATTTGCACATACACACGAGAGGCGACACACCAACGTCGTCGTGACATGGAGGTCCCGGGTTGAACGACTGCGTCAGTGACGTCCGACGTCAGCCGTTCATGAATTTTCACGCTGAGGTCCGTTTAATCCTTGACATAAAATAGGCCGGAAAATATTTTGCCGCAAATTGACTAAGTCTTTCTCTTTTATCATCTGCAAAAAATCCCGAGCATCCGGCAGGGAGAACGTTTAAATTTTTTTTTCGTTACTCCGTTCTCATTTTTTAAATGTATTATTACTGTCATTGAATATGCAGCGGCATAACTTGGTTGTGAGGAACCCACGCGCTCACCCCCTTAATGCGAATTTGAAGAAGAAAAGAAGAAGCAAGATTTTTGTATGTAGACTCTTGCAATTGCGGCAATTAAAGCAGCGCGTGCGGGCAACTAAGCAAAGGGGGTCCAAAAAGAAGAAAGAAAAAGAATACAAATACGAATAATAAGGCATGTTTTGATTAATGAATTTCATTCACCATGCCAGGCGAGCTCGCAATAGCTGATTTTTCCACTTGCTCTAGCGCGAAGTCGAGGAATAGAACTAGTCTGTTCATCTATAAAAGTAACGGCGCCCATTTCCTATTGTTATTTTAGTTAGTGCCTCCTTCCCAAAGAGCTTGCTGGTAAAATCACAACACGCCGCACTCATTCCTTTCTCGGGTATGTAGAGTTCCTCCCCTCATTGTCAGTCTTAGAAATTTCGCACCATCTCTCCCGCTACACCATCAGAACTCCATGTGTGTATGTAAATATATACAAATTACATCTGTAAAGCCGCCAGCCCTCCCTCTCAACTCCCGGAGCGCCCGGAATTTTATAGTATTTATTTTCTTCTATTAACTCATTTCTTGCTCATCCATTGTCTTCTTTGTCTTTTAAATAGCCACATTTTTCCCATTTTACAAAATAAGGCGAACAGTCAAGCAGGTCACAGTCTTTGGCAACTCATGTATCACGAATATTCAGAAACTCTATGCGCGAATGTTTTCCTTAATATTTCTGTCTCATTTATTTTTACAGTAATATTTTTCTCTATTATTTTCTCGCTATTTCTATCCGCCTCCGCAGTTTCTCTCTCAATTCATCCGGAAGAGGCAAAATCTTTTTTCACCGTTTCTCTTCCCTCTCTGCTTCTCTGTATCTCTCTATCTCTGTAGGTATGTAACGCTGCCTCTGTTTTCTATCACTCAGCATTCCGACAATAGTCGAACAGTTGCGTCGGTGACGCAAATGCGCTCATCCTTAGAACAGCTCAGCTCACAAACACCTCGGTCTGCCGCCTGTTTTCGAGAAAAAGAAACGCCAACTGCCTCAGGCGCTCCTTTCTTTCTTTCTTTCTCGCCCTACTTATTCGTGAACACTCTCTCCTCTCCATCGCGTAACAGAGACCTGCCGCAAACTCACCCAGACACATGTCACATTCCCGAGAAACTAAAGCTGCCGAAAATACTCGAGACAGCCGCTCTGAGGCCACGCAACCCGTGGCCACTAGGCGAGTAGGAGAAAGAAGCAGAGAAAAGAAGCAGAGAATGAAGGAAATCACAGGAAGTCACAGAGAAAAAAGACACTTCCGGTGTACACAGGCCGAGAGATAAGAGCAAAAGATATCCTCGAAGAACAAGAAGAGGAAAATACAGAGAAGAGAAGAAAAAGACAAAGAAGAGAAGAAAATGCAGAAAACAGAGATAAAACAGATATGCATATACCCGCATATGTATATACATCAGCAGAGAAGAGAAAAAGACAACCACAATTTCTATAAACTATTAATTTAAATATATATATATATATTTATTTATATTAAAACACAGAAAGAAATTCGATGCATGTTTGAGTTTTTCGTGTAACACCACGCGTCCGTCCTAGTCTAAACTAATCGTGTTGTCCGTATTCATCCGCGTAGAAGAATCTCTCAAGACGTGGCAGCTACAGACAGGCCTCCAGCAACTTCAAGCAAGTTCTGGGACGAAAGATGCATTATCGACCAAGTCTTCTATCTCGAAGACGCTCAAATTACGGTGATTCAAGAGGAACAGATCTTGACACCGCCGATGTTGAACACGAAGGAATGCACTGTACAAGACGGATCATATCATCATTTGGTCCCGAGAAGAACTCAAGATGGAGCCTTGTTGCCACATAGTGATCACAACAAGAACGCTTGTGGAAAAAAAAAAATCATACAACGAATCCCGCCACCTTACAGCCGAAAATAGCGCCGACTATAACTCAAAAACCAGCAACAACTACAACAATCCCGACGACTACGTGACGTGGACTCCACCGATCGACAACACGATATTGGAAACTACGACAAGAACTCTGACGACGACAGGAAGACCGACGACGACATCAACAACCAGGCCAACTACGACAGAAATGAACAATGACAACCAAAACGACAACGACAACTCAGAGGTCGAGTACGACAACGCAACTATTACCGACAACCAAATCGCTGCCACCGACAACTCCAGGCATCGCTAACAACGCAAGACCCAGTCACGACTCAAACGCCTACCGAAATCGACTACGATGACAACCGAGATGCCAAAAATGACTATGACGACTACCGAGATGCCGACTACTACGAGAATACCAGTAGCAACAACCACCTGGGACAAGGAAATGTTAGAAGATTCCACCGCTGAGAACAATAACATGAAGAAGATGACGCCGACCAACAACAAACAGACAAGATTACCGTGACCGTTCGAAGAAGGAAGAAGCAGACGAACGAAACACTCATTGATTCGCCGACGCAGCCGCCGACTCTAGTTTACTCGAAAGGAAAAACCGAATGATCAAGAAGAAGAGGAACGATTATTATCACTATTGAAATTTTATGTAATTTGCCTTTTTTTTTTAGAAATGTTATTTAATTTGTCATATTCTAGAAATATTAGTGGTCCCTCAGAAAATTAGAAATATTCGCATTCACATTCTAGAAGTAACATTTCATTATGCATCTATATTTACTTTCGCGAAATAAGACCCAAATTGTAACGAAAAACGATATTAGATAGAAAATTTAAAATAGATATGTACTAACAAATCTTATCAGTTGATTCCTTTCTCTTCTTTCTCCAGTCGTTTTCTCTTTCCGTCGGTATACTTACTCTGCATCCCTCTTCCTACCCACTGCAATCGCAACAATCTTTTAATTGCTCGTATCCTTGCTTTTGCGAAATCATTTTCCCTGCCATCCCCGGCCCCTTACCCTATCTATCTTTCTTTCTTTCTTGCTCTCTCCTCTTCCCACCATCTTCACCAGTCATCGACAAACCAGGGCTTCACCGTCATCTTCACTCCGAAACGCTAAGCCGCCCGCGTGATCTGAATGAATCAGATAGGCGGCTATCATTTTCTCTTGTCATCTTCTCCCTCTCATATGAACGTACTCTCAAGAGCGCAACACGCGGGATTCACAACAATTGTTCCGCCACCCTCAAGCGCCTAACACTCTCTCGATGCCCTAACTCTCTCGCCGGTTAGCTCTCTCGCAGACCAGCCAACAAATGAATCTCTACTCACCATCAGCACCTCTCCTCACCCAGTTCAAGCAGACGTCAACAACATCAAGCGCCTACCACGAAGAACAAGACAAAGAGACTGCAAGATCGAGAGACGCAACACAGAGAACAAAAAAAAAGACGAAAAAACAAGGAGACAAGACAGAGCAGAAGAAAGCTTCTTCGCCAGAGCTCTGCTTTATCACAATCACTGCAGCCTCTCGCTTCTACTGGGAAGACTGACCGCCATTTCCCCCCTCCTCTCTCGCATTTCTCTCTCTCTCATTCTCCCTCTCTCATTCCCTCTACAGTTTTTTCTTTTCCACGGCGCTCCGTTCCTTTGTGTGTGAATATATAAATGATAGTTTAGATTCTTTTTTTTTATTTTGTAGACTGAGGGACCAGTCAAAACAGTAAAGGGGGATGTTACGTGGCCGGGGAGAGGAGTAGCCCCGCCCCTCAGGGGGTGAGGCTGCTCCGAGCTCTTGCCAGCGAGAGTTGAGAGAACACCTGCACAGAGAGGCTGGCAGCTCCCCCGGCCACGGATCTCCCCCCTCTAGATATGCCCCTTGTGTTAAGAGATAAGTCTAAGTGTAACTGATAAATCTATATGTAAGAAGCCCAGTAGTAAGACCGTCAATGGGGAGATCCGGGGTCACATGCGATTTGCACATACACACGAGAGGCGACACACCAACGTCGTCGTGACAAAAGCTGTGTTAAGGAATCAATACGTAATTTTATCTTCATTAATCCGAGATGCAATTTGAAGAGTGCGGTTGTTTATTACAGTGGGGCGTTTAGTAAAATACCATACTACTGCCATTTCTTCTGTGCGCAGGTCATAATTCACGTTCATTTTGACAGGCGCGCCTCATTACAATATATCACTATTTCGTTGAGAGGCATAGTAAGAAAATATATATGTAGATGAATGCTGGACGTACGTACACATGTGCATAAAAGGGGTCAAAGTCCCCCTTAAATTATAGTGAAAAGCGTGTATTGGTGGTTTTCATTGTCCTTTTAATTAAAGGAAGGGAATAAATCAATGCACAATCACTATCGAACGCTGTCAAATACGGCAAAAAACGGGGCATGCCAAAACTGGCGTCACTCAGAAGCCATTCCGGTCATTTGGCCGAAAATACGCCGGTGGAGGCCATATTTGAGCAGAAATGCTCGACATACTTCAATTTCAATAAAATACGCTCGGATGGGCAGGAATGGCGCGAACGGCGATGGAGGAAGGGGACAAAAACCAGCGTGGAAGAGGAGGGCAGGGGGGGGGGGGGGGAGGAAAACAGGGAACGATAAAGGGGACGAAGAGAGGCTGAGCAGCGTGAGGCAGAATATAAAGAATCATTGCAGACGGCACAGAACAGAAAAGTGACTGAAGAGAATGGGCCGTGCAAAGCACTGAATGAATAAGTGCAGGGAGAGAAGAGAGAGAAGGAATGGAGAGAGAGAAGGAAAGAGAGAGAAGGAGCGAGAGAGTGAGGGAAAGAGAGAGAGGAGGAGAAGGTGGACACAAAGTTGGCCAGCCAGCAACGGAAGAGAGTGACCTGCACTGAAGCGAAATTCTCCAGTTATTTTTGTCAGCACTTCGACCATTGTCACTCATTCGTGCATTTCATCCTTCTGAGAAAGGCATCAAACCTACAAAATTCATAGACAGTCACATGCATCCTCTCATTGAAACATATCGCAATTCTCTCCGTTTCCATAAGACGATAGTAGCAAAACACCAGTACTATCTTACTCAACAAAAGGATTAAAGCAAAGAAGTCATGTTTTGTATATCAGTAGCCGTAAATGAAAACAAGGAGAATAAAAAGATACATATATGTATATCCTGAAGCGTTCTAAGGTACTACGTCGCACTCTGACGTGAGCGGCATATTCGACAGAAATGTCTGTGTAAAAAAGAGAACCATTTGTGTGAGGAGCAACAGCAACAGACAGAGATCCCGAGAACACAACCGAATACGACAGGAACGACGAGACAAAATGAGCAAACGCGAAATAGCAAGGAAAGATTCAGAAGTGTCTGCCTTCTCCCCCGCCTCGACAGCAACTAACTGCACGGCTTGACTTGGCCCAGTGTCATTATCCTTGGCAAACTCGAGGAGTGCAGATACAGGAGAGATGTGCTGGAGAGATAAGAAGAAAGGCACGATAATTGCTGGCTCTCCTCCCCTCCCCCTCCATCTCTCCTCGAATCTGCGACAGCAAGAGAGGCAACTCTTGGAAAGAATAACTTAGATGGGACGAGAGCAACGAGGTGGAAAGGAGACGTCGTCGATAGTCTCGGCTGCCTAACACGAAGTTACGATTTGATGTTATTATCGTAATGTTTACAAATTCTAAATTTACCACACAATTGTCCTTGAAATCAACGGAGATGCCCTATATGGGAATTTGAAGAAAAACGAGGAGTAACAAAATAAAGAGAAAAGGTACTATCTTTTCGTCTCGTGCCAAGACGAAGCTGGTAAAGTAAGCAAAGCTGACTTCACACGCAAGAGTTCGGTTGCTTATTTCAAGAAGATTTCGCCTACGCTTAGAGTAGCTTCTTCTTCGGAGTTCATGAAATATGATGAGTAAGGCAGACGCCTTTCACAAGCTAGGACTTCCTCTTCAGAAGAGGAAGAGATGCGAAAGAGAGAAAGAACGAGGTTGAACTGTAAATGATTCACTCGAACGTTGGAAGAAGTTGGCAGAACAACAGCTAAATTATATGACGATGTGCGCGGCAAGACGAAGGGAATCTGAGTAAATGGAGAGTGAGGTAAGGGAAGAGAGAGAGAGTAAGAGAGGGAGAGAAAGAGAGTGAGAGAAGGAAAGAGAAAGAGAATGAGAGAAAGCATAGGAGAAAAGAGAACCATTATTAACTAGAATCATTGCATTGCAGGAGCTGGGTTCAAATATTCTCCTGCCACCTCTTCAATTCTCAGCTCACTATTCGCTCTCTTACTTTCTCTCCTTGAAGAAGAGCGACTTGAATACGGGATACAGAAGTGAGTAGGGTTCCATTGGTGGCCGAGAGACAAAAACAATATATGTGCAAGGAAAGAAGCAGAGGCTATGGAATGAGACATTATTCTTGCAAAAACACGAACAACCTAAAAAAAATAAGGATGTCAGTTTCTATAAACTTAAACTGTGTGCGAGAGAAAGAGATGCAGTGAGAAAGACGTGGACAAAATATACGTTGGAGAAAAGCAGAGAAAGTGAAGTGGAGATTTCGCGATGAGCACCAGTGTATCCGGACTTCGTCTGAGGAGCGAAATTAACATGCAATGTGTTGAAAGTGGAGGGCTGCAAAGGAAGAGAAGACGCTTGCGGATGCTGGAGAGGGAAGCGTAGAGGAGGAAGAGCTGATTGAAGCGGGAGAGGACAGAGGAATAATAGAAGGGGTAGGGACGAGGGGAGCGAGACTGAGAAAGGGAGAGAGAGTGAGTGAGTGAAAGAGAGGTGAGAGAGTGAGAGAGGTACCATAACAGTGCTTATTCACACGGCATGCACAATCGTGTCCCATACAAGTACGTGGCACTCGTTCGGCATTCGCTCGATCAGGGTCCACTCATCATCACAGGAAAGCGCTACTTTCGCCATCCATGTTAGCATCAGTCCTTTATCAGCGTTTTTCTCTGCTGCCCTCTCACCATCTCTCTCTCCCTCCGTCACTTTGTCACCCTTCTCACCTCTCGTCCAGTCTCAATCTGTATCTTTTCTCTTTATCTCTCCGCACCTCCCCTTTGTCTCTCTTCCCGTTTCTTTCTCTCTCTCTTAATCTTTATTTAACCCTCACGTTCTCCTGTCCGTTCCCTTATTTCTCACTAAACTCTCTCTCTCTTTCTTTCTCTCTCTCTCTCTCTCTCACTGTCCTAATGCCATCCTCTATCCATACTCGATTGATCATGTTCAATTATTCCCTCTCGGTAAGGAACAAGCAGCGTCTGCTCAGGGGGAACATTTTCGATCTCGATTCGACTACAATTATTACCTTACTTATTACTTATAGGTACTTTAGGGCATTATTAAGAAAGAAAATTTTTCTCATCTTCATGCAAGAGAAAGGCGAATAGGTGAATTAACATAACTGCCTTAAGTTATATTTTTCGATTTATGTTCTACTGTTGGAATACCTTTTAAAAGTAAACAATTTCGTTCTGCCATGAATTTTGACAGCTTTAAGATTTCACTTTAGTGCGCTTTTCAATTTCAGAAGATACTTTTTGGCATTTAAGTTTCCCAGAGTTTTTTGAGATGAACAGGGAAAAACTGTCTAATATACCCACATATGCTTCTAGGAAAAAATGAAAGATATATTTCGAAATTTTGCCTTGAATGTCGTGCTTTTGCAATTCGCTGATATCGCTGAATCCGCATAAATAGTTGCTGATCAGTTTATTACTTATTCAATCCTTAAAAAAAACGTGTGTATCTATAACATATTTGCCTAACGTAACCTAATAATTTCGATACACGGGATAAAATTTCGAAAAATATACATTTGTCCTTTTTCATATATTACCGAGTTATTTTCTCCTCTGCAATCGCAGCTAATAAAACTCCCGAACGGAAAGAGAAATAGATGAAGTGTATTGCACAATTGAAAAGTGTCCAAACGTTGGCAAACTTATCGAAAACGTTGTCCTAGACCATAATAGTGTAGTTCAAAAAATGCAATGGTATAAAGAAAATCGAAAAAATATAAAGGCTTGTGGAAGTTATGTTCATACAAATATTGTCCAACTTTTTAGTGAAGGTTGATGAGAAAAAAATAGTTTTAAGCGATTTGAACTTTCTTCTTTATAATACCTCGAAATATAAAGTTTTGGTAACCTTCCCAGGGTAGGCCCTCGCTAATTCTTCCTTGAGTCTTATAGAAAGGCTGTCTGAACAGTGGCCACAGTCGTAGCAAATCGAATCGGCTCACAATTAACTCATAGCCTTATGCCGAAACCGAGTAGAACGTCGATTACCATGAAGCATGGCTAATTGAGCAGCCTGACAAGTGGTGATACGCTTTTCTGTAGCTGTAAAAGATCTGAATTGCAAAATTGTTGACTGGGCCAAGCTTCCATTCTTCTCACATGCATCATTCATATCGGTAGAGTTCATTTACGAGATGTTGTTGAGTGATGGATTTCTTCGATGCGATGAAAAGTTGGTGAGTGGAAGAAGCGCATGCTAATTAATTGAATTTTAGTTGGAAGCATCTTATCGAGAAGATCCTAGGCTCGCAGATGAGGCATATATCATAGTCCATCGTAGTCTGCCGTATAAAACTCGAAAAATGATAACAAATTTCAAACCATCCGAAAATCATGACACAGCTCGATGGTGTCTAAAATTGGCGTCCTATTTGATGAGGAAAGAGTGCATGAGAGAGATATGGAGACTGACAGAGAGAAGAAAGGGTGTGAGAGAGAGAGAGCGAGACATACATCTTCATTGACCCCAATGATCATCGTCACATGCCCGTTGGAACCAGTGATTGTGAGTGCGAGCCAAGGGGCAATTTCTTGGAGCCGAGCACATTTGACACAAAATGGGCCTTCCATCCGGTGGAGAGAGATGGGGAGGGCAGACTGTCACTGGAGAGATAAATAGAGAAGAGGGGAGAATGACACGAGCTCGAACAGTAGTGGTGATGGGAGGTGAGAGAAATGAGAACAGGGCACACGAGTGCCCCCCCTCCCCCCGCTGCATGATAAATGCATCTTGGCCTTTAGCTTTGAACGGATGATCACAATAGTCTCTCGCAGTAAGCATCCCTCTTTTTCCTTTTTGTTACTTACTTCATATCTTCACTCTTGCACGACTCACTGGCCAATTGTGCTTTCAGCACACGCAAGTGAATAATCATGGCGAATTTTTCTGAACAATTGTACTAGCATTTAGCATTATAGCACCAACATGATAGCGTTGCATATTTACTACAAGCCTGTGTACTGTTTTCATCCTTTTTCGCCTTGGTCAACATCAGGATAACCTTCTTTACCTTACTTCGCTGCTAACGTCCGCAGTTAAACAATTTATAACGGGTCCTCGTCTTGATGATCTCGTGCCCACAAATCAACAGGAATAACTGATTTCGAAGCTTCTCGGAGTGCTCGAACTTCGTACGTAGCAGCAGTCAACGCCGTTCTCTTCTTCTTTTTCTCTTCATTGGCACCTCACCATTTGGAGATGCCCTTTCTGATCCCGTTGTCGTTAATCACAAGCTTCTGGTGCCTGGTTGGTGCAGCATTCGAAAGGAGTCGCGTGGCTTGCAGCAGTGCGGGGTCTTTTGCACGCTCACTCAAAGGGCACCCAGCCATCTACCGAGAAAACAACACGAAAAAGTGCTCTGGAAAGAGTCAAGGGGAGAGAGAGAGAGAGAGAGAGAGAGAGAGAGAGAGCAGGAGTGGACTCGGAATATGGAAAGACGAGACTGGCAAGGCCAGGGGAGAAGAGAGAAGACAGTGTGGCTAAATGAGATTAAAGATGCGCTCATTTCGGCAGAGAGGAGAGAAGGGACGAGGAGAGACAACCACGGAAACAAGGCAGCCGGACTTGCCACGTGCGCATTGTGGAAATTCACACCATTGCAATCTATCTCTCTCTCTCTCCCAATCTCGAAATCACTCTCTTTCCCTCTCGCTCTCTCGTTCTTCCACATCCTTCTCCCTCTCTCTTTCTATTATTCAACTCTTTCTTTCTCCTCCTCATACAAACATCTTACGTCTTCTGCCGGGAAAGACAGTTCGAATTGCTGGAGGCGGATTGGCCTGCTGTCATTTGGTGCGGATTCCAAACAGTAACGACTAGAAAAGAAGAAAGAATGACCTGGCTCATCTGCATTTAGAGCGGAAGGAATGCTTTGCTGCGAGAAGAGCACAAGCTTGACAGTCAACAACGACTTTATGCGACTAGCTAATCAAGTGTGACGCAAAATCTTAATCAAAATTTAAAATAAAATCAAAAGAAGGAAACGGCTTTCGAAATTGGTACCATTAAACAGCCAAGAACGTCTGCGATATTTCTTCTCACATACGGAAAAAAAAGTGAGAGAAAGAAGAAAGGGACCACGCAGAAAACGAAATCGGGCGAGAGAGGACGTTCGGAAAGCCGCGTTCCTCAGTGGGAAGAAAGGGGCGAGAATTGCGATGTAAGGACTTCAATTTTAAAATGTAGACACCTTTCTTTGACAACATTCAAACATAAGTTATAAAAATTACGCAAGAAGATGAAGATTAACAAGTGAGTTTAGATATAGTATATTCTACCTTTTGTAAATGTCGCAAAATAAGCATCGCCGACGCACATGTTTTGCATTATCATGTGGAGATAAAATAAGATTACAGAAATTGCGAGAAGTAAAGTGATTGGTTATAATTTCAAATCAATTATAGGTCAAAGAGTCTCTCTCGAGGCTTCGGCAAACGGGTGCTCTTGGAGTGGCTTGGGGAATCCACTAATTTCCACCTCTCCCTCCTTCACTCCCACTGAGTTACACAAATTATCCGGACATAATTTTCACAAATAACCGCCATGTACGACGTGGTGATCTCTATTTCTGTCTTCTCTCTCTCTCTCTCACTTTGCCGTTCTCCTTTCTGACTCTTCATCTTGGTTTATTTTTGAATTGAAGAAGAGATATCGAGAAGAGAGCGAAAGATAGAGAGAGAGAGAGTGAGAGATAGAAAGAGTGAGAGTGAGAGAGAGAAAGAGAGACAGAAGGCAAAAGAGAGCGGGAGACACAGACAGAGAGAGAGAGACCGTTTGGGTAGCTCCGCTTATCCTTTCGCGGAGGGCTTCCCCAAGCAGAGTGGAAAACAACCTCCATGTTGACCACGTCAGGAGATATAGGAGAACACGGCGAAAATATGCGAAGTAAAGCCAGACAAAACTCCTAATTGGCTAACCTAATATCGGGAAGGAGACACCAACCAGGTCTTTGACACATATCTCTCAGGCTCATACGCTCTCTCTCTCTCTCTCTCTCTCTCTCTCTCTCTCTCTTTCTCTCTCTCTCTCAGCATATCTCTCTCCCTCCTCTTGGTCTCTCTTTCTCTCTCTCTCTCTCTCTCGCTCTCTTTCTGATACAGACGACTCACACCGAAAAAACAACTATCGGTAACCCGGTATGCGAACAGATACATATGTATCTTGATGGGATTTGAAGGGATTATTGGATTTAGTTGCTTTGAAGCAAATATATAGAGTTCGTGTGTAATTTGTATGAACCGTTGAAATGTTTGCGAGTTTTGATATGCATATACACACTTGCAAGTCTATCCTCTTTTTTTTCAAAACATACCACTGTATAAAACTATTTATTCAGGTATACTTGAAATATAGTGCGGAGATGACCGTAAAATAAATATATATTCTTAACCGTTTGATTTCATGAATAGGGATGCTTCGGAATGAAATATTAGGGTATGATAGCAGAGAAGGTTTTCTTCAAGTCTACTTTTTTGTTTTACTTTGTTCTCCTTGCTGATCATAATCTCTAAAATTCATTTGCTGGTCAGCTTCTGGCGTATCTTCAGTTTAATTGCTGTGTTAATAGATCTGTTTTTGCTTTTTGTGATGTATTTTCAAATATTTTTTCTTCTTCAGTATGTAGCATTATTTTGCCAAAGCATAAGACGAGAAAGACGATTCCTAATTGTTGCTGATACGATAGAATGTCTCGCACTCGAAGCAATGAAAGAAACCTGTTCCGTGCCGCGTGTGCCTCGTTCGCCATTTCTCTCCGTCAACTATGCCTTGCGTTTCATTGTTTCCTCGCGTTGCTTTCTCTCCTCATGTTTTTCTTTCTCGTTCTCTAATGTCAGTCTTCGTGAATGAGTCAGGGCCGCCGTTGTTTCTTCCGAAGGCGTTTTCATTCACAATTTGTCAGCGGTTGAATGTCTTCTGATTTACAACTTTGCAATCATTTTTCTTCATTTCCTGCAAATGAACTTAGTTTTTTGGAGTGTGTTTGCAAGGCTCTTTTTTTCGGGATCATTGAACATTTCGTCAAAAGGCCAGCCTTTGAACTTTGTGAGTGCCACGTTTGCTCCATCCAGCCTGTCAGTCAATCATTCCGGATAGAATTATCGAGCAGTCCGCAGCGGAGATAAGCTTCAGCCAGTTGCAAAAGACTATTAGTGCGCTTCTTTCTGCTTTCAACGCGCGACTCTTCTTTCGATGCCCAGAATTATGTAGTGTTTTGTGGTTGTTGGAACTTTTCCGCGAATCACATATTTTTTAATGTTGTGAAATTCGTATTCTCTTCAGTTGTGTCAACACGATGATGACGAGATAGAAGTGGTTAAATAGTCTCTTCAATGGGCCTCGGCCGGCCGTCGACGAGGAGTTGCCCATTCTTCGTTCTACTTCTTGTCGCTGCAGTCCAAGCTGCTCGCTATCGGGGCGAATGGTCAACGCAGTCGGAGCGTGTTCGAGTTAGCCCCCTTTCATACGAATTTCTCAAATTTTATTCGTGTGAATTCGACGGAAAGCACCTTAATTCGCTGTAAATTTCCTGCATTTCTCTCGAAGATTTCGAGCAATGAAACGAATGAGATAGATGCGTTCGTAATCCTCATTCTGGCCACTGAAAAAGTAAATCTCGAATTGGAGCGAAACCTTGTCTGCAGGTGGTTGCCAAGTTCGGCTTCCAAGAGACTCGCTCGGAGGACAAGAAGGGAACGCGCGGCTTCGTCTTCGGCAACGTCACCTCCAATGACTTCACTAACTCGAGTCGTACGTTTCTTCTTTTCTTCGTGCTCCTCTATCTTTCCGAAATCCTTTTCGTTAGTGGAGTCTGTGCGGGAGAAGCAGCCACAGTGCCCTTTCAAATTAGCTGAGTGCATCTCCTTTTAGTTTCCTTTAATCTCCATCAGTGCTGAAATAATGCCTGTCTCTGAACTTGGGCCGGGGAGTTACAATGTGAAAAATTGATGAACCCGGGGGGTTATAAAGGGAAAAATGGTTATCCCGGTGGTTACAAAGTGTTCCGTGCCTACTGCCCGGAGGGTTACAACCCTATCATGGGTCAGACCTATTTCTGCTCTGATCTCCATCTTTTGATTGTCTGACTAGTTTCCCTGCAGGCCCCGTGCTCTTCGCTCTCGTCCCTCATGCCCACTTCACGACATTCGTGCAGCTCGACAGCGACTACCTCTCGCCATGCTCACGCATCATGCAGGTTCATCTTATCCATTTTTTCCTTTCCTTATCCCCATCACAAAACTATGGTTGTTGCATAGAGAATAGGTGCTAGTATGTCATCATCGGAATACGGTAGCGAATGCATATTTAGCTATTAGCTGTACTTACGGTAGCCTAATGCTGGGAGTCTCTCTTCGCTGTTGAGAATCTATCGGCGGTCGGCTTCGAGTCTCGCTGCTTCAAGGATGGCGAACGTGGCGACATCTTCCGCTGGGTGCCCTGCCCGCCTGATCAACTCTGCCGGTTAGCCTTCATGTCTCAACCTTCCTACCCTTGCTCTTTGTACCATCACGATGTCATTTATTATATTTATTCTAAAATTAACTCATTCTTGCTTATTTTCACCGGACAATAAGTTTAGAATTACTTAATACAGGGAAGAGGAAGATCCTACCATTGTGCTGCCAAATTCACAGCTAACCATCCAAGTCGAAGAGCCGAGAGCTCCAGAATATTGGTTTGTTACTGTCTTTTTGTACATCGACATTATTGTTACTATAGAGTTGATACTGTAGTTTTGGCATTAGTCTTCGTTCAGGTACGCACTGCTGATTGCGTGCGACTTGAATGAAGACTGCAAGTGGCAGAGATCGACGACGAATGTGCATGTTTCCTATGATATCTGGATGACGAATGGACATCCCTCCTCGCCCACCTCGAGCCTCTTCTCGCTCCAATTCTCCGTTGACGAGCAGGTAGCTCATTTATAATTGCAAGATGTGGAGAAGGAGAGAACCAGGAAAAAAAAGAGAAAAGCAAACGACGATTGGAATCAAACTTCTTATGTTCAGTTTAAATTGGAATATTCTGATATTCATGTGTATCAAACAAGCAAGCAGTATATTCCAAGCGTCAATATTGCTGATGTGCGATATTTGCTACTTTGCAAAAAAAAAACATGAATTAGATCAACTTATAGCAGCGGTGATGCGGGAAATGTTAGATAATAGTATTTTAAGAAGAAAAGTTGTCATTACAGAACACTATCGAGATGTACCTGTTCACCTTCGTGATCTACATCGGCCTATGCGGACTCGTTGCACGCTCTTCTCGCCTTTACAAGCAGAAGACTGCCCCGCCAAGGTGTCCTCCACAGACCTTTCTTATACAATTTTGACACGTTATTAACATTGTTAATTTTTTATGATTTTGTTTCCTTTCTTTCTATTCTCCAGATTGCGAATGCTCGGCGTTGTCGTGGTCATGAAGACACTCGCGTTCGCGCTCGAGTCCATCAATCTGCTCGTGTTTGCCGCGGATGGAGAAGGCGTCTTGATCTTCCGCTTCCTCGGCGAGATCCTCAGGTATGTGGATAGCAGGTGCCACTCAAACTGATTCCCTTACAATTAGCGCAGTAACTATTGTTGAAAACGGCTTTTGCATGTCTATATTTTAATTAATTAGTGTACACTTATTATGCCGAGACGGTGTTGTGTTGAGGACATGCGCAGTGGACGTTCTGTGTCTCCTGCTTCTGCTAGTGGCGCGTGGATGGGGTTTGCGGCCGGATGATGGCCGTGCCGCTTCCAACCTCGCATTGAGCGGCTGGCTCGCCC
>CALZFC010000009.1:5115000-5127500 GCA_945643635.1 Allodiplogaster sudhausi
TAAGTATAAAAGTTGAAAAAATCCGTAATAGAAGCGTTTATTCGGTAATGCAAATGATTACACTTTGTCATTATTGGAAAACCCGTTCAAACTTTGGGCTAATACATTTGGTTATGCATTTCTTGCGCTGAAATAATTGTGTCGAAGAGCTCTGGTAGAAAGTGAATGACTAACGTAGAAGAAAAATTAATCGCAGCGATATAAAAAAAATCTGGAGGAGGGACACAATAATGGAGGAGGAAACTCGTATAGCAAGCAATATGCAGGAATAAATAATAATAAATTCAGCAGACAGCATCTCTTCCTTGGATCAACAAAAAGAGGGAAGTCTCGGAGATAAAATTCCTAAAGCTTGGCGATCGAGAGAAGATTACTGTCTGCAATGCTTCTCTCTGGTCCCATGTAGCGATTGTGGCGAGTTGAGATTCGAGTTCCTGCTTGTGCGAGTATCTGCGCGCGGCGCTCCTTAATCAAAATTATTTTCTTAACAGCATACATAGTTATTGTATTTGTATCTTCTTAACCATATTTTTTCCAAACTTTCTCTCTAATGAAGATGCTATTATAGCAAACGATCACTCACCCGATTGGTCTCCATTTGCGCGCGCACAAATACCGTAGTCATGTGTCGGAACTGGTCGGAGCAGAGGAGAAAGAGGAAGAAAGGAATGGTCGCGTTGACAACCGAGCCGAGATTGATGATGTGATTGAGGATGCAAAAGACGTTGCTCATCCGACCACCGAGTCCCTGAAGGCAAGCAGACTAGTATCGAGGCGGCGAAAACAATATTAAAGATAACGAGGATCGAAAACTAGATTAGAGGAAATAAGAGCACGGGGTTAAGTGCAAAGAGTATAAAGTGTAAATGAGCTTACCCATATCGCGGCGGCTGAGTACGTGAAGAGTGCAGGGCCTTCGAGCAGCAGATGCGAGAGAGTCGTCGAGACCGTCATGCGAATGACACATTTGCGTCGTTGCGAAAAGGTGTCACCGAAGGCCTGAACAAGTTTCACGTCTCGATGAGAAAGCCAGGGCACCATTGACAATATAAGACTTTTTTTTATTTATTGAACTCTGCTTCGCGTGATCAGAGAATATAGTTGATTCTTTATCCAACGATGTGTACGATTCGCCTTGTGACAAGAAATAGCATAGTTATTTGTATCTATGGCGTAGAAGCCACCTGGCATACGCAGACACGAATGATAATCTAAACTTGATCCGAGTTTGTGACAAGTGGATACACAGACGCTTCTGTCAATGACAAGCGAAATGACAGGCAAGAGGAACCACAGGCAATCGGAGTCGGAACACATGGCAGTCGTACAGGGCGCGATCTAGCGAAAATGCCAACGGAAACCACTGTGATTTGTTTCTCCGACAATGGCAAGATGCCGTCTAGCAATTTCGCTACGCTTGCCCGCCACGACGCTCCACGAGCAACCAAACGTTTAGCTATGAATTTCCCCACAAACAACATTTCATTCCTGGCTGATGAATCGAGACTCCTGTACCTCCATGGACATAGAAGTAAATGACTTCTCCGGTTAAAGTTTCAAAGTTTATTCCACAATCAGTGACTGGGCCCGGAGGGTGAAGGAAAGATGAAAGGCATTGGGTTTCATGACTGCGGTTCGCATCCAAGTGGTGGACAGGTTGCGGTCGAATTCGTCACGCCATCGTTCTCGGGGGCGTCCAGCTTGTCTTTTCCATTTCCACGGTCTCCACTCACGGCTCGTCTTGTCCAGTGTCCTCCATCCATTTTTGCAATCAGACTCCCCCATTTCCACTTCCTCTCCATGGCTCGTACTCGGATATCGGGAATAGGAATTTTGTCGAAGAGCCAGTCATTCGTCGGATGTTCGAGGAGAGTGACTCCGGCCATTTTTCTCATCATTTTCCTCTGGCACACAATGAGGCGGCGGCGATCTTGTAGACGAAGTGCCCACGTTTCCGCACCATACAACAGCGCAGGCTCGATGCTAGTTTGGTAAACGCGGCATTTGAGGGCAACGTCAACTCTCCTGTTTGTGAGGAAGTCGTAGAAGCGATTGAAAGCTGCCCAACCTGCCCGCACTCTCCTGTTTAACTCGAGGGCCGGATTGGATTTAAATGTTACCAGTTGTCCAAGGTAGACAAAGGTGTCCACGTAGTCGATGGTTTGACTTGAAACAAAGAGAGGTTTGCGGCTTCGATTGGTCATAGCCTGGGTCTTCGAGGTGTTAATGGAAAGGCCGACGGCTTCACTTGCGGCTGACAGCTCACTGAGCATCGCCGCTGCTTCCTTAGCGGAATGGGAAAACAGGACAATGTCGTCAGCATAACGGAGGTGGTGCATTTGAATGCCATCTATGTTTATGCCGCGATCAGACCAGTCTAGGTTTCGGAACACTTCTTCCACGACAGCAGAGAAAAGGGAGGGACTGATGTTATCAGTTTGTCGAACTCCTCGCTGCACGTTGATTGGCACAGTTTGGCCTCGAAGGCGTACCCGAACTTCAGCTGAATCATAGATATTCTGAAGGATGGATATGATCATCGGGTGTACGCCTTGGCGATGGAGGGCGGGCCAAAGGGCATCGAATCGAACGCTGTCGAAGGCCTTCCGGAAGTCAACGAATATGAGATAGAGTGGAAATTCATACTCGGTTGCCTTTTGCAGCATTTCGACGACTACATGGATATGGTCAGTAGTGCAGTACTTCTTGCGGAATCCGGCTTGCTCGACTGGTTGATTGAATTGCAGTGTCTCTTCCATCCGCGCACCAAGAATTGAAGAGAATACTTTGTACACGCAGGAGAGTAGGGCAATTGGACGGTAGTTGGCAATGTCGAGCGGGTCACCTTTCTTGAAAATCAACGATAGCACCGAGTCGGCAAAGGAGTCAGGCACACGTCCCTCATCCAGACAGCGATTGAAGAGGACGGCAAGATGAGGAGACAGGATGTTAACTCCAGCGTGAAGCATCTCAACCGTGATTCTGTCTGGACCAGGGGAGCGCCCTTGCCGCATCCGATTTACTGCCTTTTGGACTTCGCAAGGTAAAATCGGTGGAAGAGCCTCGGTCGTGATGTAGATCTGCTGCCGAGGTGGAATTGGAACAGCAAACAGACCATTATAGAACCGCTGCACGATGTCGGCAACTTCACTGCGGTTGCTGACGACGCGTCCATTAGGAGACTTCAATTGGCAGAGTTGAGTATGTGACACCTCAGATTGCTGCAGGGCTTTTCTTAATCCTCGGCCTTTTCGGACAGCTCTTTCAACAGCGTAGAGATTACGTAGACGAATGTCATCCTTCAAAGACACTCGGAGCGCTTTGCAGCAGACCGAGAGTTCGACTCGGGATGCACGCGTGACACGGGCTGTAAGTAGTTGATGTCTCCGCTGGAAGAGCTGTTGTGTCCGATTTGACAGTGATGGCTTCTATTCTGGTTCGTTCGCAATCTTAGCGGTGAGGGATATAATGTTGGTGACGTTGGGATACTGTGTCATATCCACTCCTGCTGAGAGATGTGTGAGCGCAACGTCGAACAAAGGCCTGTTGATTCGACCGCGTGGCTGAGACGCCCTGTGTCTACGAGTTGGACGAAGTGGAATGCGGACACGGGCCATCAGCATGCGGTGATCACTGTCAAAGCGCAAAGAGCCAACGACCGAGACGTCAAGGAAAATGGACTGGTCCCGACAGAGCACATAGTCGATAGCGTTGCGCGTAATCATGTCGGGAGAACGCCATGTCCACTTCCTAGAGTTGCGTTTGTCGAACCGGGTATTCATGATATGAAGCCGATTCTCCTCGCAGAATTCGTTGAACATCTGGCCGCGGTCATTGCGTCGGGCAAGGCCATGCCGGCCAACATACATCTCTGCACCCACACGGCTTCCAATCTTGGCGTTGAAGTCCCCCAGGAGAACTACCCGTCGAACTCCGCCACCCGGAAGCTGAACACGACCAGCAGAGTTAACGAGCAGCGTCTGGAGTTTGTGGAGAAAACCCGTGTAAGTGTTATCGCAGTATGCCGATGTGGGATGTGGGGGCGTAGCAGACAATGAGGCGTAGTTGGCATCGGTCCAACGTCACATCAAGAAAAGATAGTCGGTCACAGATATGATGAAAATCGCAGTGACCGGCCCATTTCTTATGAACGTAGAAGCCAGTTCCCTTTGAAGAAGCCTCACCATGTGCGAAGAGATGGTGTCCTGATGCCTTTAATGTGACAGCGGTGAGGCCTGTGCGCCGAACTTCTGAAAGACCGATGATATCAAATGGTACAGAACTGACGGCGTCCTCAAATTCGACGAGTCTGTCGGCCTTTCGGAGCGTTCGGCAGTTCAGAAAGCCGATGCGAAGATCTTGCTCTCCGGTTACGCAAGGCAAAAATTCGCCAAAAGATTTCGAGGTAAAAAGTATAATTTTCATTTTACAGCTCCACATCTCGAATTTGCAATAAGAGAAATATGGAAATGTAGCTGACTCGTGTGCTGAAGATGCGAATGATGATTCCCGAGCAGACGAGCATCGCGAGAGTCGGCAGCAGCACGACCGACACCATCTGCGCCCAGTAGATCGACGTCTGCAGAGCGGCCAGCTGGCCAGACTGCGTGAACTGCAAGGGAAATCTCATTCTATTAGACAACGCTGGATTCTATCTGGAAATATTCATTATTTTCTTTTTTTCCTGGACATTTGGATTAGTGTGTCCGGATAAAGCGGAACATTGTAGCTTATTTTTGTGGAAAATTGCATTATCTATAAGTTCAGACAATTCAAAAGTCCATGACGTGAATTTGAAATCAATCATCTTTGAGCTGTGTGCCAGCTTTCCATCCACTTCTTCCCATTGAAGAACGGCCAAGCCGGACAAGATCTCATTTCTCTAATATGTTTCATGTTTTTGTCGCTAACGCCACTCTTCTCGTTAGGGTACGAACGGACAAGAGAGTAGGCAGCAGAGAGCGTATCGAGACAGACCTAATTCAATTTGGAGCTAAGCCTCTGCTTTGTTAAGAGGGAAGAGGGGAGAAGGGAATGGGAGGAGCGGAAGGAGAAGGGAGGATGAAGTCATAGGAGAGAATGGCAAATGCTTGAGGCTGTCCGTGCTGGACCAGTGTCCGGGTGTACTTACAGTGTAGAAGTATGAGATATGCCAGCAGGGAGGAGCGGACTCATCTTCACTCTGCCACAAACGCGCAGAGGCATCCAGAGATACTAAAAACAAAGAAGAACGAGATGATAATCATCATACATATAGACGAATGGTGTTTCTATGATCTTGGCATTGGAGCCGCTCCCTTTCTCCACACTCTTAACCGCACCACCGACAGACACAACATTAGCGATAGGCAATGCTCTGCCTCGTACTGCTGTTTTCTGCCTCCCATTCACACTAGCCCATGACAGCTTTGAAATATACAGCTTTCTCCCATGAGACTGACCGCCTTGCGTCGGAATAACAGCGAGATTAAGGCAGGACGAGAAGATGAGCGTGATTGCGAGGAGCGTCCACGTTATCTTCGATGTGCAGTACTGCCGGAAAGTGAACGGCATCGTCACGCACAAGAGCGTCTCGATCGTCACGAGGAGAGTGAGCCTGAAGCACTAATTTTCAGAATCATATATTCATTGGCTCCTTTTAAATCCAAATTCAATTGCCAGTAGCGCTTCTTGTGAGGTGTCGCGAGAATCATTAATAATCCCTTCGAAAACCTGTGCTAAATTGGCAGTCTCTCTCCTGGCACGTAACATCTTTTTCCACGGTTCTGAAAGGTTTTAATGAATTTCACGTTCCCCTTCTGCTACGGCTGCATTTAATTTTCTTCCGAGTGATAAATTCCGAGTAGGCGGTAGAAAGTGGACTGCAAACACAGAATCTTGAGAATGAGGGGATGTGGGATATGGAGGAGGTCTTATAGGGGGGGGGGGAGACCTGCCGATGCCAATGTTTGCATGCATTGGATGACGATGAGCCCTGCGGCAAGATCATTGAGAGCGGGAAGGGGAGAGGAGGAGGTGCAGAGGAAGGCGGGAAAGTGGGCGCAAGGCTACGGCCGTATGATTCCTCGTCTTACTGCTCTAAATTCGTGATTGTCTGGAGAAAAGGAAGGGAAGACGTGGCCGAGATGAAGCGAGCCGTCATTTCAAATCGGCAGATCTGCGGTCGTCTTCATTAAGGTCTCCTCTCTAGACGTTTCCTTGGCCTCGACTTAATAGCTCAGGCAAGGACAAAGAATCTTGAAGAGGCGACATCGATGGCACAACTCTTCTCCGGTATATTCGCGCGCTTTCTATTCGCTCTCTGCATCGCCTTTATTTCCTCCCTCAATCTCATTTTTTTTTCTCCCTCTCTCGTCTCTATGTTATCATTCTCTCTCTCCTCTCTCGTCTCTCTCTCTCTCGCTCCCATGGGCACTCGATACGAGAGATGCTAATCAACTCTGACGAGGTGATGCATGCGTGCAATCTGGCTAAGACGCATTCTAGCCACCCTCTGGTCCGCAACATTGTTCACGGCAGAGAATGCGCCCCGCCTTTCTATGAACTGATGCATGCGCATATCGCTGTAAGTTGATCCCTCTCCCTCTTAGACAAGCGAATGCCAAACTTCAGGCGCATTACAATGAGTGCATGCTTGGTCTCCCGTTAGGTCAATTTATAAATAGTATGCATGAAAGATTCAAAAAATACAGTATTGCCTTGTTCTTCCTCGCTCCCATTCTCGATCCCATAAAACTGACCAGGTGGACATGGTGCCGCAGATGTTGGAGATGGGCATGATGTAGCCGCGGGTGTGCCAGAAGAGATGCTCGAAGGCCCGCCACACGGGCACGGTCCACGCGTGGATCACTTCCAGAGGGCGAGAAGTCACGAAGATTAGATTTGCAAGGGCCTGTGGAATTACATTTCTATTACATGCTATATTTTGTATAAATGTTTAAAACATTGTTTTTTTCTCCACTTTTGGCTGATTAGATATATATTAAAGTGTTCATCCACCGATGAATACCTTAAAGCGCAGAAAGTGCACCGAACTGCTGCCATCAAAGTATGAGAGGCGATAGATGAGCAATGCGAGAATGTTGCCAGTTGCACAGAGCAACATGAGCGGAGGCAGCAGCCATCGTTGGATCACTGCAATCAGTCTGAGCTTTCCTATCACTCCACATTTCACTACATTAAGAAACGAAATACACGGGCATCTATAAATATGTAGTATTTATGTATGTAGAATATATGGCATTTTGCTGCATACAGACTTCGTTCACCATATGAGAAGAAGTGTGTTCTCCAAGATTCTCTTTAGAAGATTAAAAAATATTTCTCTATTTGTAGCAGCTCAATTCCAACCTTTCCCTATCTATAAATCAAGAACGGATGCAATATAAAACTATACTTCGAGCGAACTCCATTTAGAATGAACATTTGAAAATAGCTTTTAGAGCGCAATCATCCGCTTGCTTCCAATGTCAGGCCAGCAAAAAGAAGAATATGAAATAAATTACTGACATATTTCCACTTGCGCACAGCTCCCAGAGAACACATGCGGGTTGTGGTGGACGGTCGGATCTGTAAACAACAAAAATGCTGTATATTGATGAATGAAAAAAATATTTTCTTCGAGGCCATCATAATTTGGCCAAAGATAAAGTGCAATCGTTAGGGAATGACATCATGTCTGCATTCTCATAGAGAGAAAGGCACCGGCACGAGTGAACTAGTGACTTCCTGGCACCCCGGTGTGCAAAGGCAAAGGTTGCAGGGCGATTGTCACGCCAAGGCCAACAAGGGGCTCTACTCAAGCAGGAACGAGACTTCGGCTTCTTTTTCTCCCCTCTTTTTCTCGCGTGAGAGCTGAAGTCCGAGTGGAGCCCTGAGGCACATGTGTTTTCTGGAACTCCTTAGATCCAGAAATGAGAAAGACTAAGAATTTGGGAGCATTTTAAGATTGCTCAGATAGGTGAAATCGAGCTAGAGCAATTACTTCTTTCCAAAAGAGAAGAAAGAATCCACTTACACGGCACCGTATCGTTGCATTGCCCGTATGAGAGAATTGTGAGGTTCTTGACCAGCATGAGGAGTCTGAAAGCAAAAGATACTGGAACTTCGGACCGTTGACTAAACACTGCTCCCATTGACCTTTCACGATGCGATCTTGCTATTTTGGCTCATGAATAAAAAAAAAGGATCTTGAAACTTTCACGGACTCAAGCAAGCTGCAAGCAAGAGATGGCAGGCGAGTCCCAGAAGGCGGGCTAATCGCACTCGCGCCCCTTGTTCACAGTTTATGCAATTTTAGAGAAGGAGTGCAGAGAAAGGAGAATATACTATGAGAGGGGGATATACTCAGATGTAAACAGAGACAGAGACAGAGAGAGAGAGAGAGAGAGAGGAGAGAGAGGAGAGAGAGGAGAGAGAGTGTAAGAAGTGGGAACAAGGAGAGAGAGGGAGATTGGAAACGTTAGCCATGCCACGCCTTATCGGCAAATCACGACGGGGTAGCGGACTCCTTCACGGGCGTCAGTGACGAAGATAGCATTCATTCCCTGCGGAACGGATAGGGATGGAGAGAGAAGACAGATAGAGAGACCAAGAGAGAGAAAGCCGGGAGAGGGTGGGAGAACGTGACAAGCAGAGACAAAGGGAAAGTGAGAGAGTGTTTAGAGCCAAAAAGGAGCAAGAGTTGTGTGAGAGAGTCCAAAAGGTACAGGGAAAATGAGTCGCGGATAGAGAGAGAGAGAGAACAGCCTCGCCTATTCGCTAACTCGCCTAAGACATGCCAAGTTGCACACGACCGTTGAAACGTCGGCTTCCTCTGACATTTAGAGGAGATGAACTTCTTCAAAGCTTGAGGAGATTGCTCTACACAATGCAGATTAATTAGAAAGCCGACTACAGAGAAATATTTAATCGCCTGTCACGAGAGCAGATTAGAGATACCCCACGAGGGCATTCTCGTGATTTGGGTATCAAAAAAATTGTTGCTTGGTACATCAACACACGAAACCTTTCTCCTCTCTCTTCTAGTGTCAAAGCACAATGTTTATAAAGAAAAGTCATAATTTAAAGAAACAATGATTGGTAAAATGTGTAGTATTTCAAGCAGAGGCCAGGAGACCTTTTAGCTGCATGAAACTGTCCTTCTATTGCCAACCAGCTCTTCTGCTCTACACCATCGTCAAGGGTGGCAAGAGTCAATGATGCTGAGATGTGTAGAAGCTTTACCCTTTCCCTCTTTCTATCTCTCTGCCTCTTTCTCTCTCCCTCTCTCTCTCGCTCACTCAGTGGCAAACAATCGCAGGCCGTCATGGCAATCCCGCCGTGTGACCCATGCTTGAAAGCATGCTCGAAGACAGGCAACACCAACGCTCCCTTTGTTTGACGTGGCCTTCTAATCTTATTAGTACCCCACCACCCCCCCCCCCATGATTAGACTGTCTTTTCCTTTTTGCCTTGTACCACCTCTTCTGACTCACAAACACAGACACCTCCCTCACGATCCCCACCAATCTTCGCCCCCTAGAGTTTCTCGCCTTAATGCAAAGATGACGCTCTCTCCGAAAAGTGTTTGCATACGCAGCCGCCCAAGGCTATGGATGCTTCCTAGGAAATCCGGTGGGAAAATGAGGCGCGAGACGGCTCATTCAGCCTCATCTCATAGCGTCGCCAATAATCCCGGATTAAGAGTAATCAACAAATTTCGCGTAATTATTCTACATGATTAACACAATTCTCCGAAGCTCAACGACACCAATCTCTTTTTTCGGCGCAATTACGGCTTCCGATTCGGCTAGAAAAATCCTAACTGCAGTACAAATAAATTTTTTTAGTAAAATATGACCATTACAATTTTCTATACATTTCGTGAATTCAGTTCGGAATGTTCCCTAAATTTTAAAATTATGGCGTGGGAGGTGAATGATGAATGAAGTACATCAAAGATCGTACGAGGAAGCTACGCATAGAGAAGGCAGAATGCGCGACAAAGAGGGAGAAAGGAAGATAGGGAGAGTGAGAGAGAGAGACAGAGAGATAGAAAGAGAGACTGAGATATACAGGGTGTAGGTAACCCGGTATGCGAACAGATACATATGTATCTTGATGGGATTTGAAGGGATTATTGGATTTAGTTGCTTTGAAGCAAATATATAGAGTTCGTGTGTAATTTGTATGAACCGTTGAAATGTTTGCGAGTTTTGATATGCATATACACACTTGCAAGTCTATCCTCTTTTTTTTCAAAACATACCACTGTATAAAACTATTTATTCAGGTATACTTGAAATATAGTGCGGAGATGACCGTAAAATAAATATATATTCTTAACCGTTTGATTTCATGAATAGGGATGCTTCGGAATGAAATATTAGGGTATGATAGCAGAGAAGGTTTTCTTCAAGTCTACTTTTTTGTTTTACTTTGTTCTCCTTGCTGATCATAATCTCTAAAATTCATTTGCTGGTCAGCTTCTGGCGTATCTTCAGTTTAATTGCTGTGTTAATAGATCTGTTTTTGCTTTTTGTGATGTATTTTCAAATATTTTTTCTTCTTCAGTATGTAGCATTATTTTGCCAAAGCATAAGACGAGAAAGACGATTCCTAATTGTTGCTGATACGATAGAATGTCTCGCACTCGAAGCAATGAAAGAAACCTGTTCCGTGCCGCGTGTGCCTCGTTCGCCATTTCTCTCCGTCAACTATGCCTTGCGTTTCATTGTTTCCTCGCGTTGCTTTCTCTCCTCATGTTTTTCTTTCTCGTTCTCTAATGTCAGTCTTCGTGAATGAGTCAGGGCCGCCGTTGTTTCTTCCGAAGGCGTTTTCATTCACAATTTGTCAGCGGTTGAATGTCTTCTGATTTACAACTTTGCAATCATTTTTCTTCATTTCCTGCAAATGAACTTAGTTTTTTGGAGTGTGTTTGCAAGGCTCTTTTTTTCGGGATCATTGAACATTTCGTCAAAAGGCCAGCCTTTGAACTTTGTGAGTGCCACGTTTGCTCCATCCAGCCTGTCAGTCAATCATTCCGGATAGAATTATCGAGCAGTCCGCAGCGGAGATAAGCTTCAGCCAGTTGCAAAAGACTATTAGTGCGCTTCTTTCTGCTTTCAACGCGCGACTCTTCTTTCGATGCCCAGAATTATGTAGTGTTTTGTGGTTGTTGGAACTTTTCCGCGAATCACATATTTTTTAATGTTGTGAAATTCGTATTCTCTTCAGTTGTGTCAACACGATGATGACGAGATAGAAGTGGTTAAATAGTCTCTTCAATGGGCCTCGGCCGGCCGTCGACGAGGAGTTGCCCATTCTTCGTTCTACTTCTTGTCGCTGCAGTCCAAGCTGCTCGCTATCGGGGCGAATGGTCAACGCAGTCGGAGCGTGTTCGAGTTAGCCCCTTTCATACGAATTTCTCAAATTTTATTCGTGTGAATTCGACGGAAAGCACCTTAATTCGCTGTAAATTTCCTGCATTTCTCTCGAAGATTTCGAGCAATGAAACGAATGAGATAGATGCGTTCGTAATCCTCATTCTGGCCACTGAAAAAGTAAATCTCGAATTGGAGCGAAACCTTGTCTGCAGGTGGTTGCCAAGTTCGGCTTCCAAGAGACTCGCTCGGAGGACAAGAAGGGAACGCGCGGCTTCGTCTTCGGCAACGTCACCTCCAATGACTTCACTAACTCGAGTCGTACGTTTCTTCTTTTCTTCGTGCTCCTCTATCTTTCCGAAATCCTTTTCGTTAGTGGAGTCTGTGCGGGAGAAGCAGCCACAGTGCCCTTTCAAATTAGCTGAGTGCATCTCCTTTTAGTTTCCTTTAATCTCCATCAGTGCTGAAATAATGCCTGTCTCTGAACTTGGGCCGGGGAGTTACAATGTGAAAAATTGATGAACCCGGGGGGTTATAAAGGGAAAAATGGTTATCCCGGTGGTTACAAAGTGTTCCGTGCCTACTGCCCGGAGGGTTACAACCCTATCATGGGTCAGACCTATTTCTGCTCTGATCTCCATCTTTTGATTGTCTGACTAGTTTCCCTGCAGGCCCCGTGCTCTTCGCTCTCGTCCCTCATGCCCACTTCACGACATTCGTGCAGCTCGACAGCGACTACCTCTCGCCATGCTCACGCATCATGCAGGTTCATCTTATCCATTTTTTCCTTTCCTTATCCCCATCACAAAACTATGGTTGTTGCATAGAGAATAGGTGCTAGTATGTCATCATCGGAATACGGTAGCGAATGCATATTTAGCTATTAGCTGTACTTACGGTAGCCTAATGCTGGGAGTCTCTCTTCGCTGTTGAGAATCTATCGGCGGTCGGCTTCGAGTCTCGCTGCTTCAAGGATGGCGAACGTGGCGACATCTTCCGCTGGGTGCCCTGCCCGCCTGATCAACTCTGCCGGTTAGCCTTCATGTCTCAACCTTCCTACCCTTGCTCTTTGTACCATCACGATGTCATTTATTATATTTATTCTAAAATTAACTCATTCTTGCTTATTTTCACCGG